>CM077647.1:86357609-86887609 GCA_039707465.1 Rhabdophis nuchalis | reverse complement strand
ATCAATACCCTTGCTATTTGCTTCTGATATATGGCCTGAATTGCACCTATGAATTTTGTGCCAAAATCCATATAATCCATCTGGGATATCATAAAGTCCCAGGAGACCCGATCAAATGCCTTTTGGGCGTCAACAAAAACTACGGCCATCTGTTTATCCGGGCAGGCCTCAAAATATTCCAGGGTATTCCTAATAATCCTAAAATTACCCCGTAGGTGTCGGTTGGGAGGAAGCCATTCTGATCTGAGTGTATGAAGGTATTAAGAAAGCAGGTAAGTCTTGCTGCTAACACTGCCGCAAAAATTTTATAATCAGAGTTTAGCAGCGAAATTGGCCTATAATTTCTAATAAGTGACAAATCAGTCCCTTCCTTGGGAATAATGGAAATAAACGCTTCAGACCACGATGCTAGAATCTGGGTATCCCTCATCACTCTGTTATACAACTCTGTCATATATTTACCCAGTACCCCAAACATCGCCTTATATAGTTCAACCGGTAGCCCATCTGTCTTCCCATTGGCTTGTTTCATCATGGCTGCTTCTACTTCCCCTTCCGTTATATCAGCGTTAAGAAGCTGCTTCATAGATTCGGGGACTTGTGGTAGGTCAGATTTCATCAAAAACTGTCTGATTCCTTGTGTCTCTTCGCTCCCTTTCTCATACAATTTGGTAAAAAAATCTTGTGCCACTTTCTTTTTCCCTTCCTTAGTAGTATGAAAGTTTCCATCCAAATCCTTCAATCCCTCTATCCTACGTTGTTCGCCTTCCTTCCTTAGGTGATATGAGAGCCATCTGCCTGGCTTATTGGCATTCTCAAAATAATGTTGTTTAGACCATTTAATCTTAGAGGCTAACTCTTCTTTATCTAGTAAGCTAATCTGGTGTTGCCAGAACGTCCTTTCCTCGATTAGGTGCTCCTGCTCTTGCGCTTCCTGCATTTTCTGCTCAACTCTACTCAGATTATTCAGAAGTTCTTTCCATTGTGTTCTTTTAATTTTGCGACATTTAGCGCCGTATTTAATCAATAAACCCCTCATTAGCAGTGTCCCAAGTATTATAAATGGATGTGTCTTCGGTTTTATTCTCTTGGATAAAAAAACTCATCTCTTTTTTAAATAAAGTCTTCATCTTGCAGAGCGCCCACCCACATTCTCCATCTAGTTTGCCTGTATCCAGGGATCTTCCATGTCAGCCTTATAGGACTATGGTCCGCCCATTCATTAGTACCAATTTCTATTCCGGATACCATTCCCCTCAGTTCTGGAGACATCCAGACCATGTCTAAACGTGTCCAGGAATGGTGTCTGGGGAAGAAATAGGTGTATTGCCTTTTCCCAGGGTTGTGTAATCTCCACACATCTTGTAGGCCGAATTCCTCCCTTATATTATGACATATCCTTGGTAGGTTTTTAAAATCTCTTTCAAACCCTCTTGTTTCCCCCCCCCCTGATATAATCCTGAGTTTTATCCACCACCGCATTAAAATCCCCCAGTAGGCAGATATGATCATATTCCACTTTCCCCAGTCTCCCATACAGATCTTCATAAAAGGCCCTTTGATTGACATTGGGGGCGTATATACCAACCAAAAGACACTTCCTCTGTCCAATCTCTATCTCTATCATTAAGATCCTTCCTTCCTGATCAGCAAATATTTGTTGGGCTTTCAAATGGTGTTGCACATAAAACACTAAACCTCTCTTTTTTTGTTCTGCCAAGTCAGTAAACATATTACCCAATTTCTGATGTCTTAGTAGATGCGCATGATCCTTTTTTATATGAGTCTCTTGTAAACAAATAATATCATATTTGAGAGTCAATTTATTCAGAATTCTATTTCGTTTAGAGGCGCCATTTAAGCCGTTAATATTTACCGACAATAAAAATATACGTTCCCCCATTATACCTGTCCTTCCTATTCTTTACTGCCCTTTGGTTGTAGCTTTCTTGGATTGTCTTGTTTCTCTCTGTGTTGCTAGTGTTGGTCCTCCTTCCTCTTCTCTTATCCCTTCAATTTCCTCTCCTCTCCCTATATTATCTGTCCCCATATCGTCTTCTTTCGATTCCTCCTGACTCCTACTCTCAGCTTCTACTTCTTCTCTTTCCAAGTCTGTTGGATTAAAGTGTTGCTGTACAAAGTCCCTTGCCTCCTGTAAATTCCTAATCCTGATCTTTTTATCCCTCCATGTCATTAGTAAACCCTCAGGTAGCATCCATCGATACAAGATTGCATTTCTTCTTAGTAATAAAGTAAGGAATTGATATTCCCGTCTCCGTTCCCTGACACATCTCGGAACCTGCCTCAAAATAGTGATCTGTCGCCCCTTATATGTTAAAGTTTGGTTCCTAGTGCATTTGAAGAATTTCTCATAGCGCTCTCTTGTTGAAACGCACATGGATTTCTCGAGGGAGATTGTTACGCTTCGCATACCCAGTGAACACCCTGAAAGCCTGATCTATATCCTGCTGAACCTGACTGCTAGTTGTATCCAGAGACTCTGCCACCATGTCTCCCACAATTTCCTCCAAGTTCTCATCCCTCTCATTTTGAAGTCTGAGGAAGAAGGAAGATCTTTCCATTTCTAAAAAGGAGATCTCATCCATTAACCCTTTATTAACCGTTGATTGTTTCTGTTCCCATCGATCCATACGTCCCTTGCATCTTTCCATTCTTAACTCCACCTCCCGAGTCTTTTCCTCCTGCTTTACCAAAGCCTGCTGAAATTCTCGCATATCTCCACGCAACCGCTTAATTTCCTCCCTGACCCCTCCCATTTCAGATTTTACATCCGATCGTAAATCTGCAAAGTTTTTGGTCATCGAGTCTTGTATAGCCTGCATCATCCCCTGGAGGGCTTGCATAGACGGGGGTTTGCCAGAAGTCGACATGTCTTCCAATGATCTAGTAGATATCCCCTTGGGGCTTGGGATTGCAGAGGAGGGAAGGATTTTCGATGTTGACCTAGTAATGATGGAAGTTGTAGGCATAACTGTATTACCCAAAGAGACCACTAGATGGTGATATAGCTCTTCGAATCTCCTCGATTCTGAGTCCACAGCATTTACCGTTTAACCGGAAGAGAAATTTAATAGACGGTCACCCCAGTATGATTAAGTTTCTCAGTTCAAATTCAGTGAAACTCAGCAGACAGTCCAATCTACTCCACTGCAATCCAGTTATAGGGGAGGTCCAGAGTATTAGAACTCCCAGCAGGAGGGAGAGAGAAGTAAATTAACTAAGAGAATTCCGTCACAAATCAAACACCTCCGGTATGGCAGTCGAAAAGACAGCTAACCCAGCAACAAGTAAAAATGGCCACTCACTCCAGTCCGACAGCTGTCTCTACTTCACCACGACCGATCTTCCAGCAGCAAAAAGGCAAAAGAAAGTTAAGAGGATCACCTCCGATCAGTCCATCTAGAGAGCAGTTGCATTGTGACAGCGGCTGCCCCAACCAAAAGGATCAGTCTCAGCTTCGTGGCGACCCACGTCATCCTCTTCCTGCGGCGATAACTTAGAGGGATTTCAGTGTGTGGAATTTGCCACCTCCTCACACACTCAATATCCTCTTTCACACACCTCAATGTCCCCCGCGGTTCGCGATGGCAATAAATCGCCGCTAGCCACGGAAAAGGGTCAGCTAGGAGGAGAGGGATTTTCTCCACCACCGACCATACACCCTGACGTCACCGGAAGCTAGTCCAGTTGGGCCCAAAATTTTGGTTATAGTATCAAATTGGAACACTGGGAAAAACTATGGGAAAAACTACAAATTGACAATGTCAGCAGCCTACAAAGAAAATTTGTAGAAGATGTTTTATCGTTGATATTTACCCCCGGCAAGATTGGTCAAAATGATTCCAAAGCATTTTCCTAAATGTTGGAGATGCAGTTATAAACAAGGAACTTTCTATCATATGTGGTGGTCATTTCTAAAGCTAGGAAGTACTGGCTCAAAGTAAAGAATTGGTTAGAAGAGATTATAGGACAAAATATAGAGTTGAAACCAGAAATATTCTTATTTAAATTATTGGGCTTATTAAAGAGAAATGTGTAAAAAATTTCAACACATAATACTGCATATATTAATCACAGGCAGAATCGTCTTTGCTCAGAATCGGAAACAGAACAACACACCTTGGATCAAATGATAATAAGAAAGATACTTGAATGTGCAGAGATAGATAGGTTAACCATGGAGTTAAAGGATAGAGAAGAACCAGAATATTATAAAATTTATTTATTTATTTATTTGTCGAATTTATATAACCGCACCCTCTCCCCGAAGGGACCCGGGGCAGTGCACAGGAAGTTAAAACACACAGTATCACAATATAAATAATTAATACCAAATTAAATAAATTATCCCTGTGCTAAAATTTAAAAAGTTAAAACATAATCCCATCTAAAACCCAATTTAAAACAATTTATGGTACAGACTGTGGAATATATGCAACATTTGGTTGGAAGATAGACATAAAGTTACTTTATAAGGAATATGAAATATGTTTACTAAAATTGTTTTAAAAAGAAAAGAAATTTTTTTGACTATAGTTTGTATGAGTGTGTGTGAAGATGTATATAGGTATCAACATGCACCCGAGCACATACACACAGACACAAATAGCTTTTGTCATTTATTTAAATTCTGATCTGAAAACAAATAGTGCCATACAAATACATTAATTATTAAGGACTTTATATAACATTTACATTTTGATTTTAAATGGTTCGAATAGTTGCACAAAATTAATACTACAGGTAGTCCTTGGGAGCAACTGGGATTAGGATTGATGTCACTGTCATAAATGTGGTCATAATGCGCGATGCCACATGACAACATCGTTTAGAGGCAATCCTGGCAGTCCCAATAACCCCAAGATGCATGGGTTGTTAAGTGGGAAGAGGAAGGAGTTCTGTGTAAGGAGGTGCCATAGAAAATTCAAGGTGCCCAATGCAGACAACCTGTGAACACATGAAGACTGGGCGTGTATGGTGCAGCAAAATGCAAGGGCAGGAAGGCCAGAGGATGGATAGTATAGCATGAGGAAGAAAGGTCAATGGATAAATGGTGCAGGTAGATAAGTTCTCAAGTTACTCTAGTAAATCATACCCCATTGCACTCTGAGGAGACTTACCAAAGTGATTTGCAATGTTCCCTGTTTGTAACCACATGCTGCAAACACTATAAATATGAGTCAATTGCCAAGTGCCCAAATGTGATTATATGACAGTAGATCTGTCAATCTTAAGTACCACTAATTCAGTGTTGTTGTAACTTTGAACAATTGCCAAATCAATGGGGGTGGGGCCAGTCAGAGGTGGTATTTACTGCTTCTCCAAACTAATCAGAATTTTTGCTCCCAGTTCTGTGGAACTGGTCAGAACCTGCTTAATACCACCTCTGATTCAAGTGCATTTTTTTACTCGCCTCCCACACGCCTCATCTTTATCTCTATCTTTCTTGTTCACTCTAGGCCTTTCTCCCAGTACAAACATATGCTGGAAATTTTCCCAAATGTCTGCCCATGTCTCAATATCCTTATCAAAGATATCTTCCTGTTTATCCAATTGTTGATTCCAATTGTTTTCTTTTCTTCTATCTTTCTTCCTTTATTGGCTGGTTTGTCAGTCCTATTTTCTTGTCTATACCATACATCAGGGGTCTCCAACCTTTGCAACTTTAAGTCTGAAGGACGTCAGCTCCCAGAATTCTCCAACCACAAAGCTGGCTGGAGAAGTCTGGGAGCTGAAGTCCTTCAGACTTAAAGTTGCAAAGGTTGGGGACCCCTGCCATACATTGATATTTTAATACTTTGGAACAACAAAGTCATCTCACTAAAAAGTCCTCTCATTTCCACAACTGTTCCTTTAACTCCAGTCATGATAGCAATGTAAGTCAAACAGTAAAAGTCTCACATGTCTGTTCCATGTTTGTCTTATGTAATTCTCAAAGTTGAACTATTATCATTGCATTACTTCCATCGTATACTGCTATGATTGTATTCAGCAACTACTCTTCATTCCATATTCACAGAAAACATTCCTTAATTGTTAACAATATAAAGTGCTTTCTCTACATTAAAAATGTACAGAAATTTTCTTATATTTGTGCATTTTTCATTCTGCTCTTCCTAAATTTTGCTCATTCTTACATTTCATACACACATGTATACATACATACATACACACATACATACATACATACTTGTTCCATTTTCTTTTTGTACTATAGAGCATTTGTTTCAAGTCTACTGTTCCACATCTCTCTCTCATTTGTATTCTCAATGACCAACACAGCCATCCCATATCACTCACCTTCTTGGTGGTAACCCCAATTCTTTGGAACAGTCTCCCACCTGAGATCTGAGGGAGCTTTCCAAAAGGCAATGAACTGCTTCTTGTCCCAAGTATTAGGCTAGGAAGGGAGCTGAGCTTTGAGAATGTTGGTCTGGGGGAAGGTACTTTCATTTTTAACTACATATTAATGATACTTTGAGCAATCCAGAATCATTATATAAGATAGGTGCCTACATAAGTCTTGTAAATAAATAAACTCCCATACAAATTTCTAAAATATTCCTTCAATTACTTCTCAAATAATTTCCCAAATAATTGTATCTTTTGAATTTTGAAGGAATGAAAATGATCTCCTAGCAGCAAATTTTACTTAACAAGCTATTGGTAATTCTTGTACTAAACTACACTAAACGACAACTGAGAATGGCAACTTGTTTGTATGTGATGTGCTTGCCAAATGGAAAATCAAATGACTGCAACTGTATTTATGATTTAACTTCAGCTTTCCTTTTCTCCCACTCCCAAGCGCAGGGCTGTCAAACTCCTGGCCCATGGGCCGGATGCACCCTGTGCTAGCCACCCCCATGCCTGGTTTAGTGAAAGGGGGAAATGTCCTGATAAGTCACATGATGTTGCTCTAATGATGTGAGTTTGACACCGCTGCCCTAGTTTGGCATACTCATTCTAACACTGGGATAATTAGCAAGAAGAGAATTAATGTTTGTATTTACATTCATTATAGGGGAAAAAAGACTACACAATTGGAAATACTTATTGAAAGGAAAATACTATTGCAAGCTGTTTGCCTACTGCATTCACAGTTCCAGGTCCCAAGTAACTCAGGAAGCAAACAAAAGTCGAAATGTGAAAATGATTAAAATCTTGTCAGCTCCAGGCAGCAGTTGCAAACTACTAATTAAGGTCAAAGAGCTTAGCTTAACTTGTGGTCAGTGCCTTTGGAGAAGTGCTGAACTGTGAAGAAAAGAGGTGAGGAAAAGATGTTTTAAGCAATCTCTTTACTGGGGGGTAGGAACAGTGAGACACAATACAACAAATGCTCTGAATATAATGGCAAAGTTGTTACAGACACAGATGCTGTAAAGGTTGTAAAGGCATATCTTCATCACAGTGTTATTTTTTCAGCATGGCTGTGACTTTAACTAAGGTTTATCTATATAGCAACAGTCAATGACCATGAAGGAAATGACAGCTGAGGTGGTAGGTGATAGAAAGCTGCTATGAGTAAAAAAAAAAAAGTTTGGATAAGGAATTGGTTAGAAGACCCAATTAACGGTACACTATTATCTGTAGAGTGTTTATGTCTTTCCTAATCTGGATGCTGCGCCTAGACAGTTTTGTAGTGATGTGAGAGAAAGTGGATAAAGCAATTAATAATGTTTTTTTTTTCATAAACAATTTTTATTGATTTTACAATTTTATGGGAAAGGGGAAAATGATAAGATCTAATGATTACATTTTAGGATTTCCATGTCAGGGTCAGAGTTCGCCTCCGAGGCTTCATACAAATACATTTTTTAAAGATATATAGTGGTGAGAAGTAAGCATATCATATTACATTTGACACATTCAATCATACTTTTTTTTTTTAACATCCGTCTTGGTTATAGAAAATTTCAAACATAATTATTTTTGCGATCTGAGCCTCTTAGCTATGGTTTCTCCCTTCTCCTTCTCTTCAATGAGCGGAGCCATGCTCCCCGTTTCCTCTTTTTCTTCTAGGAGGACGGAGTGCTTTTTAAGAAAAGCCTCCGCCTCCCCTACTGTTTTGATTCTAACCCTACCCCCTTCTCAGTATACCAGCAACCCCTCAGGCATCAACCACTTAAACCAGATTCCCTTTTTGAATAATTTTTTAGATAAGAAGGAGTATTTCCTTCTTAATTCACGAATTATTTTTGGAATCTGCTACAATATGGTGATTTCTTTGTCTTGAAATTTTAATGGCCCACCCCTTTGGGCCCTCGGTATCTCATCCCTCGTAGACCTTCTTAAAAATTTAATGTGAACTTCTCTTGGTACATAATTTATTCTAGCATATGTAGAATTGATTCTATAAATCATGTTTATATCCCCCCAGAAAAATTCTTTATTTTTCTTTGCAAAATCTGCTAAAATTGTACTCATTAAATCCCTAAGATCTTCTCCTTCCTGTTCAGGAACATTCTGAAATCTGAGGAAAAAAGACATTCTCTCAAACTCAATCTTTGACATCTGCATATTAATTTATCCCGTTTCCTTTCGTATTTCTCCTAATTCCTTTTTCATCTCCTCTGCTCCTTTTTCTAACACTTCAATTTTTTGTTTATTTTCTAATGTATTTGCTTTTGTCTCTCGCATTTCTAACTTTAAATCTGCCAAGTCCTTTCTAATTTCACGTATTTCTGTCGATATGTCCCATAGCATCTCCTTAATGGTTGATTCTTGAGAGCTCCCTCCAGTTGCTTCCTTCTGCAACAGTTCGGTGATCTTGCCTTGTTGTTGGACAGGGCTGGATCAAGCAGACGATGGGGCAGAAAGCGATTTTCCAGCGGGAGGTTTCCTGTGTGCCATTGTTCTAATTTTAATTGCAATAAAAATGGCGTCAGAAAAGTGAGCAGTCAGAGAAGTCCAAAGAGCCGGATAAAAGTTTGATTGAAAATTCAAATCCTGTATTAATGACCAGAGAAGAAAGTTAATCCTCTAATTTAAAAAGGAAGCATCCACTTTGGGAGAGTCACCAAAGGCTTCTTGAGGCGGGGATGTAAAGTAAATTGAGCATTGAGTTGTTAAAATCAGTGCAGAGCTGCTTTCACTGCTCCAGGGGATAGTTCAAATTAAGAACAAAAGGAAGCCATTTTCCGCTTCATTTTTGAGAAGGTGCGAAGAAAAGTTCTGTTTGTTGCAAGGAGCTCAATACAATGTTGCCTCTATAACCATCTAAATAACAAAGTTTCCGCTTTAAAATAGTCTTCATTCAGATGCCAATAAATCTTTTCCCTTCTCCTTTACGGAGAACATTTCAAAACGCCGCTTTTACAAGGAGGGGTTTCTGCAAACAAAACTCCCCCCTCTATTCTTCTTTGTAGAAAGGATTGAATGGATTAAGCAACTCACAGTCACTTTTCAAATGCTAGAGACCCGGTGGAGTCCTCCGTCCCTGACATTTCCGTCCAAATATAAATTTTCAGCTATTCCGACATCCGTTGGCAAGAGGAGTACGTTCCCCCTGCTATCAGCTCTCCAGCTCCTGGGTCGAGGCGGGAAAGGCTCCCCACTGACTGCCGTCTAAGTGGGAAAACCCCCGCAGCCGTCCCTACGGTGAAGAGAATCCCTTCAGGATCCTCAAAGCCCCCGAGGGGGCTCACCAAAGAAGGCAAGCAGCGGACACGTTGGCAAACGCATCCGTTGCCTCTGGAATCCGGAAATTATACCTGCAATTAATAATGTTTTTATAGGCTAAGAAAAACTCTATAATACTGAAAGTATAATGAGGATAATATAATTGAGAGGTCTTGTCTACATGTTTCTGTAGTTCTTCTTCATCTCTGTAACTTTGGCTTTTCAAAATAAGATTTGTTCCCTGAAAAACAATAGTTTATCCCACTAAGCATTGGCCCACAATTTATGTCCACAAGGCAAACATAAATCTTGGACGCTGCAAAGAAATTAAAGCTTTACATATAAATGAAAGTGAACACAATGGAGAAAAACAGTGTGTTCTGGATTTATTTGTGTTGCTCTTTAATTATGCACTCCAAATATGTTAGCTGAAGCAGCTCACTGCCCTTCAGTAACAAAAAAAGGCACTCTGATTCAAGTAGAATATTAATTCAAAATTCCATACAGGAATAAAATTAAATTAAAAACCATACCTTATGAATGTAATATTTTTGTGGTTTAAAAATTAAATTTGCACACTCTTACCAACTCTTGAGTATTCTGTGTTAATGGCAGAAATGTAGCTTCCAGAATTGCAGCTTGGTCAACACTCAGTTTTTGCCATAGGCTAATCAACAGGATTACCAGCTGGGTGGCACTTTTTAATTTTCTGAATACCTGGAACATAATGGCTTGGTTTTCTTCAGCTGCATCTGCTAGAGCTATTACCTACAACAATTATAAATTTGCGTTAGGTAGCATTTGGCTAACACTTCGTTTTCTTCAGAAGAATCTGATGAACTTTCATTTTTAAAAACATAAACCTTCTTCGTCATCTTAAAATCCACATCTGAGTTAATTAATATGTCATTACACGAATAGAATCTGTAGAGTTTCTACATATGCTATATTATTCAAGCTGATTTTCAGTACAAAATATAATAGAATAGCCCTCAATAAAGTATAAGCAACCATTTAAAAACCACTTATTATTTCTACATAAAGCCCAATACCATTTTTTAAAAAACCCAAATATCTTCACAAACATATTAATTTATGCAAATCAGCACATTACATGATTAATACATATATGTTTATGGTACAAAAATAACTACTTCCACACCATACTCTGAAAGGAAATTGAAGCTGTACTGAATAGCAATGCTACATTTTAAAACATAAATTCACATAATACTTTGTCTTAATATTCAAATATCAGTGGAAAACATAATGAGAAATATTCTAAATAAATGGGTTAAAAAAGGTTCCTTTTTTATAAACACATTATTTATATTAAATCTAGAAATGGGATTCTCCAAGCAGTTCAAAAACTAACTAGCTCAATTTTACAGGCCAAGGGTATAAAATAATTCTTACATCGGTTCTGTCAGCAGTGAATTTAGGGATTCTTCATGAATCAGATGTTACAGCAAATAGCATGAAAGTCTTTGCTTATATTTTATAAAACTATTGACAAAATAATTGCATGTGAAAGTTAATGAAAATTTGTGAAATAAGGTTATATTATATTGATTCAATTTTTTCTTTTTAAAAATTTCAACGGAAAATACAAAAGTAGATTGATTTGCATTAAAAGCAGAATTCATAGAATAATAGAGCTGGAAATGATTTTGGAGGTCATTAGTACTGGAAGCTTCTTCTCATTCTGGACAAATAAATGCCCAACCTTTTATTGAAACCCTCCAGAAATGGAGCTTGCATGACTTCAGCTTAATAGAGTGTGCAGGCAGATGCTGCAAATAGATGCAAATGCAGGTAGGCATGCGGTTTGGCTTACATATGGGCAAAAATGCACAGGCAGGCACTGCAGAATATAAGATCCACTTGCCACCCAGAAATTCACTGGGAGAAAAAGTAGAGGGAACAGGTGCAACTTACAACCTCTTACTAGCTTCTACATCAGAGGTGATATTCAGCTGATTTGCACTGGTTTGGGCAAACTGGTATGGGAAATTTGACCTGGCTCACTGAACTGATAATGACCTCTGGTTGCCTCCCGTCCCCTACCCGGTGCAAGAAGTGTCTCAGCTGCCACCTCTTTGCCAGCCAGAACCGAACCAGTTTCTTGCGCCGAAAACTACTGACCTCCGCTTCTCTAATGTGCCTAAAAAGAGCTTCAGTCCTGCTACTGTCGCCACCCTGTTCTTTGCACCAGCCACACATGCCCAACCCATGCCTGCTGCGCCGGAAGAACAGGGTGGTGATAGTGATGGGACTGAAGCTTTTTTTTGGTGTGTTTGAGAAGCAGTGATCGTTACTTTTCGGTGCAAGAAATCTGCAACTGCTGCTGCCAGCTCGGTTCCAGCTGGCAAAGAGACGGTGGCTGAGAGGCTTCTTGCATCAAAAACTACAAGCTGAAAAAGAGGCCTGAAGTCCGTCGCTCCCATTGCTGCTCTTTTCTTCATGCCAGCCACACATGTGCACCCTGTTGCCTGCTGTTGCGTGTGTGCAGCCACATTCCATTGCCAGACCAGGCCAGGAGAACAGCCTGCTGCGCCAGAGGGGTGGCATTGCAGCAGAGTTCCTTGGAAAGCAGCCAGACTGCAGTGTCTCTTTAAGGTACTTCCTACATGGGGGGAGGGGGAGACTATAAAAGGACAGGCTGCAGGAGCTGCCTTTTCTGTGAGTGTGGCTTGGTGGGAGTCATGTGACTGAGTGGGCATGGCCATCTCGACATCACTCATGTTGAGTTGGCCACGCCCACTAAATCACACGACCCCCCAAGCTACGCCCACAGAATCCAACTCCTGTTCTCCATTGATTTTGCTTGTGATAAGTTGGCAGGGAAAATCACAAATGATGATCATGTCACTGCAGAATGCTTGATGGCTAAAAGCTCAAGAACTGATCATAAATCCCTCTTGTCGAGTGCTGTCATAACTTGTAATAAATAAAAATAAATGATTATAATTGAGACTATCTTTATTCTGCTACTGGCTCAATCCAAAACTGCATTTGTTCTTTTGGCAATTATAGTACATAACTGGATAATGTTTAATTTGTGGTTTACAAAAACTCGCAGATCCTTCTTGCAAGTATTACTGTTAAACTGGATATTGGCTTTTCCTGCCTAAGTGCAGAATTTTACATTTCTTGCCACTGAACAACATTTTATTGGAGGAATCCAGTTCAAACCTATCAAGATCTTTTGGAATCTTAAGTTGTCTTCTTAAATATTAATAACCTGCTCTTCCTCTGCTTTGGACCTGCCAGATTTTCTGAACATCATTTTTATCCCCTCCTCCTCCCCAAATTCCTTATGAAGATGATAAACACTACTAGGTTCAGGATAGAGTTCTTAAATCCCTATTTTATATTTTCCTCCATGTGGACATAGACCCATTAAAATCATGTGTTAGATATGGTTCATCTGATAGTAGCACCATCATCAAATATTGTTACAATTTATCAAGAAAAAAGGATATGATCTAATATTAATGGATATAAGTACAACTGTCAGGCTCTGTCCAAGGACAACATAGATCAAAATTTCAGTATTTTATCTGCTTATATCCAATAGACAAAATCTTGCCAGGCGAAACTTATACTACACTCACCTTTACAGATATATCTTGGGTGATTATAAGTAGTGGCTACCTTAAATCTTTGTCAATATATCTGATTCCAGCTCCAAGTGTCTTGTCCCCCTCCCTGAAATCTGCTCTGCCCTTCCTGGAAAACTGTCACTTCATTGTAATGTAATACACCATCACATCCCACCCCCTTCATTGATACAATCCATCACAATAAGCCTCAGAGGCAGGAGAAAGAGCCACAATCTAGACAATGATCTAATAAACAAAATGTCAACGTCCCGAATGACAAACCCAAGCAAACAAGCACTGTCGAGACGATCCAATCTCATTATACAAAACTTTATTGAGTACATCTTCGGCACAGATTAAAGCAAATTCCCACGATTTTCACATAGTTAAATAATAGTTCCTTCCCTCCTTTCCATTAGTGCAGGTCATGTTGTCTAGTTAGGTGTGTGGGTATTGTTACAGAAATCTGTCCAAGTCTTTGTCAACCATCTGATTAGATGACCTTGTTTCCCATGGGACAATTTCTTTTTTTTTTAATTAAAGTTTTTTATTTTTATTATTGAAAATAAATAAAAAGAAATATCATTCATTTCGTGCTTTATTTATTTATTTTATTTTATTCAATTTATATCCCGCCCTTCTCCAACAGGACCCAGGGCGGCTTTGTACAACATGTCGTTCAGACAAACGTTCTGTGCGCCAGTGCTTAATCTCGCAAAGATATTAATCTATATATATATATATCACTTTTGTATCATACAGTAACATTTCCATTTATGATATCAATCTTCGGTTTTGAAAAAGTTTTATTGGTTTTTACAATTTTCCAAAGGGTAAGGTAGGGGTTACAGAAACATTTTGAGAACCATTGCGTCAGAGTCCTTGGCCCTTCCCGGGCTACATAATAAAACATTGGTAAGAAAATTTATCAAAAAATACTACAAGATAAAGATAAGTGAATACATCATACATTTCCCATTCTACGCTGGCAGACTTGTACAAACATCCTGGTACAAAAAGGTTAAAAAAAGTTAATAAAAGAAAAAAAAAAGCAAGCAAAGTCATTTTTTGGATCTAAGCCTCTTGGCAATTGTATCTTCTTTTTCTCCCTCCTGGCCCCCAGTGGGCGGGGCCGTGGCCCCCCCTGCTCCCCCTGGATCTTCCCCCAGGACAGAGGAATGTTTTTTAAGAAAGGCTTCCGCCTCGACAACTGTTTTAATCCTTACTCTTCCTCCTTCCCAGAACACCAGCATCCCTTCGGGCATCGCCCACTTGAACCAAATCCCATGATCGAACAATTTTTTGGATAAGAAGGAATACCTCCTTCTCATCTCCCTAATCTTTTTTGGGATCTGCTTCAAGATGACGACAACCTTTTGTTGGTAAATTAACGGCCCCCCTCTCTGCGCCTTCAAAATTTCCTCTCTGGTTGACCTTTTAACAAATTTAACATGTATCTCTCTGGGTACTTCATTTATCCTGGCATATGCGGAATTTATTCTGTAAACTAGGTCAATGTCCCCCCTGATCTCATCCTTAGGTTTATGTAAATAATCTGCTAAAATTGTACTCATGAGTTCAGGGAGACACTCACCCAGTTCCTCAGAAATATTCTGAAATCTTAAAAAATATGTCATCCTTTCCATATCAATCCTAGACACATGCCCATTTATTTCTACAACCTCATTAGTAACATTTTTAAGCTCTCCCTTTGCCCCAGCCAGCCCCCCCTCCAACTCTTCAGTCTTCTGTGTGTTCTCCCGCACTTGCTTCCGTGTTTCCAGAAGTTCCTTCTTAAAGTTGCTATTTTCTTTTCTCTGAGCCTTGATTTCTTGCACCAAAGTTTGTAACACAGATTCCAGAGAAGACATTCTTTGTTCCAAACCTTGCCAGTTCTGATTTTTGTGCCATGGTTAGCTGTTAAACTCAATGCCACTAAAATGGCGTTTTTTGGGTGGGGCCGTTAAGGCAAGTCAGGAGATGAGAGTTTCAGGTCAGGGTTGTAGAAAGTTCAAGAACCAGAAGAGAAACACTTTTCCAAATCAATAATTATAGTAGAAAAGGCACTCCAGACAAGGAATCAATTAATCCAAAAAATTCTTCATTAATGGCAAGAGGAAGTCCGAATCACAAGGAAATGCTGGTAATTTTCCATAAATGAAATAGTCATTCAGGAATAAAGAGTAGCCATTTTCCACCGCCCAAACTGAGAGCCAGCCGGAGAAAGTTACAAAAGAAAAGTTGTTGCAAGCCAGTCGAACTTAGAAACATTGTAAAAAAGCAAGCCACATACCACTTTCACTTGCTTTCATTAAGTTCCAGGCAATCCACATAGAAAGAATCCGGTTCCTCGCAACGAGGAGCTATTTCCGAGCGCCGCTTTAAATCCGAGGGGGGGGGGGTTTAACGAGCAAAACACCCTCCTCCAAGCTCTTTAGTCCAGCGCTGCCAGCAAAGACGAAATAAAAAAGAACACTCACTCTTCACCTCGCAGCCGAGCCTCGGGAGAGCCTTCCGACCCGAACGTCCGGCTCTCTCCACATTCACAAAGCTTTACCGTTCTCCATTGGCGAAGGAAGAGACAAAGCGCAGCCAGCTTTTCCTCACCTAGGCCGAAGACAAGGGTCGCTCCCCCACCGCCGCAGGGAAAAAACGGCCCCAGCAAGCCGGCCCTACGGGAGACCCCCAAGGAGGGGCGTCTCGCCCCCGTCGGGGGGCAGAAAAAAGGACAAAGCGGCGGACGAGTCCAGGACCCGTCCGTCGCCGCTGGAAGGCGGAAGCGGAAGTCCCATTTATGAAATCAATCTTTATCCCCTAACTCTTCAATATATAAACAAGATATTAAATAGAAAAAAAACCCAACAGAATAAGAAAAGAAAATCTTCCCATGTTATACCATTGTTTTCCATTGTCTCTAGAGGTAACTTTATCATTCTAAAATAAATTATTTTACCCTTCTAAAGACAAAAATTTCTTCAAGTTATATAATAATATAATATATATTGTTATATCCCTTAGTTTTCCCTTTTTTCCAGCCATTGATAAAATTTATTCCATATTTCATAGAATTGTTCGCTCTCTTGCTCTCTAATTTCAAACGTTAATTTACTCATCTCTGCACATTCCATAATTTTATAAATAACTTCTTCCTGTGATGGTAATTTATCATTTCTCCAATTTTTTGCAAACACGATTCTAGCAGCTGTCAAAATATTTACAATTAGGTATTTCAAATTCTTATCAAATTTTTCTAACGTAATTCCAAGCAGAAAGAGTTCGGGTTTAAAATCTATATGTTTTTCTGTCATTTTCTCCAGCCATGTGTGGATCATACTCCAATAATTTTTAGCCTCCGAACAGGTCCACCACATATGGTAGTAAGTACCAGGCGTCTGATGGCATTTCCAGCATTTTGGGGATTTGTTCTTATTCATTTTTGCGATTCTTGATGGTGATAAGTGCCACCTGTAGAACATCTTATACAAGTTCTCTTTGTAAGCTGTTGACATCGTCATTTTATAGTTTTGTGTCCACAGTTTTTGCCACTTATCTAAGTCGATCCCATGCCCAAAGTTTTTCCCCCATGTTATCATTGTTTCTTTCACTTGCTCTTCCTGGAGTTTAAACTCTAATAAGTAGGCATAGAGTTTTTTAATTATTTTTTCGTCGACGCCTGTTAAGATTTTATCTAATTCCATCATTTTGTCGTAAACCCCTCCTTTTTTTTGATCTTCCTTATATCTTGAATGTATTTGCATGTATGTATACCAATTAATATCCATTCCTTCTTGTTTTAATTCCTGAATAGTTTTAAGATCACCCCTTGAGTTCAATAAATCCGAATATCTGATTGTTCGTTCCTTTTTGTATATTATTGCGTAAGTGAATGCTTCAGTAATTGATACCCAGACTGGTATTCTAAAATAGTGCAATTTCTTGATCTTCTCCCAGTTTACAATCAAAGATTCTCTTATGTAGTGCCTTCTGAAAAGACCATGTTTCCTAGTGTTTCTATACCATAGAGCTGCATGCCATCCCGATGGCAAATCATGTCCCTCTAATTCTAATAGTCTAGTGTTTCTTAATGTAATCCAATCTTTAATCCACATCCAACTTGCAGCTTGATAGTATAGTTCCCAATCAGGTAATCCCATACCTACCCTTATTTTAGCATCTTGTAAAATTTTTAATCTTATTCTTGCTTTTTTCCCTTGCCATATAAACTTTAAGACCATTTTCCTTAATTTTTCAAAAAAGTCTTTGCCCAATCTAATTGGGATTGTCTGGAATAAATATAATACTTTAGGTAAAATATTCATTTTTATCGTGGCTATTCTCCCTAATAATGATAGTTGTAAATTCTGCCATCTCGTAAGATCTGCTTCTATTTGTTGTGTGAGTTTAGAATAATTCTCCTTTTTAAGCTGCTGCATCTCGACGTCAAGTATTTAAGCCTATTTGTGATTTGAATTTTCAAGATTTCTGTTAATTCTTCTTTCTGTCTTCTTGTCATATTATTTGTCAAGATTTGTGTTTTATCTTTATTTATTTTCAGACCTGTTATTTTTCCATATTCCTCAATTTTTCCTATCAGTTTGGACGCGGTTTTAAGTGGTTCCTCGAGGATAAAAACTAGGTCGGCTGCAAAAGCTTGTAATTTATATTGTTCTTTCCTAATTGTCATTCCCTTTATTTCTTTGTCTTGTCTTATCTTTCTATTTAGCACTTCTAGCGTTAATACGAAAAGTAAAGGTGATAGTGGGCAACCTTCTCTTGTACCTCTTTTTATCTTAATATTATCTGAAAGCTCTCCATTTATTATTATCTTAGCTGTTTGGTTGTGGTATATAGTACTTATAACGTGTATAAAATTTTGGCCAAATTTCATTTGTTCTAGCTGTTGCAACATAAACTTCCAATTCACGTTATCAAAGGTTTTTTGTGCATCAAGAAACATCAAAGCCATTTGTTTTTCAGAATGTGCTTCATAATATTCCAACGTCTTCAAAATTATTCTCATGTTATCTTTAATTTGTCTCTTTGGTAAGAATCCATTTTGGTCTGGATGTATAAAATTGTTTAAATATTTTTTGAGCCTTTCTGCTAGTATTGATGCGAATAACTTATAGTCCGAGTTTAACAATGAAATTGGTTGATAATTCTTTAACTGAAGGAGATCTGTTCCTTCCTTTGGTATCAGTGAAATATAGGCTTCTGACCAAGAATTCGTCATTTTACTACCAGACATAATTTCATTCATCAATTCTAATAAAGGAAGCGATAGTATTTCCTCCAAAGTTTTGTAAAACTCTCCTGGGAGGCCATCCGGTCCCGGGGATTTCCCATTTTTTTGTCTTTTAATAGCTTCAGTTAATTCCATCATCGTTATCTTTGCATCTAGTATATTTCTACTATCATCCGATATAACCGGGAGGTTTGCCTCTTGTAAGTAGTTTTTAACATCCTGTTCTAGTAT
The DNA here is from genome assembly GCA_039707465.1 of Rhabdophis nuchalis. Classification (NCBI taxonomy): domain Eukaryota; kingdom Metazoa; phylum Chordata; class Lepidosauria; order Squamata; family Natricidae; genus Rhabdophis; species Rhabdophis nuchalis. The sequence continues at coordinate 86,868,886 of CM077647.1, read as the reverse complement.
GTTTTCTTTTTCGTATAGTTTTGTATAGTATTCCTGAATAATTTCCCCCCCCCTTATTTAAATAATGTATTTGTCCTTGTTCATTTTTTAATTGTTGAATCTTCCTTGCCTCTCTTTCTTTCTTTAATTTGTACGCCAACCAGGTTTATTTGCATTTTCAAAATAATTCTGTTTTGCAGATCTTATCTTCTGAGCCAATTCTTCTTTTTCTAGAATATCCATTTTATGTTTAATTAAATCCATTTTCATTCTAATATCTTTTCTCTGTGGTAATTTCTGTAGTTCTTTTTCCAGTGTTTTATATTCCTTCTCTAACCTTTTCCCTAGCCCTCTTTTCTCTTTATTTCTTTTTCTTATATAATCTATTATTAAACCTCTAGTAACTGCTTTCATTGCATCCCATGTATTCTGAATAGATGTATCTTCTTTTTTGTTTTCTTTAAAGTAACACCTCAGTTCTTTTTCCATTTTACATACAAAGTTCTTCTCTTTCAATATTGTATTCCTTCCCTCCTTTCCATTAGTGCAGGTCATGTTGTCTAGTTAGGTGTGTGGGTATTGTTACAGAAATCTGTCCAAGTCTTTGTCAACCATGTGGTTAGATGACCTTGTTTCCCATGGGACAATTTCTTGTTGTCTCCTGAAATCTAATCTTCCCTCCCTCCTGGTTTTGTGGCAAGCTAAGAAATGAAAATGGCTGAAACAGAATTATCCTGCTTTGACTTTCAATCGGACCCTCCCCCTGTCCCAGCATGTGAAAGGTACCTGAAAAATAGTAAACATATATTAGTTACATCAGGGCTTCCCAACCCCACTAGGAAGGGATTTTTGGGAATACTTTTCATGAAATTTCTTTATGACCTGGTCCACCTTCATATTCTGGGCTTTAACCCACTGTGCTTCTGACATTGGGTAACCCTTCCATTGTACTAAGTACTCACGTTTTCCCATATATAATCTGGAATCCAATACTCATTTAACTTCATAATGCTTTTCAACCCACCCACCCCATTATTATGGGACCTGGAATCTCTTTTGCCACTGGTCTTAGTCTGGATCCCACCAGCAGCTTAAGCAAACTACAATGGAACACTGGGTGCCCTTTCCCCAATGTATGGGGTAACCTGAATTCCACTGTGACTGGGTTTATGACCAAGGTTTATGAAATAGGGAAAGGCCCTGTGTATTTCGGCCCTAGCTTTTTATAGGGTAGCCTTAATTTTAGGTACTTTGTAGACAGATACATTTTTTCCCCTCTATAAAATTTCCCTTGCAGTGATCGCTTGTCTGCCTGGATTTTCTGAGTCTCAGTTGCTTTAGCTAATGCTTCCTTCACATTTTCCTGGGCACTTTGGAAGGAACCTATCCATTCAGTCAAACTTACTGACTAGTGGGGTTCCATAGGATATTCTGGCATGGGCACAAATTCTACCCCCATTACTACTTTAAAAGGGATAAATACCATACTACTATATATGAAGTGGTGGGATTCAAAATTTTTTTTACTACTGGTTCTGTGGGCATGGCTAGGTGGCCATGAGCCTGGGTGGATGTGGCTAAGTGGCCATGACCAACTCAACATCATTTATTTGTACTTATTACTGTTTTAAGTATAAAACAGTTTGGACTTGATTGTAGTTATTAACGACCTTGTGTCGGAGGGAGAGCCGGACCTGGTGGGTATTGCGGAGACCTGGTTGGGCCACGAGGGAGGATTACCCCTCGTGGAAATGCGCCCACCAGGTTACCGAGCATTTCATCAGCCGCGGGCCCTAGGCAGGGGTGGGAGGGGTAGCGGTCATTGTTAAGGAGGGTCTTGAGCTGAGACAGACCACTGTGCCACAGACCACCGGTTGTGAGTCCCTCTATGTGAAGTGGGGCCTAGGGAGGTAGTTAGGCTTGCTGATTGTGTACCTGGCTCCCCGCTATGTATCAGTAGCCCTGCCCGAACTCCTCGAGGTGATCGCCGAGGTGGCGGTTGGGACCCCCAGACTTTTAGTCATGGGGGATTTCAACCTGCCATCGGCAGGTGAGACGTCCGAGGCAGCTCGGGAGTTCATGGCCTCCATGATGGCCATGGACCTGACCCAGGTAATTCAGGGCCCCACTCACGAGGGAGGACACACACTGGATCTAATTTTTGTCTCTGGCCAGTGGATGAGTGATCTCGGTGTAGGGGATTTAGCTACCATACCCCTATCATGGTTGGATCACTCACTTCTCCGGCTCGACTTTTCTATCGCTACACCCCACCGCGGGGAGGCGGAACCTGAAATACCTATATGGTTCTGTCCCAGGCGCCTGATGGAACCCGAAAGGTTCCAGATGGAGCTTGGGCTATTACCTGCGACCCTGACCCGTGCCCCGACTGAGGACCAGGCGCCTTGGTTTTCCGAGGAGTTGAGGGTGATGAAACGCCGCAAGAGACGCCTAGAGAGGAGATGGAGGGCCACACGGTCTGAATCTGACCGAACACAGGTTAGATTCCATTTGAGGACATACCTAGTGGCAATAAAAGTGGCCAAACGTCATTACTGTGCCACTCTTATTGCATCCGCAGATAACCTCGTGACATCTCTCGTGAGATAGCTCTCGTGACATCCCGACTCGACTACTGTAATGCTCTCTACATGGGGCTTCCCTTGAGGTGCACTCGAAAGCTACAGTTAGTCCAGAATGCAGCCGCGCGGGTGATTACGGGAGCCTCTAGATGCTCCCATATAACACCGATCCTGCGCGAGCTGCACTGGCTTCCTGTGGCCTTTCGGGTGCGCTTCAAGGTTCTGATGACCATCTTTAAAGCGCTCCATGGCTCGGGGCCTAATTATATGCGAAACTGCCTCCTGCCCCATACATCCCTTCGGCCGATCCGCTCCCACAGAGAGGGCCTTCTCAGGGTGCCGTCGGCCGGGCAATGCCGTCTGGCGACACCCAGGGGAAGAGCCTTCTCTGTGGCGGTCCCTGCCCTTTGGAACGACCTACCCCCTGAATTGCGTACCATCTCGGACCTCCGCCTCTTCCGCCAGTGTCTAAAGACACATCTTTTTCAGCAAGCCGGCCTAGCCTAACCTCCCGTGGGGACTATTTTTAAATAGTTTTAAACTGGGGATTTTAAATTTGGATTTTAACATAGGATTATAATTTAATATGTTTTTAAATTTTGTATTTATTGTTTTGTATGTTTTTAAATTCCTGTGCGCCGCCCTGGGTCCTTTGTGGAGAAGGGCGGGATATAAATGTGATTAAAATAAAAAAATAAAAATAAAAAAACCGCCCTGCCGCCCTGTTTGGGGTGACCCGCTCCCTCCTTCAACAGAGGCCGCGGGAAGCCCCTTTGCAGGGCAGAGCAGAGGAATTTGGAGAGTACCTGCAGGATAAAATCGCTCAGATTCGGAGCAAGTTGGCCTCCACTGAGAGTAGTCTGGAGGGATCATCAGAGGCAGGTCTTGAGACAGTTTTGTGGGATGAGTTCGACTCTGTTACTTCCGAGGATATGGACAGGTTACGATGGCGACTGAGAGCCACCACATGTTTATTGGACCTGTGTCCCTCCTGGCTTATACTGGCTCCAGGAAGTAGTGAACGCTTCTTTGAGTGAGGGGTTCTTGCCAACCGTCTTGAAAGAGGCGGTGGTGAGGCCTCTCCTCAAGAAGCCTTCCCTGGACCCAGCATTGTTAGTAAATTATCGTCCGGTCTCCAAGCTTCACTTTTTGGCGAAGGTTGTAGAGTTTTTATTTATTTTTTATTTTATTAAATTTATACCCCACCCTTCTCCAAACGGACCCAGGGCGGCGCACAGGGATGTTAAAACACATATAAAACATATAAAATTTTAAAAAACTTATTCTAATAGACCCTGCGCTAAAAACCGAATTTAAAAAACCCAAATTTAAAACTATCTACGAGTCAGTAATGGGGGTTACGCTAGGCCGGCTAGATGGAATAGGTGTGTCTTCAGACACTTGCGGAAGAGGCGGAGGTCGGAGATGGTGCGGAGTTCAGGGGGTAGGTCGTTCCAAAGGGCAGGGCCCGCCACAGAGAAGGCTCTTCCCCTGGGTGTCGCCAGTCGGCAATGTCCAGCCGACGGCACCCTGAGGAGTCCCTCTCTGTGGGAGCGTATCGGTCTGAGGGATGTATGGGGCAGGAGGCGGTCTCGCATATAACTAGGCCCCGAGCCATGGAGCGCTTTAAAGATGGTCATTAAAACCTTGAAGCGCATCCGAAAGACCACAGGAAGCCAGTGCAGCTTGCGCAGGATAGGTGTTATGTGGGAGTGTCTAGGTACTCCCGTAATCACCCGCGCGGCTGCGTTCTGGACTAGCTGCAGCTTTCAGGTGCACCTCAAGGGGAGCCCCATGTAGAGAGCATTACAGTAGTCGAGTCGAGAGGTGACGAGTGCTTGAGTGACTGTGCGTAAGGCACCCCGGTCCAGTAAGGGGCGCAATTGGCGCATCAGGCGTACCTGATGGAACGCCCCCCTGGCCACGGCTGCCACATGATCTTCCATAGACAGCCGGGAATCCAGGAGGACACCCAAATTGCGCGCCCTCTCCACGGGGGCTGGTGTTTCGCCCCCAATGGCCAGAGTTGGAATAATCTGGCTGAACCGGGGCGCCGGAAGCCACAGCCACTCAGTCTTGGACGGGTTGAGCTTGAGTTTGTTACCACCCATCCAGATCCGTACGGCCTCCAAACACCGGGACATAACCTCGACGGCATCGTTGGGGTGGTCTGGGGTGGATATGTACAGCTGAGTATCATCAGCGTACAGATGATATCCCACCCCAAAACCACGGATGATCTCACCCAGCGGCTTCATATATGTGTTGAACAGTAAGGGCGAGAGGACCGATCCCTGAGGAACCCCACATATGAGGGGCCTCGAGGCCGACCTCTGCCCCCCTGCCAACACATATTGCGACCGACCAGAGAGGTAGGACGAGAACCACCGCAGAACGGTGCCTCCCAGCCCCAACCTCCCCAGTCGGCGCAATAGGATACCATGGTCGATGGTATCAAAAGCCGCTGAGAGGTCTAATAGGACTAGGATAGAGGAATATCCTCTATCCCGCGCCCTCCAGAGATCATCAACCAACGCGACCAATGCCGTCTCGGTGCTGTGCCCGGGTCAGAAGCCGGACTGGCGTGGGTCTAGATAATCAACTTCCTCCAAGTGTCGCGGAAACTGTTGAGCCACCACACCCTCAACAACCTTCACTGTGGAGGTTGGAGACGGGACGATAGTTCTCTAATAATGCTGGGTCCAGGGACGGCTTCTTGAGGAGGGGCCTTACTACCGCCTCTTTCAAGACGGCAGCAAGGACCCCTCACTCAAAGATGTGTTGACAATGCCCTGGAGCCAGCCTCGTGTCGTCTCCCAGGATGCCAGTACAAGCCAGGAGGGACACGGGTCCAATAAACATGTGGTAGCCCTAAGTCTCTTTGACAACTTGTCCATATCCTCGGTAGTAACAAAATCAAACTCCTCCCAAGATGGTGTCACAAGAACAGCCTCGGCCTGCTCGAATGGACCACTGTCGATGGAGGGTAGCTCGTTCCGAATCCGAGTGATTTTCTCGTGCAGATAAATCCCAAATTCCTCTGCTCGACTCTGTAAAGGGGCTTCCCGTGGCCTCTGTTGAAGGAGGGAGCGGGTCACCCCAAACAGGACGGCAGGGCGGTTATCTGCGGATGCAATAAGAGTGGCACAATACTCACGTTTGGCCACTCTTATCGCCACTAAGTAAGTCCTAATATGGTCTCTCACTAGTGTTCGGTTGGCTTCGGAGTGAGAAGATCTCCATCTGCTCTCTAGGCGTCTCTTGTGGCGCTTCATCTCCCTAAGCCCCTCGATAAACCAAGGAGCCCAGGTGGTTCGTCGCCGCAAGAGAGGCCGCAAGGGCGCAACTCGGTCCAAGGCCCCCGTGGCCGCACTTAACCATGCAGCCACTAGGTCCTCAGTCGAGTCGCGGGGCAAGTCCACAGGAATTGGCCCAAGCTCCCTCTGGAACCTTATCGGAGTGTGGTGGCACAACAGTTTCCCCATCACCTGGAGGAAATTGATTATCTAGACCTGCGCCAGTCCGGCTTCCGGCCCAGGCACAGCACCGAGACGGCATTGGTCGCGTTGGTGGATGATCTCTGGAGGCCCAGGGATGGGAGTTGTTCCTCTATTCTGGTCCTATTAGACCTCTCAGCGGCTTTTGATACCATCGACCATGGTATCCTATTGCATCGACTGGAGGGTTTGGGGTGAGGGGCACCGTTCTACGGTGGTTCTCCTCCTACCTCTCCGGTCGGTTGCAATTTGTGTTGGCAGGAGGACAGAGGTCAACCTCGAGACCCCTCACATGTGGGGTGCCTCAGGGGTCGGTCTTCTCGCCACTCCTGTTCAACACATATATGAAGCCACTGGGTGAGATCATCTGTGGTTTTGGGGTAGAATATCATCTCTACGCTGATGATACTCAGGTGTATATATCTATCCCAAACCACCCCAACGATGCCGTAGGGAGGAGGCAGCTGTGGCCTTCCCGGCTGGCATGCCGGGCTTTCCACTGCTTCCGGGGGGGGGGGAGGGAGAGAGGGAGAGACTGACATACAGAGAGAGACAGAGGGGGAGGAAGGAAGAGACAAACAGAGAGAGACACAGAGAGAGAGGGAGGGAGAGAGGGAATCAGACACACACACACGCACACACACACAGAATGACAGATGGGTGGAGGGAGGAGAGAGAGACAGATAAAAAGAGAGATAGACAGAGAGAGACAAAAATAAAAAGAGAGAAAGAAAGAAAAATAGAAAGAAAAAGAAAGTGGGAGAGAGATAAGAAAGAAGGAAAGAAAGAAAGAAAGAAAGAAAGAAAGAAAGAAAGAAAGAAAGAAAGAAAGAAAGAAAGAAAGAAAGAAAGAATTTTGGTTGCTAATGACCGTCGTTAAGTGAGTTTCACCACATTTTCCAAGTTGGCCACGCTCACCCGGTCACATGACCGCCGAGCCACTCCCACAAAACACCTTTTGGCTCTCAAAAGAAATTTCAATCGTGGTACTGTTGATATTTGGCTCTCTTGACTAATAAGTTTGCCCACCACTGATCTAAGTCATTTAGAGTACTGGGCCTAAGATGAGCCTTGTGGTACCCCACTGCTTACTTCTCTCCACGTGGATATAGTACCATTAAGGACTACTTGTTGAGTATGATTTGTCAATCAGCTACAAATCCACCTGGTGATGATGTTGGTAGACCAGCAGATGCTCCACCCAGTACCTCAGTTTCCTTGTGGTCTTCTAGAACTCCTGAATGTACTCTGTTACAGTCGATTCCCTTGCCTTTTGGTGCGCATCTCCAATTGCCTGCCGAACTTGGGTGTCATCCTCAAATCTGGTTCTGAGCTCTTGCAGGAAAGCATCAGCATTCCCTACTGGCTACTCTTCATTGTGGAGCTCCATCACTAAATCTGCTGCTACCCTCTCGATGTTAATGACAATGGTGTTTACCATCATCACCTTCTCGGGGTAGGCCAGGGCATACAATCCAGAAAATTAGTTTCTCAGGGCTGCTGTCAAATGTATCTTTCATCAGTGGCGGAGTCAGGGATTATCATTTTTAAAGCGCTCCATGGCACAGGACCTAGTTATTTGCAGGATCGTATCCTGCCCCATACATCCCTTCGGCTGATTCGCTCCCACAGAGAGGGACTTCTCCGGGTGCCGTCAACTAGGCAATGCCAGCGGGCGACGCCAAGGGGAAGGGCCTTCTCTGTGATGGGCCCGACCCTCTGGAACGACCTACCCCCGGATATTAGAACGACCACGGACCTCCGCACTTTCTGCCAAAAAGTAAAAACTTATTTATTCCATTAGGCCGGTTTGGCCTAATCGACGCTTCTTGCCCTAGTCTGTTTTTTTCAAATTATCTATTCGGTTTTAATGGGTTATAATTTTAATGTTTTAAATTCTTGTACAGGGTAATTTAATTCATTTTTAACTTTGTATGTCTTGTAGGTTTTTAGATAGTTTTTTAATTTTCCTGTACACCGCCCCGAGTTCCTTCGGGGAGAGGGGGGCGATTTATAAATGTAATAAATTATTATTATTATTAAAGTACGGATGGGGAGAACCCCAGGGTCCTGGAACCCAGCCAGGAGGGTAGGGGCAGTGCTGGGCACTAGCCACCGCCAGTTGCTGTGATAGCTGACTGGTGGCACATGCAGGCAGACTGTTGACTCAGCGCATTCTCGCAGCTCCTCGTCCTGGGCCAGAATTGGGTGAAGGCAGGGCCCCTTGCTGAGTATCAGCAGCCCCAACTGTGGCCACTGGACTTGGCTCCAATTAGGACAACAGGGCTGACAGGGCCACTTCAGCCAATGGCTCTATCTTTCACCCCTGTTCTTCTCCATGTACTTTCAGGTTGAAGAACTTCTCCCTCAGCTGTTTCACTGAGTGGCTGCAATATGCTGTCAGGTATCTCCTATTCCTCCTACTCTGCCACCCTCTTCGCTCTCCTCCTTGGTATTTGGGAAAATGACATTCTAGAGAAATCAATGGGAACTCAGTGCCCTCCACTAGATTTCTTCCTCTGTCTGGTAGAGGTCCCCAGTTGCCATGGCTAAATTCTGCACTACCTGTCACTCAACTTTCTCCACTTGGGCGTTTGGCCAGGTTGCCATCTTATGCTTTCCAAAATCTGCCTGAGCCATCCCTGAAGCTTCCTTTATTGGGCCCTTTGTGAGCTTCACCAACAGTTTCCCTTTGTGTTTCATCTCAGCAATCTCCCCTGAGTCTTCACAGTTCATCCAGAGGTGACCAGACAGGCTATCATGGTTCAGGAACCCACAATTTTGGTTTGTTAGTTAGATTTTGGCAGAGCTGGTTTAATGTCAACTGATGAATCCAACCAAGCAAGCAGTATCAAAATGATCCAATTTCTTTGTGCAAAACTTTATTGAGTTGTTGGCACAGATTGAAAGCAAAACCATTTCTATTTAATTACTATCCCTAAAACCCCCAAAAACAATTTAAAACAATTTAAATTACCCTAGGCCGGCCAAGCAGAAGAAGTGTGTTTTTATTTTCTGCCGGAAGGAGCGAAGGTCCATGGTTGTTCTAATTTCGGGGGGAAGGTCGTTCCAGAGGGTCGGGCCCGCCACAGAGAAGGCCCTTCCCCTGGGTGTCGCCTGCTGGCATAGCCTAGTGGACGGCACCCGGAGAAGTCCCTCTCTGTGGGAGCGAATCGGCCGCAGGGATGTATGGGGCAGGATGCGATCCCACAGATAGCTCGGTCCCGTGCCATGGAGCACTTTGAAGATGATAACCAACACTTTGAAGCGCACCCGAAAGACGACAGGCAGCCAATGCAGCTCGCGCAGGAGCGGTGTTACATGGGAAAACCTGGAGGTTTCCATAACTGCCCGCGCGGCTGCATTCTGGACAAGCTGAAGCCTTCGGGTGCACCTCAAGGGGAGCCCCATGTAGAGAGCATTGCAGTAGTCCAGTCGGGATGTCATGAGGGCATGTGTGACTGTGCAGAGGGTACCCCGATCCAATAGGGGACGCAACTGGCGGACCAGGCGAACCTGGTAAAACGCTCTCCTGGCCACGGCCGTCACTTGATCTTCCATGGACAGCTGTGTATCAAGGAGGACGCCCAAGTTGCGTGCCCCATCCACAGGGGTTAGATGTTCATCCCCTATGGCCAGTGATGGATTCAACTGGTTGTACCGGGATGCCAGGAACCACAGCCACTCGGTCTTGGAATAAGCCTTCCTGGCATACTAACTTCAGTGCATCGTGTTGAATGTCCTTCAAATATTCTTCCAAAGTCCAAACTCAATGAAGGAAATATCATCCAAGCAATCAACACCTGGTCAATTCCAGTGATTAAATACACAGCTGGAATAGCAGACTGGATTCAAGCACAACTAAAAGCAATGGATAAGAAGACCAGAAAAATGATGACAATGAATCATGTCCTTCATCCTTGCAGTGACATTGGCAGACTCTATCTACCAAGGCAAATAGGTGAATGTGGAATGATGCAAATATATCAGATGGTTGAGGAAGGAAAAAGGGACTTTGGAAGAATATCTGAAGAACATTGAAGATGATGCACTGAAGTTAGTATGCCAGGAAGGCTTACTGACTACTGGAGAGTAAGGATGAGGATGAGGAGCTGTGAGACTGCGCTGAGCCAACAGTCTGCCTGCATGTGCCACTGGTCAGCTATCACAACAGCTGGCGGTGGCTAGTGCCCAGCCCTGCCCCTACCCTCCTGGATCTGGCTGGGTTCCAGGGCACTGGGGTTCTCCCCACCTGTGACCAAATGAAAACCAGAATGGGGGCATGGTAAGACAAAGCACTATATAACCAGTCCATTTAAAAAAAATAGCAAGGAAAGCAGATAACAAGGTGACCTGGAGATGGCTTAGAGCAGGAAAGTTGAAGAAAGAGGCCATGGGACTAATTCTATTTTTTTTATTGAAAAAGTTTTATTGAGTTTTACAAGTTTTTATACAAATAGGGCAAGGTAAATAAGGTTTTAAAAGACTTTGTGAGAACCGCCATGTCAGAGTCAATGGCTCCATCCAAGGCTTCATAAAAGAATATATAATTAATACAGTAAATTTTCATTTGTGCTACAAAGTGGAAAGAAATACAAAGATATCATTGTAAAGTCTATGCTAGCAATCATGTATAAACATCCGAATAAAAGTTGTATAATACAAAAATAAAGTCACTTTTGAGATCTAAGTCTTTTGGCAATTGTATCTTCCTCTCCCTGACCTCCAGTGGGCGGGGCCGCAGCACCCTCCGCTCTCCCATTTTCATCCTCCAGGATTGAGGAATGTTTTTTAAGAAAGGCTTCCGCCTCTGCAATTGTTTTAATTCTCACCCTCCCTCCCTCCCAGAACACCAACATCCCCTCTGGCATCACCCACTTGAACCAAATCCCCTTTTTAAATAATCTTTTAGACAAGAAGGAATACCTCCTTCTTATCTCTCTAATCTTTTTCGGGATCTGCTTCAAGATGGCAACCTCATTCTGCTGGTACATTAAAAGACTGTCTCTCTGCACTCTCAGGATCCTTTCCCTTGTCGACCTCCTTACAAATTTAATATGGATCTCTCTGGGTACTTCATTTATCCTGGCATATGCTGAATTTATTCTATATATCAGATCAATGTTCCCCCTAATATCTTCTTTGCTCTTTTGTATATAATCTGCTAAAATTGTACACATTAAATCAGTCAGATCTTCATCAGGTGCCTCAGGGACATTCTGAAATCTTAAAAAGTAAGACATCCTTTCAAAATCCATCCTAGACATATGACCAGTTAAATCCCCTATTTCATTATTAACACTTTTAAGCTCTTCCCTTGTCCCAGCCAACCCCAGCTCCAGACCATCAATCTTTTGTGTATTTTCCATTAATTTCTTCTGTGTTTCCAAAAGTTCTAATTTGGAACTGACATGGTCCTTCCGCATTTCTTTAATTTCTTTCATAATGTTCTGAAGAGTTTCGTCCATTGCTGCTAATTTAGCGTCCGTATCTGATTTTTCAGGTAACATCGAAGTGATTTTAGGTTGATGCGTCTGCTTTTTTGAAGCCATAATGAAAGATGTAAGTTTTAGTCAGTAAAATGGCGTCTGCTGAAGAGGAGTCTATGAGACAAGGTGGGAGCAGATTCCGGTGATCAGTCACAATTTCATTTAGTTATAATCCAGAGAGAAACCAAGTTCTTAAAAAGAATCAGGTAAAAAGAAAAAAGGAAGGCACTTCAGGGAAAGGTCCAATTAATCCATTATATGCAATCGTTAATAAAAAGAGAAAGGCAGTCCCGAACAAAAGGGAATGTCAGTAATTTTCCAAGAAGAGTGTGTCTGCAGAGAACAAAGGAACGCCATCTTCCCCCGCCCATCTGGAAGCCATCGGGAGTTAACAAGCAATAAATTGTCTCATTGTTGCCAGACTTCGATACTAAGTATCCAAAGGTAATACAGGAAAGACTTTCACTTATAGTTTAAAAAAACCGGATGTTAATTTCTCCGCTTCCCCAAGCCTGGGGAGCATTTTTAAACGCCGCTTCTTTTCCATTCCGAGGGGGGATATTACAAACTCCCCCCTCCAACCTCTTTCAAGCTGACAGTTGCAAGCATTAAAATAATCTCACTCACAATCCACTTTGCAGCCAGAGCCTCGGTGGTGCCTCCAACTCCGGCGCTTCAGCTCTTCGTAAAAACGGCTAGATATTTCCGCTCCTCCATCGGCAAAGGGGACGATGCCCCCCCGCAGCCTGTTCTCCTACGCCTAGGTCGAAGCCAGGGACACACACCCCCGACCGCCGTCGGGATGGGGGGATTCCCCGCAAGCCGCCCGTACAGCAGGAATCCTTTAGAAGAACTCCCTGCCCCTGAGGGGCCGTAGAAGCAACAAAACAGCGGACAAGTCCCAAGACTCGACCGTCGCCTCCGGAAGACCAGAAGGAATGCCATGGGACTAATTCTAGATGCACAAGACTAAGTCTTAAGGACAAATGTATGCAAAACCAGAATTGAGAAGGAACAGAAAATGCTGAACTTTACAACAACAAAGTTGAAACTGTTTCACATTTATTTATTTATTTATTTATTTATTTATTTATTTATTTATTTATTTATTTATTTATTTATTTATTTATTTATTTATTTATTTATTTATTTATTTATTTATTTATTTATTTAATTAATTAATTAATTAATTTGTATACCGCCCTCTTTCCCGTAGGGACTCAGGGCGGTGCACAGGGATAATAAAAGGTATATCTAAATACAATAGATAAATTTAAAATTAAAATTAAATTAAGTAAACTTAAACTTGAATTAAAATAAATAATTAAGAAACCCTATTAAATTATGATAAAAACAAACTATGCCAGGCCGGCCGCATGAAAAAAGTAAGTTTTCAATGCTCGACGGAAGAGGCGAAGGTCCGTGGTAGTGCGAAGGTCGGGGGGCAGGTTGTTCCAGAGGGCTGGGCCTGCTACAGAGAAAGCCCTTCCCCTGGGAGCCGCCAGCTGGCATTGTCCAGCGGACAGCACCCTGAGGAGGCCCTCCCCCTGGGAGCGGACAGGTCGGATGGGGTTATGTGGGAGGAGGCAGTTCTGCAAGTAACGAGGACCCATGCCATGGAGCGCTTTGAAGATGGTTACCAAAACCTTGAAGCACACCGGAAAGCCAGTGCAGCTCGCGCAAGAGAGGTGTTATGTGGGAGGGTCTTGGTACTCCCAAGATCCCCCGCGCGGCCGTGTTCTGCACTAACTGGAGCCTCCGGGCGCACCTCAAGGGAAGCCCCATGTAGAGAGCATTGCAGTAGTCAATATGTGAATGCAGCAAAATTGCACAAATAGATTACAAAGATAGACATGACCGAGTTGCTAAATTAAACCACTGGTCAATGATGATAGTGAGTCTTCTTGAAAGATTCTTCTTGATATTAACATCTCCAATGTATCACCATTGACCAGCTCCTGTATCTTCCACTGTGCCATTGATCTTTCCACAAAGCATCTAATGTTTCTATTGACTACTGTTCTTTTTAGGCATTTGATTTGCAATTAGGGTAGGGAGTCTACCATTCTTGGCAGTAACTGTTTTAATAATGATACTCTAGAACAGTGATTGCGAACCTTTTTTGGGTCACGTGCCAAAAGCAGGGGGAGCGCAGGGGAGGTCGTTCACGGGCATGCCACACCCTTGCTTTGCACATGACCCCAGTGAGCATGCACCAGCGCTTCCCCCAATTTTTTTTGCATGCTTCCCCCCCCTCCCCCGGAGGCCCTGCAGAGGCTTCAGGAGTTTCCTTGAAGCCTCTGGAGCATGAAAAACTGGCCCTACAGGCAAATCGGAAGTTCAGGAACAGACTTCTAAAACTGGCCCGTCTCCGGAGGGTCAGTTTTAGCCCTCCGGAGCCTTCAGGAGGCCTCCCTGAAGGCTCCGGAGGGCAAAAAACAACCCTACGACCAAACAGGAAGTGACTTCCGGTTTGCTTGTAGGACCGGTTTTAGGCCTCTGGAACGTTCAAGGCCTTCAACAGGCTTCCCTGAACACTCTGGAGGGCTAAAACCGGCCCTACGAGCAAACCGGAAGTCTGTTCCCAAAGTTCCAGTTTGCCCATAGGGCCGATTTTTCATGCTCCGGAGTAGTATACCCTTGATCACAAAAAGGTTCCTTGTGTCTGTTTTAGTGATAGCTACACAGTTTGCCATTTGTTTCTCCAACTAGCATATTCAGTCTTGTTCATAAAACTTTCTGTATTTTAGCAAGACAATGAACTCTAATGACTACTTATATGAGCTTCAATATCTTAAATATTGTATACATGTGCATAAATTATTAGGACATATATAGGAGAAAACAGAGAAATTGAAGAAGAGTTTAGAAAGGATCCCATAATTTTAGTATGAGAAATAAAACAAAGGTTTTTTAAAAAAATTCAATACATAATTAATGTAATATTCAGGTCCCAAATGAGATAAGCACATTGAAGAATGGACTAGATATATGCATGGAAGACACACTCATCAATCAGCCTCCTTTATAAGAGGGTTATGCTGTTGAATCATGGTTGTTACCTTTATGACCTTACTGTGGATTTCTTAGACAGATCCAAGCATGTTCTGTGAAAGATCAGATGGCTCTACAGTCTGCTGATGGGACTCTTTTTTAAAATAATGCATGGTTGAGATACAAAATTAAAATATTTCTATTGCAAAAGAATACCAGCCATTTTGCTTTTGATTACTTTAGCTGTAACCTTTGAAATACCAATGGGGGTAAACACATTTGTAAAAGGAGACTGCTAGATTATTTTGTTGTAAATGTTATAGCAGTTAAACTATTCCATCAGTTTACAGTATACTAAATGTTTACACAAGTTCTGAACAATAAAATATTTTCACATCAGTATTCCAGCTTGGAAAGAATGATGCACTGTTAAAGTTCATGAGACTTCTGAGTACAGTCCTATATACAAGATCAAGCAAATCATTGCAGATCATCTGGAAAGTAATTTAAACAAATTATTGTTTCATGATAAATGTAACAAGGAAGGTGTGTGTGTGTGTAACATATACAGAGTTTCCCCAAAAATAAGCCCTCCCCAAAATAAGACCTAGTGAAGGGGTGGGTGTGGCCTGTACAGGAGGCAGCCCTTCCCTTCCCTGGTCATCTCATGGAAGCTCGGCACCTTAATTGTGGCCCGCAGATCAGCTGATTCAGCGAGGGCCAGGCAGCTTAGATCTCTGGAGCATCTTCCCAGCCACTGACTTGGCAGGGCCCCATTTGCCAGCAGTTGCGCTGCCCTGCACGAGCTCCATGGCAGCTCTGCAGCAGAATGGAGGAGGGAGATCACCCTTTCCTCCTTTGCATTCCAAAACCCCATCTTCCATGGCTGCCAAGCCACCTGCCTGCATCCCTCTTACTGGAGCAAGATGTGCAATTCAATATACTGGTATACCAATGGAGGCCTCCCAGTGCTACTCTCCCATTGCTTCGAAACAAACCTCCTCCTTCCCTATACGGGAAAATTCCTTCCCCTTTCCTACTGATTGTTCTTTAATTGGGATCACAGGACAGACGTCCCCAAAATGCTCCATCCGAAGACTTCAGCCTTGCAATCCTGGGATATGTTTGTGTGTTGTGATCCCAAAGAAAAGACGGTGTGTGTCAGTGGTGGGGTATGGCCCGGTACGAGCGTATCGATGGCAGCTGGGAGCCACTGTACTGGAACAGTGTTTTGGAGTGTCCACCCGCCCTCATTACCTGTATTTAAGCCAACCGGGCCATTTGTGCATGAGCATTCTCAAGCAGCGTACGGCACCTGTGCCACCTCTGCCAATTAGCTGGAGCGTCGCAGCACGTGTGCCCAAGGTGGATGCCCTGCTCTGTCGCAGCATACCAGTTGCAACGGGATCCAGAACCCACCACTGGTGTGTGTGTGAGAGAGAGGGGGGAGAAGAGGGAGGGAGGGATCCGATTCAATCTGCCTTTTACAAATTTTTCACTGCATGCAAGGAAAGCAGAAGCAGCAGAAACCCTGGCTTGTTTCTCTCCCACAAACTCTGCCAGAATGAGTCTTTGTGAGGCTCTGCTGTTCACGTGTGCAATGCCACAACAAATCTTGCATGGTCCTACTCCAAGAGGCTACACTAATATGTCAAATCATGTGGGGGTGTAGCCACACTTCCATGTGCCCCATGTGTTTGCTCAGTAGGGATTTGGGGACTAGCCAGGCCGGCTGAGTGTGCATAAAATGCCAAGCTGGAGACCGGGGCTTAGGGGAGAGGCCGAGCCCAGCTGGTTTCACGTGGGAGAGGAGGTGCTGCAAGGGAGCCCATTTATCACATTGGCCAGGCAAGGATAGCTCATGCAGAAGCCGGGCCTTGGGACATCACCCTAAGCAGGTGCCGAGCTGGAGGAAGGGAGAGTCTCAGTTCCCTTACCCCTTACCTTACTCCACAATTTCTCATGAAATGTCTGTGTGTGTGTGTGAGAGAGAAAGAGAAAAGGCAGCGAAGAAACCCTTTCAAACAGCATTGCCTGAAATTCTCAATACTCCTGTCCACTGTTTCTCTCTTTCTCACACACACAAAGATATTTGCTTGCCTTAAAGGGACAGTCTGCTCTTTGCTTCTACGGTATCCTAAGCACACACTTCCGACAATCTTCCAGAATTGCCTGCAATTCTCTACTGTGAGAAGCTGCATGTTGTGAAGAACGAACCAATGAAATGAGGCGGAGGGGGGTGGGAAGTAAGGTACTATACTACTGCACAGCTGCCCCACATACCCTGCACCGACTTGAGGGCTCTTTAGCCAAGCCACCCATGCCAAACACTTACTGTATCACTCCCCAGGACAGCCACAGCCTTGTAGTTGTTTTTTTTAACCATAGTTCCAGAGACTACTTTTGCTATTTCTTTACCTATCAGTACTTGATTTTCAGCTCCGTCGCATTTCTCACCATTGTGTGCAGGGAAACAAGTTTGCGGGACTACCATAAAAATAATTTTCTTGCGAGAAGTTGGAATTAATTGATTGAACTTTTTTTTCCGATAAGTTTTTTCATTACGTGTGTGTGTTTGTGTGTTTGATGTAAAACATTAAAAATGAATAAGTTTATAAGCTAACTATACTGACCTGTCTGTAGGTTCCTTCTAACAAAGTATCCAGATGTTGAAGTGGAGCTGGGCTTTTATCTTTAAACCTTGTCAGTAAACGCCGTTCAATAGCTCTAAATTGTATGGCTCTTTCAGCTAATAGTTGCTCATATTTCAGAGCATTCAAACGCAGCTATAATTAAGAAAGTTTTTCAAAGAAAGAGTTAATAGTATTCTAAAACACATAATATATGGTGCTACATTTACTGCAAAAATCCAATTATTGCTTTTATATGGTGATTATGAAAGCTTAAAATTATACACCCATCATGAAGTCTTTTAATGGATTAAATGCATTCCAGTTATTACTGAAACTAAAAATAATTGTTGAGATAATGCAAAATAGTGCTATGGTTTTCATAGCAATAGCAGATTATGAGATACTATTCTAGTCTTCCTTGAATAACCATTACATTTTAAAATATTTAAAGTATTGTATAATATCTTTACAAAGAGAAAGCTAAGTTGGTCTCCACCGAAAGTGGTCTGGAGGGGATGTCAGAGGCGGGTCTTGAGACACCATTCTAGGAGGAGTTTGACTCTGTTACTTCCGAAGATATGGACAGGTTGCGTAGGCGACTGAGAACCACCACATGTTTATTGGACCCGTGTCCCTCTTGGCTTGTACTGGCATCCTGGGAGGTCACACGAGGCTGGCTCCAGGAAGTAGTGAACGCTTCTTTGAGTGAGGGGTTCTTGCCAACCGTCTTGAAAGAGGCGGTGGTGAGGCCTCTCCTCAAGAAGCCTTCCCTGGACCCAGCATTGTTAGTAAATTATCGTCCGGTCTCCAACCTTCACTTTCTGGCGAAGGTTGTAGAGAGTGTGGTGGCACAACAGTTTCCACGTCACCTGGAGGAAATTGATTATCTGGACCCACGCCAGTCCGGCTTCCGGCCCGGTCACAGCACGGAGACGGCATTGGTTGCATTGGTGGATGATCTCTGGAGGGCCAGAGATGGGGGTTGTTCCTCCATCCTGGTCCTATTAGACCTCTCGGCGGCTTTTGATACCATCGACCATGGTATCCTATTGCATCGACTGGAGGGGTTGGGGGTGAGGGGCACCATTTTACGGTGGTTCTCCTCCTACCTCTCCGGTCAATCGCAATTTGTATTGGCAGGGGGGCAGGGGTCGACCTTGAGGCCTCTCACTTGTGGGGTTCCTCAGGGATCGGTCCTCTCGCCTCTCCTGTTCAATACATATATGAAGCCGCTAGGCGAGATCATCCGTGGTTTTGGGGTAGATTGCCACCTGTATTTAAATCTTTTTTACATTGTATTTATACATAATTATTTATTTATTTATTTAATTATTTATCAATATTAATGTACTCTAAGCTAGACCTACTACTACTGCGAGAGTCCCCGCTCTCGCAGGTTTGGCCCTCCGCTCTAACGAGGGCCCACCTTGATGAGGGATTCATTAATCCGGAGAGGTGGAAGAAGCGTGGTCTTAGGGGTTTTTTAATTTGTAAATTAGTGTCTATTTTAGGGGGTACCAGGGAGGGGGGAGGGTATAGACAGGTAGAGGCGGGTGAGGAAAGAGAGGGCCAGGCCAGCAGGCGACGGAGGGAAACGGAAGGATCCGTCAGGGGGGGGGGGAAACACGAGTTGTCCCGACAGAGGGCATTTCCATCCAGAAGTTTGTGGGGAGAGGCAGGTCCGAGGGGAGACAAGTTTTATCCTCCCGGTTGGGGGCGCGAAACCGTTGGTTGCAAACGGTCAAGTGCCTCAACCCCCGCAGGCTAGGTGGCCAGGGAGTACAGAGCCAGGGCCTGCGGCTGATGTTTTGCAACGCCAGGTCCGTTGTCAACAAAGCCCCCCTCGTTCATGACCTTGTGTCAGAGGGGGAGCCGGACCTGGTAGGTATTGCGGAGACCTGGTTGGGCCACGAGGGTGGACTTCCCCTCGTTGAAATGTGCCCACCAGGTTACCGCGCTTTTCATCAGCCCCGGGCCCTAGGCAGGGGCGGTGGGGTAGCGGTCATTGTAAAGGAAGGTCTTGAGCCGAGAGAGACCATTGTGCCACAGACCACCGGTTGTGAGTCCCTCTGTGTGAAGTGGGGCCTAGGGAGGCAGTTGGGCTTGCTGGTTGTATACCTGGCTCCCCGCTATGTAGCAGCAGCCCTGCCCGAGCTCCTGGAGGTGATCGCTACGGTGGCAGTTGAGACCCCCAGACTTTTAGTCATGGGGGACTTTAATCTGCCATCGGTGGGCGAATCATCCGAGGTAGCTCGGGAGTTCATGGCTTCCATGACGGCCATGGACCTGACCCACTAATTCAAGGCCCCACTCACGAGGGTGGACATACACCGGATCTCATCTTTGTCTCAGGCCAATGGAAGAGTGATCTGGGTATAGGGGATATAGTCATCACACCCTTGTCATGGTCAGACCACTCACTTCTCCGGCTCGACTTTCTGACCGCTGCTCCCCTCCGCGGGGAGGCGGAACCTGAGTTACCAATCTGGTTCCGCCCCAGGCGCCTGATGGACCCTGATGGGTTCCAAACGGCGCTTGGGCCAGTTCCTGTACCCCTGACCCGCGCCCCGATGGAGGACCTCGTGGCCGCATGGAATACTGCGACCACGGGAGCCTTGGATCGAGTCGCGCCCTTGCGGCCTCTCTTGCGGCGGCGAAACACCCTGGCTCCTTGGTTTACCGAGAAGCTGAGGGTGATGAAACGCCGCAAGAGATGCCTAGAGAGAAGATGGAGGTCTACCCGATCTGAATCTGACTGGACACAGGTAAGAGCCCATTTACGGACTTACATTGTGGCGCTGAGAGTGGCCATACGTCATCATTGTGCTACTCTCATAGCATCCGCAGACAACCGCCCTGCCGCCCTGTTTAGGGTAACCCGCTCCCTCCTTCAACAGAGGGTGCGGGAAGCCCCGTTACAGGGTAGAGCAGAGGAATTTGTGATTTTTCTGCAGGAGAAAATCGCTCAGATCCAGGATGAGCTAGCCCCCATTGATGGCCCAGTGGGATGCCACGAGACAGATCTTGTTTGGGAGGAGTTTGACTCCGTTACTTCCGAGGATATGGACAGGTTACATGGGCGACTGCGAGCCACCACATGTTTATTGGACCCGTGTCCCTCCTGGCTTGTACTGGCATCCTGGGAGGTGACACGAGGCTGGCTGCAAGAGGTTGTCAACGCTTCCTTAAGTGAGGGTTCCTTGCCTGCTTCCCTAAAAGAGGCTATGGTGAGGCCCCTCCTTAAGAAGCCCTCTTTGGATCCAGCTCTATTAAACAACTATCGTCCAGTCTCCAACCTTCCCTTTTTGGCGAAGGTTGTTGAGAGTGTGGTGGCACAACAGTTTCCCTGGAGGAAGTTGATTATCTAGACCCGCGCCAGTCCGGCTTTCGGCCCGGGCATAGCACCGAGACGGCATTGGTCGCGTTGGTCGATGATCTCTGGAGGGCCAGAGATGGGGGTTGTTCCTCCATCCTGGTCCTATTAGACCTCTCGGCGGCTTTCAATACCATCGACCATGGTATCCTATTGCATCGGCTGGGGGGGTTGGGGGTGGGAGGCACCGTTTTACGGTGGTTCTCCTCCTACCTCTCTGGCCGATCGCAATTTGTGTTGGCAGGAGAGCAGAGGTCGACCTCGAGACCCCTCACATGTGGGGTGCCTCAGGGGTCGGTCCTCTCGCCTCTCCTGTTCAACACATATATGAAGCCGCTGGGTGAGATCATCCGTGGTTTTGGGGTAGAGTATCATCTCTACGCTGATGATACTCAGGTGTATATATCTATCCCAAACCACCCCAACGATGCCGTAGCGGTGATGTGCCAGTGCCTGGAAGCCGTGCGGATCTGGATGGGAAGTAACGGACTCAGGCTCAACCCGACCAAGACCGAGTGGCTGTGGTTTCCGGCTGCCCGGTTCAACCAGCTGACTCCATCGCTGGCCATAGGGGGCGAACATCTTGCCCCTGTGGATGGGGCGCGCAACTTGGGTGTCCTCCTGGATACCCGGCTGTCCATGGAAGATCAAGTGACAGCCGTGGCCAGTAGGGCGTTTTACCAGGTTCGCCTGGTACGCCAATTGCGCCCCCTATTGGACCGGGATGCCCTTCGCACAGTCACTCATGCTCTCGTGACATCCCGACTGGACTATTGTAACTCTCTCTACATGGGGCTCCCCTTGAGGTGCACCCGGTGACTGCAGTTGGTCCAGAATGCAGCCGCGCGAGCAATAATGGGAACCGCTAGGTTCGCCCATGTAACACCGCTCTTGCGCGAGCTGCACTGGCTGCCTGTCGTCTTTCGGGTGCGCTTCAAGGTGTTAGTCATCATCTTTAAAGTGCTCCATGCTCGGGACCTAGCTATCTGCGGGATCGGATAATGCCCCATACTTCCTCACGGCCGATTCGCTCCCACAGAGAGGGTCTTCTCTGGGTGCCGTCCACTAGACTTTGTCAGCGGGCGACGCCCAGGGGAACGGCGCTCTCTGTGGCGGGCCCTGCCCTCTGGAACGACCTCCCCCCCGATATTAGAACAACCACGGACCTCCGTTCCTTCCGTCTGAAATTGAAAACGCACTTTTTCTGCTTGGCCGGCCTAGGGTAGCCTCTCTTCTATAGTTTTATAGGGTTATATGATTTTAGTGTATTGGGGAATTTTAGCGCAGGGTTTGATGTTTAATTTGTTTTTATTGAATTATGTGTATTTCTATGTGTATTTATTGTTTTAACTTCCCTGTGCACCGCTCCGAGTCCCCTTGGGGAGAGGGAGCGGTCTAGAAATTAAATTATCTATCTAAATTATCTATCTATCTGTACGCTGATGATACTCAGCTGTACATCTCTACCCAACGATGCCGTCGAAGTGATGTCCCGATGTCTGGAGGCTGTACGGATCTGGATGGGAAGGAACAGACTCAAGCTCAACCCGTCCAAGACTGAGTGGCTGTGACTACCGGCGCCCCGGTTCAACCAGTTGACTCCATCACTGGCCATAGGGGGCGAACATCTTGCCCCCGTGGATCAGGCAAGCAACTTAGGCGTCCTCCTAGATGCCCAGCTGTCGATGGAGGACCATGTGACAGCCGTGGGTAGGGGGGCGTTTTACCAGGTTCGCTTGGTGCGCCAGTTGCGTCCTCTATTGGACCGGGACACCCTTCGTACAGTCACTCATGCGCTTGTGACGTCCAGTGTAGACTACTGTAATGCTCTCTACATGGGGCTCCTCTTGAGGTGCACCCGAAGGCTACAGCTGGTCCAGAACGCGGCCGCGCGGGCAGTTTTGGGAACTACCAGGTACTCCTACGTAACACCACTCCTGCGCGAGCTGCACTGGCTACCTGTGGTCTTTCGGGTGCGCTTCAAGGTTTTGACGACCATCTTTAAAGCGCTCCATGGCACAGGACCTAGTTATTTGCGGGATCATATCCTGCCCCATACATCCCTTCGGCCGATTCGCTCACACAGAGAGGGACTTCTCCGGGTGCCATCCACTAGGCAATGCCAGCGGGCGATGCCCAGGGGAAGGGCCTTCTCTGTGATGGGCCCGACCCTTTGGAACAACCTATCCCCTGATATTAGAACTACCACGGACCTCCGCTCCTTCCGCCAAAAACTTAAGACCCATGTGTTCTATCAGGCTGGCTTGGCCTAATTTATGCTTCTCGCCCCAGTCTGTAATTTAAATTGTTTTATTTGGTTTTAATGGGATATAGTTTTCAACGTTTTATAAATTTGTACAGGGTTATTTAATTCGATTTAATTATGTATGTATTGTCATGTTTTTTAGATGTTTCAATTTTTCCTGTACACCGCCTCGAGTCCCTTCGGGGAGAGGGGGCGGTCTAGAAATTTAATTAACTAAATAAACAAACAAACAAATAAATAAATACATACATAAATAAATAAATGTTAAAACTCACTACATAAAAGTTCATACTTATTTTTTCAGAAGTAAGCAAATGTATTTGGGACTTATTCCCAAAAATGTATGTAATATTAAAAAGTTTTCTATAATTAAATTGCCATTTAGCAATCCAAAAGGTTCTTTATTGAGTATTCTGGTATGCATTCTTGCTCCCAAAGATCATTTCAACAGGAAAACATAAACAAGCAGCAAATTCTTAGAAAATCAGAGCATTATTTGTAATGTCTGAAATAATTCTAATAAAAATTAGAAAAATTGTAACAACTGAAGAAAACATAAACATTAATAGCCTGAAGTCACATGTATTTATTAGCATACCTCAAAATGGTGATCAATTATGTCAAAATAGTCTTGTAAAGGGATTGGACCAGAAAAAGTACATATAAAATCTTTGCAATTTTGCCTCCTGAAGTGTTGCTCAAGACGAAGAGTGAGTTCTTTTGTAATTAGCCAAATGTCTTCCAATTGATCACTTTGAATTCTGTAGCGCTCTTCAAAATAAAATTTAAAAATGCAAAAAATTACTTGCACTTCAGCTGTAAGTAGTATAAATGATCAAAGCAGTGTTTTATTGATACAACAAATACTGTATATTGAATATCGTAATTGTTATCCTTACCTGCATAACCCTTTTCTCACAACTGCTTCACATTTCACTGAAATTCTAATTTATAATCATTTTCGGGCATGAATGTATTAATAAAAATGTATTCAATTCATAGCTGTAATTAAAAACATATTAAAACTTGAAATAATGGACTACTGAATTCAATTGGGTGCTGAATTAGAAGCATTAAAATATACTGAGTAATGTTTATAATCAATATGCACTGATCTTTCTGGGTTTGAGAGGGCCAAGTAAGGGTGCAAATGTCTTGATTGGAAGTGGCAGTACTACACTAACAATCTGGAATAGCTCAGAAAAGTAGTGGAACAAAGTCTATTCCAGTGATGGGTAACTTTTTCTTGAGGCATACCAAAAGTGGGAGGAGCGGGGGAGGGGGATTTGCATGAGGCCACATCCATAATGCAATGCCATAGGTTCGCCATCATGGGTCTATTCCATATAGATTTCTTCATTATATATAATAACTAGAAGAATACTATATTTTATTTTTGTATATTTGTACTTTTCAAATATAAACAAATGAAAAGAAAAAAGTTTGTGTTGTGGTACCAGTTCTTAAAATAATTCCCTTTCATATATTATGCTACAGGCCATAGCTTTAGTCAGAATTATACCTTCCTTCTTTGTCTAATAACCTAACACTACCATTAATAATCAATCTAGCATTTCTAGATAATAATTAGACTATTTGTTCCACCAAATTACCCCATAATTAGCTTACTTTATTCACAAGTTGCTCTCACTATAGTGGGCTGAAAAAGCACACCCAGAACTGCTTAATACAAAGCAGGTATTATTATGATTATGGCTATTGATAATCATGTATTTACATTTATAATTTATGACTGAGAAGCAGAACACTTAAATTGGATCAAGTCCAAATACAGAGAGTAATCTAGCCAGTCTATTGCCTTCTGAAATTCTGGTAATTCTCTTAAGCTATTATTAGTAAACTGTCATCAAAGTACATGTTCTCAAAATATGAAAAGTGTTCTCAATACCAGGTGTGTCAAACTCAAGGCACATGGGGTGCTTAGATCTGGCCCATGGGGCTGCCCTGGGAACAGCAAAGGACCAACCGTGGTGCCTCTGCCAGTGAAAACAAAGCTTGGAGAGGGCCATGTGCCCACCCCCAGGCTCCATTTTCAGCCACGACAGCCTCCTGCAGTCCTTTGCCAGCAAAACCAGAGCCTGGGGTGGCATGCACCCCCTGCCCCAAGGCTCCAGTTTCACTAACAGAGCAAAATTAACTAAATGCAAAACAAAACAAAAGGAGAAATGTTTCTTCTTTTGCATTTGAAAATCCAAGTAGGGGCAGGAAAGGGGAAAGGGAAAGAAGAAAGAAAAAGAAAAGAAGGAAAGATGGGAAAAGAGCTAGGAAAGAAAAATAAGGAAAGAGAAAGGAAGAAAAAATGAAAATGAAGTGGGAAGAAAAAAGAGAAGGAAGGAAGGAAGGAAGGAAGGAAGGAAGGAAGGAAGGAAGGAAGGAAGGAAGGAAGGAAGGAAGGAAGGAATGAGATTATAATGAGAGGGAGGGAGGGTCTGAGAGAAGTCCTGCCTTAACACTTAGCCAACACAGGTACCCCTGACATGAGTGATACCTATCTGGTCATGCCTACCCTGGGGGGACACCCCCAAATCCCCCCAAGGTCAAACACAACACTGATGCAGCTCTCAATAAAATCGAGTTTGACACCACTGCTCTATACGTTCAGGTATAGAGCATGGCTATTAGAAGTCAGCAGTAGAACATTCTTTTCCCCCCTCCCATGTTGCTATAATATTCAAAGATGTTCTGTTTCTTTTTCTCATCTTCAGCTGTTTTATTATTCATATTCCCCTTATTTGACTCTTTACATGTATTTATTTTAAAGTTTCAGCCTTCCATTATTCAATGTCCCAATGTACACTCCTAATACCAATCACAATCATTTGAACATTTAAAGTATATCTATTCGTATTTTCTAATCCTCCAATTTGTATAATTCCACTATTAATACACACATTTACATTAAAATGTATGAAATGTGAAATATTTCATTTCCTAATCATTCATTGTTTAATGTTATCATTTCACTGCTAATCATATTTTATAAGGTAAAGGTAAAGGTTTCCCTTGCATATATGTGCTAGTTGTTCCCGACTCTAGAGGGAGGTGCTCATCTCTGTTTCAAAGCCGAAGAGCCAGCATTATCTGAAGACGTCTCCATGGTCATGTGGCTGGCACGACTAAATGCCGAAGGGGCATGGAACACATCTACTTGCATTTTGTACGTGCTTTCGAACTTGGCTGAAGCTGGGACAAGTAACGGGAGCTCACTCCATTATGCAGTGCTAGGGATTCGAACCACCAACATTTGTGATTGACAAGGTCAGGATAGCCACTGAGCCACTGTATCATATTTTATACATGTTTAATAATAACATCATTCAAGCTCTGATTTTCCAATTAATGCTTAATTCTTATTCATAATTTTCCACAATTCCCTTTTCACTCTTCATATCTATTTATATTAAAATATTTATCCTAATGTCTATTGTACTACATACAAAATAATTATTCATTTCACTGATAATCATATTTTATACATGTTTAATAATACCATCATAATACACATTACGGAAGTATAATCATGGAAAATCTTTAACTCTTTTTCTCCTCTTATCCATTAGCTCTTGTCCGCATCCAAGCTTTTAATCTTATCTTTTTTTGGCTTGTCTCCCATATTCTTCTCTTAAGTCTTTTACTCCATCTACTTCTAAGTCTACATTCTAATTCTGCAATCTAATTTTTTGTCCCCTTTCCCACTTAGTTCTAACCCCTATCTTTTCTCCCCAAACATCTTTCTTTTCCTCCCATTTCTTTTTTAGACCTATTAAAGTGTTTCCCCCCTGCTTTAATTCCTTAATCATTATTAATTTTGATAATAACTCCTCCTTGTTGTCATATTTTTGCTGGTTTCTCAGTTCTGCTTTCCCTTCTGTTTCTTCTGATGGCTCCATTCTTTACGTATTGTCCTGGTCTTTACTCATTGTCCGTTGTATAATATTTTCCGAGTCAGGGAGGGGAGACGGCTCCCCTTGACCTCCCCCTTTACTTCACCATCCCTACAGAGTGGCTCTGGCTCCAAGTGGAGCCCTCTGATGGGGAGAGCTTGGAATGGGGCTGTGGAGCTTGTGGTCCTTGCTTCTGAAGACGGCAGAAGTACAACCAGAAGTCCAGTAGAAGATTCTTTGCACATAGAGATCCCTGAGATCCCTAGATGGTTCCGCCCCAGGCTCCTGATCGACCTGGAAAGGTTCCAGAGGGAGCTTGGGCCAATTCCTGTGGCCTTGCCCCGCGACTCGACTGAGGACCTAGTGGCCGCATGGCTGAGTGCAGCCGCGGGGGCCTTGGACCGAGTCGCGCCCTTGCGGCCTCTCTTGCGGCGCCGATACACCCAGGCTCCTTGGTTCACCGAGGAGCTGAGGGAGATGAAACGCCGCAAGAGACGCCTAGAGAGCAGATGGAGATCCTCTCGCTCCGAAGCCGACCGAACACTAGTGAGACCCCATATTAGGACTTACTTAGTGGCGATAAGGGTGGCCAAACGTGTGAATTATGCCACCCTTATTGCATCCGTAGATAACCGCCCTGCCGGCCTGTTTGGGGTGATCTGCTCCCTCCTTCACCAGAGGCCATGGGAAGCCCCTTTACAGGGACGAGAAGAGGAATTTGGGATTTATCTGCAGGACAAAATCACTCGGATTTGGAATGAGTTACCCTCCATTGAGAGTGGTCCAGTCGGACTGTCCGAGGCTGCTCTTGAGACACCATTCTGGGAGGAGTTTGACTTTGTTACTACCGAGGATATGGACAGGTTGTCAAGGAGACTTAAGGCTACCACATGTTAATTGGACCCGTGTCCCTCCTGGCTTGTACTGGCATCCTGGGAGATGACACGAGGCTGGCTCCAGGATATTGTGAATGCCTCCTTGAGTGAGGGGTCCTTGCCTGTCGTCTTGAAAGAGGCGGTAGTGAGGCCCCTCCTCAAGAAGCCTTCCCTGGACCCGGCATTATTGGAGAATTATCGTCTCCAACCTTCACTTTTTAGCGAAGGTTGTAGAGAGTGTGGTGGCCCAACAGTTTCCATGACACCTGGAGAAAATTGATTATCTAGACCCGCGTCAGTCCGGCTTCCGACCCGGTCACAGCCCCGAGACGGCATTGGTCGCGTTGGTGGATGATCTCTGGAGGGCGCGGGATAGGGGATGTTCCTCTATCCTAGTCCTATTAGACCTCTCAGCGGCTTTTGATACCATCGACCATGGTATCCTATTGCGCCGACTGGGGAGGTTGGGGCTGGGAGGCACTGTTTTACGGTGGTTCTCGTCCTACCTCTCCAGTCGGTCGCAATATGTGTTGACAGGAGGACAGAAATCGGCCTCAAGACCCCTCTTATGCGGGGTTCCTCAGGGGTCGGTCCTCTCGTCCCTCCTGTTCAACACATATATGAAGCCGCTGGGCGAGATCATCTGTGGTTTTGGGGTTGGATATCATCTGTACGCTGATGATACTCAGCTGTACACATCCACCCCAGACCACCCCAATGATGCCGCCGAGGTGCTGTCCCGGTGTTTGGAGGCCGTACGGATCTGGATGGGTAGTAACAAACTCAAGCTCAACCCGTCCAAGACTGAGTGGCTGTGGTTACCGGCACCCCGGTTCGGCCAGATAACTCCACCTCTGGCAATTGGGGGCGAAACACTGGCCCCCGTGGAGAGGGCGTGCAATTTGGGTGTCCTCCTGGATTCCCGGCTGTCCATGGAGGACCATGTGGCGGCCATGGCCAGGGAAGCTTTTCATCAGGTACGCCTGATGCGCCAATTGCGCCCCTTACTGGACCGGGCTGCCCTTCGCACAGTCACTCAAGCACTCGTGACATCCCGACTCGACTACTGTAATGCTCTCTACATGGGGCTTCCCTTGAGGTGCACTCGAAAGCTACAGCTAGTCCAGAATGCAGCCGCGCAGGTGATTACGGGAGCCCCTAGATACTCCCACATAACACTGCTCCTGCGCGAGCTGCACTGGCTACCTGTGGTCTTTCGGGTGCGCTTCAAGGTTTTGACGACCATCTTTAAAGCGCTCCATGGCTCGGGACCTAGTTATATGCGAGACCGTCTTCTGCCCCATACATCCCTGCGTCCGATCCGCTCCCACAGAGAGGGCCTTCTCAGGGTGCCGTTGGCCGGGCAATGCCGGCTGGCGACATCCAGGGGAAAGGCCTTCTCTGTGGCGGGCCCTACCCTTTGGAACGACTTACCCCCGGAACTATGCACCATCTCAGACCTCCGCCTCTTCCGCCAGTGTCTAAAGACACACCTTTTTCATCAAGTCGGCCTAGCGTAACCTTCTGCTATGACTATTTTTAGACAGTTTTAAGTGGGGATTTTAAATTAATTTTAGTACAGGATAGGAATGTAATATGTCTTTTAAATTTTATATTTTTGTCAGATTTGTATGTTTTAAATTCCTGTGCGCCGCCCTGGGTCCTTTTTGGAGAAGGGTGGGGTATAAATTTAATAAATAATAATAGAAAAAAAATGCTTAATGTGGATTCTGGAATTTCCTGGAATTTTCTTCTGTTGATTACTACTGCCATTGTTCTTCACATGGATTTTAAAAACATGCAAATAACATAATAATAATAATAATAATAATCATCATCATCATCATCATCATCTTTATTGTCATTGTAAAAATTACAATGAAATTGGTTACTTTTTATTGAAACATGTTACTTTTCTTACTGTTTGAGTTTAGTTTGAGTTTATTGGTTTTTTATACCGCCCTACTCCCGAAGGACTCAGGGCGGTGTACAGCCAGAATAAAAACAAATAGACAAAAGTTTAAAAAGTTTTTGAAAGACATATTAAACTTTGGCCTAAAAGTGAAAAAACCCCAACCAACCCTGATTAAAATTAATGAAAATTTGAATTTAAAAATCATGTTTTATGCCAGCCCGGCTTGTTGGAAGAAAAAGGTTTTGAGAGCACGGCGAAAGGTGCGTAAGTCAGGGATAGTTCCGGGGGCAATTTGTTCCAGAGGCCAGGTGCTCCCACGGAGAAGGCTCTCCCCCTGGGTGTCGCCAGTCGACATTGTCTAGCCGACGGCACCATGAGGAGACCCTCTCTATGGGAGCGTACTGGCTGGTGGGAGGCTCTCGGTGGCAGAAGGCGATCTCGTAAGTACCAAGGTCCTAAGCCATGGAGCGCTTTAAAGATAGTAACCAACACCTTGAATCGCACCTGGAAAACCACCGGAAGCCAGTGCAGCTCACACAGGAGGGGTGTTACATGGGAGCGTCGTGTCGCCCCCATAATTACCCGTGCAGCTGCATTCTGGTCCAGTTGAAGCCTCCGGGTGCTCTTCAAGGGGAGCCCCATGTAGAAAACATTGCAGTAGTCCAGACGGGAAGAGAGAAGGGCGTGAGTGACTGTGCTTAGGGCATCCCGATCTAGGAAGGGACGCAACTGGTAAATCAGGCGAACCTGATAAAAAGCCCCCCTGGCGACAGCCGTCATATGATCTTCCAAAGACAGCTGTGCATCCAGGAGGACACCCAAGTTGTGAACTCTTCCTGTGGGGACTAAGGTCTCACCCCCCCCCCCCATAGCCAGCGATGGAACCAGCTGACTGTAACGTGACACAGGGAACCACAGCCATTCAGTCTTGGAGGGGTTGAGCCTGAGCCTGTTCTTCCCCATCCAGATCAGCACAGCCTCCAGGCACTGGGACATCATGTCAAGGACAACATTGGGGTAGTCTGGGGACGAAATGTACAGCTGCGTATCATCAGCATACTGATGGAACTTTACCCCAAAATCCCGGATGATCTCGCCCAGCAGCTTCACATAGATGTTGAACAGAAGGGCCGAGAGGACCGACCTCTGGGGCACTCCACAAGTGAGACACCTTGAGGATGACTTCTGTCCCTCCCCCCATCAACACCAACTGCGAACGGTCAGAGAGGAAGGAGGAGAACCACCAAAGTACAGTGCCCCCCACCCCTAACCACTCCAACTGCCGCAGCATGATACTATGGTCGATGGTATCCAAAGCCGCTGAGAGGTCTAATAGGACCAGGACAGAGGAACAGCCCCTGTCCCAAGCCCTCCAGAGATAATCGACCAATGCGACCAATGCTGTTTCCGTGCTGTACCCAGGCCTGAAACCCGAATGGTATGGATCAAGATAGACAGCTTCATCCAGGTACCTGGGAAGCTGTTGCGCCATCACATTCTCAACAACCTTTGCCACAAAGTGAAGGTTGGAGACTGGATGATAAGTTTGCCAAAAGCACCGGATCCAGGGAAGGTTTCTTGAGGAGGGGCCTCACCACTGCCTCTTTCAAAGCGGTGGGGAAGAAACTCTCTCTCAAAGAAGCATTGATAATACCCTGGAGCCATCCTCGTGTAACCTCCCAGGTGGTCAGCACCAACCCGGAGGGACACGGGTCCCATAAACATGTGGCAGTACTAAGCTTACCCAAAATCCTGTCTACATCCTCGGGAGTCACGGGGTCAAACTCCTCCCAGATAACAGTCTCAAGACCTGCCTCCATCACCCCATCTAGCCCTACCCAGTCAGAGTCCAGCCCTTCCCGAATCTGAGCGATTTTGTCTTGCAGGTATTGTACAAAATCCTCAGCTTTACCCTGCAAGGGGTCCTCCCGTGCTTCCATATGTAAGAGGGAGCGGGTCACCCTAAACAGGGTGGCTGGGCGATTTTCTGCAGACTCAATAAGAACGGAAAAATAATTAAACTTTGCCGCTTTTATCGCCACTAGGTAGGTCTTGATATAAGACCTCACCAGTGTCCGATAGATTCGGAATGGCTGGCCCTCCAATTGCTCTCTAGGCATCTTTTCCGGTGCTTCATCTCCCTCAGCTCCTCAGAGAACCAAGGAGCCAACTGGGTTGGGCACCGGATCAGAGGCCGCAAAGGCACGACACGGTCCAGAGCCCCAGCAGCTGGTGGCCGCCATGCGGCCACCAGTTCTGCAGCCGAGTTGTGAGCCATAGCCTCAGGGAATGGCCCAAGCTCCATCAGGAACCTATCAGGGTCCATCAGGTGCCTGGGGCGGAACTACCTAGTTGGTTCCCCCTCCCTGCAGGGGGGGGGAGCAGATTGGAAGTCCACCCGAAGGAGCGAGTGATCGGACCATGACAAGGGTTCAATGGCTATATCCCCTCTTCCCAGATCCTTCAACCACTG
The DNA here is from genome assembly GCA_039707465.1 of Rhabdophis nuchalis. Classification (NCBI taxonomy): domain Eukaryota; kingdom Metazoa; phylum Chordata; class Lepidosauria; order Squamata; family Natricidae; genus Rhabdophis; species Rhabdophis nuchalis. Next base: position 86,836,905 of record CM077647.1, on the reverse strand, counting down.
ACCAGAGACAAAAATCAAATCCAGGATGTGTCCCCCGATGTGCGTGGGGCCTTGAACTAATTGGGTCTGGTCCATGGCTGTCATGGAGGCCATGAACTCCCGAGCTGCCTCCGACTCTTCGCCGGCAGATGGCAGGTTCATATCCCCCATGACGATAAGCCTAGGGGTACTAACCGCCAGCCTGGCAATCACGTCGAGCAGCTCGGGTAGGGTCGCTGCCACGCAGCCGGGAGCCAGGTATGTGCTCAGCAAGCCCATCTATGCCACACAACCCCACTTCACGAGGAGGGACTCACATCCTACTGTCTGAGGTACAGTGGCCTCCCTCGGGCACAAACCGTCCTTTATAACGACCGCCACCCCGCCACTCCTAACCTGAGCCCTAGGCTGATGAAACACACAGAAGTCTGGTGGGCACAATTCCATGAGGGGAACCCCCCCTCCTGACCCAACCAGGTCTCCATAATACCTGCCAGGTCCACTCCCCCCTCCTGCACAAGATCACAAATGAGGGGGGCTTTCTATACCAAGGACCTGGCATTGCACAACATCAGACGCAGGCCCAGGCCCTGAGGATCTGGACAACCTGGGGGACGAGAGAAGCATTGGGTGCCGGAACGTGCAACCACTTGAAGACAGCGGACATGTGCTCCCCGAACATGATATGGCCCCCTGCTACTGCCATACCTGCCCCTCCCATCCACCGTACTGATGGAGCAACCTTTACTAGTCTGGAACTTAGCCCCCTCCCTGACCTCTAGCCCTGCACCTCCAATGCCGCAGCCCCTAGCCAGGCCCAACACCAACCCTGGTGGATTTCCCCCCAAACCCACCCAGTTCGTATAGATAACCCCCTCCCTACTACCCCTTAAAAATCAACTAAAAAATCCCTTTAAAAAACCCCAAATGTTCCTCCGTGTTCGGTGCCACCTCTTGGGATTCCAAAATCCGTCATCAAGGAACTTTGTGGATAGTCCAGATGGCCAATCTTGAGAGAGGGGGGACCCCCTCAAGGCATATAGTTCAGCAGCCGTATATGATAGCATAGTCTAAAACCCCTGAGAAGGAGCTCAACAGGCTGATATAAGTCCAGGAGGACAATATGCCAGGGCGATGAAAACAGAAGCCCTCCCTCCTGCCCTCTCACTGCAGCGAGGGGAGTCCTTAGGCCGAGGTCCTCATAGGCTGCTCTCTCACACCGGCCATGGTGGGAGATCTAATGTCCCAGTTCTTCAGCCGGGACAGGCAAGTACATCAGCCCAGCAACATCATCCCTGTTACCTCCTAGAGGAGTGGCAGAATGGGGCACCCAAAGGACAATAATGGAGCAGTCTTATCAGAAGATGAGCCCAAATAGGAAGGCAGACAGTGGTAATCACAAATCCCTGGTGGCTAGTCCAGAAAGATGGAGAAAAGGATCCCTCAGAGAGCATCACAGCCTCCCAGCGGATCAGAGAGCAATCCAGGTGAAGATGGGTTTAGACTCTCCAGCCACATCCCCCGTACAAAGCTTAAGGAGAAAGGGAAGGACGGGAAAAGTAGGAAAGGAAAAAAAGGGGGGAGGGATAAACAGAGGAAAGGATAACAGAAGAAAAGCGAAAAGGGGAAGGGTAAGAAAGGAAGAGAGAGCATGGATAGAAAGGCAGAAAAGAAGGAAGGAAAAGAAAGAAAAGGGAGGAAAAAAGAAGAAGAGAGAAAGAAAGAGGGGGGAAAGACCCCACAATGGAGGAGAAGAGAAACAAGAAAAAGTAGAAAAGGGGAGAAAAGAGGGAGAAAAAAGAGGGAAAGGTAGAGGCCAAAAAGGAGGGGGGGGAAGAGGAATGGGGAGGGAAAAGAGGAAAAAAATGGGGAGGGGGAGTAGAAAGGAGAGAGGGGGAAGGGAGAGAGAGAAAAGTAGAAAGTGGAGAGGGGAAAGGAGAAAGAAAAGAAAGAAAGAAAAGAAAATAGGAAACGGGAGGAACGACTTGGATGGGAGGGTGGTAAGGGGGTGTGTGAGATGGAGGGGCTCGTCTGCCCCCTCCTGCCATTCCAGGTCCATGGCAAAGACCCTGGAGAAGCTCGACCGCCCCACCATCATAGCTAGGAGGAGCCAGATCTTGTGAAGCCCAGGGTTCTCCTGGCTGGCGTCTTCTCGGCTACGCCGGCAATGCCCAGCCTCCATTGTCACCCTCTCGTCGACTAGCCCCCGTGGGCCAGCAGCTCTCTCCAATGCTCTCTCCAACGCTGGAACATGACACCAGGCAGCTCCAACAAGTTCTCTGACGCTCCAGCAGCCAAATCAGGGCTCCATAAACAACAAATGGACCCCCTTCCCCCTCCAGGGAAGCCAGGAGCCTCCCCTAGGGTAAGATCAACGGCAGTTTGCAGCCATCTTCTCAGGCATGCGCAGAGAAGGAGACGAGAGCCACAATATTCCCTGCCTCCATGCTATGGTGGATCCTGTTAGATGTAACTGTGAAGAGACTATCCTTCAAATAACCTGGCCCCAGGCCACGTAGGGCTTTTCTGTAACTTTTTATGGTGCTGTTACAGACGAATATCTCTTCAAGTAAATTTTAAACACTGACGAAAAATTTATAAATGTATTTATTCATAATTGAGATTAAGAATTTCTACCTTGTGCTATATTAGTATAAGATGTGTAATTGCTGTGTAGTATTTACATATAATTTCCTAATGAAAACAGGCCATAAAAAGAATTAGACACAGAACATTATGTTTTCAATGTTAAAAAAATGTAGCATTCATTCAATATATCTCAAAATCACAATAGAAAACTAAGAAAGAATAAGAAAAAAAATGGGAATTTTAAAAAGAGCTTTTTTAATGTTCTACTTGTACAACCCTTAGCCGATGAGGAAAAAAATAGCAAAAGGTATAGAATATTACTTATTAAACAACTTCATAAAATCAATTGTCTAGTAGAATAATTTACCAGGAAGTACATTTCATTGATGGGACAATGACAAATTCTTTTCAACATATTAAAGGAAAAAATATTTTATTTAAAAACCATGTTTTTTACAAATGAAAAACCCATCTGTTAATGATAATTTCATTATTTCTAAAAAAATAATTCAAGCATTATGTTTAGACATTTTTAACATAATTTTTGAAGTATCCATTATTAAAAGATGGAGTAATTTTAGTTTTAATATTTAAGAATATAACTATTGATCTACTTTATTTAGTTTTTAAGTTGAAATAAATTTTAGAAAAAATATATACAGTAATATACATGTGAAGGTTCATTTCATGCATTTATTATTTTATATATATATAATGTATAAATAATAAATCAAAATAGATCTATCCTAGTCTCCCTGATTTATTTATTGATCAGCTCAAATATATAAAAATATAAATATATATATAAAGTACACAACGGAACTAATAGTTTTCTGTCTAGATGGTCTCTGGTGAGGAGCCGAAACGCAGCAAAGGAAAGCAGTATGCTTCCTCCCTTAATTGGGGCTTAACAGGGTGTTGTGACACAAGCATATATATAATATATAATATATACCGTATTTTTCGGAGTATAAGACGAAAAAAATTTCCTCTAAAAAGGGGCTGAAAATCTTGGTGCGTCTTATACATCGCATACAGCATTTTTTTTTGCCTCCTGGAACCCCACCCCCTTCACCAAACTGGCTGTGCCTAGCCTTATGGAGGCTTCCAGAGAGCTCCTGGGGGCTGGGGAAGGCAGAAATGAGCCTCAAATGGGACATTTTTTGCACCCCCCAGCCTCCAGCAGCACTCTATAAGCCTCCATAGGTCTATTTGAATTTATTTGACACAAAAATGGCCCGTTTTTGCGATAAATGGGCGGGGGTTTTTGCTCATTTTTGACCCCCCCCCCCCGGTGCACTCTGCAAGCTCCTCCAAGGCTAGTCATGCTTTTTTTTTTTATATTGAAAAAGTTTTATTGGTTTTTACAATTTTCGAAAAGGGTAGGGTAAGGGATACAGAAACATATTAAGAACTTTCGCGTCGGGATCATTGGCCCTTCTAGGGCTTCATAATAAAATATTAAAAGAACATTTTTCCAAAAGTACTACAAAGTGAAAATAAGTACAAGATTCCTAAATTCTCCATTTTATGCTAGCAGTCGTGTACAAACATCCAGACAAAAAGTTAAGCAATATTAATAGTAATTAAAAAAAAGCAAAGTTATTTTTTCGATCTAAGTCTCTTGGCAATTGTATCTTCTTTTTCTCCTCCCTGGCCCCCAGCGGGCGGGGCCGTGGCCCCCTCCGTCCCCCCTAGATCTTCCCCCAGGATAGAGGAATGTTTTTTAAGAAAGGCTTCCGCCTCAGCAACTGTTTTAATCCTTACTCTTTCTTCATCCCAGAACACCAACATCCCTTCCGGCATCACCCACTTAAACCAGATCCCGTGGTCAAACAATTTTCTGGATAAGAAGGAATACCTCCTTCTCACCTCCCTAATCTTTTTTTGGATCTGCTTCAAGATGGTGACTTCCTTTTGTTGGTAAATTAACGGCCCCCCTCTATGCGCCTTCAAAATTCCCTCTCTGGTTGACCTTCTAACAAATTTAATATGTATCTCTCTGGGTACTTCATTTATCCTGGCATATGCTGAATTTATTCTATAGACTAGGTCAATATCCCCCCTGATCTCATCTTTAGGTTTCTGTAAATAGTCTGCTAAAATTGTACTCATGAGATCAGGAAGGTATTCACCAGATTCTTCAGAAACATTCTGAAATCTTAAAAAATATGACATTGTTTCAAAATCTATCCTAGACATATGACCAGACAAATCTGCAATTTCAATGTTGACATTTTTAAGTTCTCCCTTTGCCCCAGCCAGCCCCCCTTCCAGCTCCTCAGTCTTCTGTGAATTCTCCAGCACTTGCTTCCGTGTTTCCAGAAGGTCCTCCTTAAAACTTTTATTATCAGCTCTTAAAGCTTTAATTTCCTGCACCAAAACTTGTAACACTGATTCCAAAGATGACATTCTTTGTTCCAATCCTGCCAATTCTGATTTTGATGCCATGGTAAACTGTTAAAGTCAGTGTCACTAAGATGGCGTTTTTTGGGTGGGGCCGTTGAGGCAAATCAGGAGCAAAACAGTTCAGGTGAAAGTTGTAAAAGAATTCAAGACCCAGCAGAGAAACACTTTTCACAGTCAAAATTTTTTAGCAAAGAAGGCACTCAGGGAAGAAGGAATCAATTAATCCAGAAATTTCTTCATTAGTAGAGAGAGAGAGTCCATTTCACGAAGAGATGTTGGTAATTTTCCAAAGGTAAAAATAGTCATTCAGGAACAAAGGGAACCATCCTCCACCGCCCCGTCTGATAGCCAGGAGGAGAAAATAACCCAAGAAAAATTGTATCAAGCCAGCCGGACTTAGATACATTGTGATAAAATAAGCCGCAGATCACTTTCGCTTATTTCAATGCAGTCCGGAAACAAAGTATCCGCTTCCTCGCAATGAGGAGCCATTTCGGAACGCCGCTTTAAATCCGAGGGGGGGGTTTAACCAACAAAAACCCCCCTCTACGTTCTTTCAATCCAGGCTGCCAGCATAAATAATGTTGTAAATCACTCACTCTTCACCTCGCTGCCAAAGCCCCAGGGAGCGTTCCGACCCGCATGCTCAGTTCTTTTTTAAATTCGCTGATCGTTACCGTCCTCCATTGGCGAAGGGAAAACCCCCCGCAGCATGTCTTCCTTCGCCTAAACCGAAGACAAGGGCCGTTTCCCAGCCGCCGCCAGGATAAACCAGCCCAGGCAAGCCAGTTTTACGGAGGGACCCCCAAAAAAGGGGGTGCCCCGCCCCGTTAGGGGCAGAAAAAAGAACAAAACGGCGGACGAACCGCAAGGTTCGTCCGTCGCCGCCGGGAACAGGAACAGGAAGGCGCTAGTCATGCTTTTTATTTGAAAAAAAATCCCCCATTTTCACGGAGAAACAGGCTGTTTTGGAGAGGTTTGCCTCTCCAAAACAGTGCAAAGGCTCCCACCCCCACCTTTCGGAAGGCTCTTTAACTGTTTCTGTGCCAGCAGAAATGAAGTCTTAAGGTCCATCAGCGATTTCTTTCTCCAAGACATGGAGAAATACACCTGAAAACATCAATCTACCTACCTACTCTCTTTCTCTCTCTTTCTCTCCCTCCCTCCCTACTGTATTTCTCTCTTTCTCTCTCTCTATCCTTCTACCTACCTACCTACCTACACACACACACATACTCTTTCCCTCCCTACTGCATTTCTCTCTCCCTCTCTCTCCCTCTCTCTCTATCCTTCCTACCTACCTACCTACACACACACACACTCCCTCCCTCCTGTATTTCTCTCTCTCTCTCTATTTCTCTCTCTCTCTTTCTACCTACCTACACACACTCTCTCTCTCTCCCTACCTACCTTCTGTATTTCTCTTTCTCTCTCTCTCTATTTCTCTCTCATCCTTCTACCTACCTACCTACGAACATACTCTCTCTCTCCCTACCTACCTACCTACTGTATTTCTCTCTCTCATTCTATTTCTCTCTCTATTCCTTTATCTACCTACCTACACACACACTCTCTCCCTAATACCTACTGTATTTCTCCCCCCCACCTTTACATACCTACCTACCTACACAGACACTCTCTCTCCCTATCTACATACTGTATTTCTCTCTCTCGATTTCTCTCTATGTATATCCCTTTACCTACCTACCTATCTACTCCCCCTCTCTCCCTACCTACCTACTGTATTTCTCTCTATTTCTCTCTCTCTCTATCCCTTTACCTACCTACCTACCTACCGTATTTATCTTTCTTTCTCTCCCTCTCTCTCCCTCTATCTACTTACTTAGTTTTTTTTGTAATTTGCCTCTTCAAAATCTTGATGCGTCTTATAATCCAGTGCGTCTTATACGCCAAAAAATACGGTAATATATAGTATATAATATATATTATATAGTGGGGCAAAAAAGTATTTAGTGAGCCACCAATTGTGCAGGTTCTCCCACTTAAAAAGATGAGAGTGGCCTGTAATTGCCATCATAGGTATACTTCACCTATGAGAGACAAAATAAGAAAAAAACATCCAGAAAATCACATTGTCTGATTTTTAAAGAAAGAGCTGTTCAAATAATGCAGGGTGCTGTTCCTTGGGGTAAGTAATGCCACAAAGAAGACACGTCTCCTGAGTTCCATCAAATAACATTATTTAAAGTTGGGACCCCAAAAATGCCAACTGTCCATTGTTACAGGATGAATAGAAATCACAGATCAATGGTTTCTTAAGTAACAAGGTTCTATGCCATAAAAGGTTTTACAGGTAAAAACAAGCAAGCCTACTGGTGATGAGTTGCTTGTTCAACAGAGATATTACACAAAATATCATGGTGTGCCCATAACTGCACAGACGACTATGTTCTGACCAGCTGAAGCCTCCGAGTGAATTTCAAGACAGCCCCATATAAAGCACAGTGAAGTAATTTAGTTGAGAAGCGACAAAGACATGAATGATTTTGATCAAAGAGCAGATTTAACTGACATATCAGATAAATTTTTTCAAAAGATTTCCTGGCCACAGCTACAAGACAAGACATGCAAATTGAGGGGGGGGGAGAACCCCTACATGGTGCACATGTTCCATTTGAAGATCTCTAATCTATTCAAGATGGAAAATTTCCAGGTATGAGAAGCCTATCAATACAGAGCTACTTGGTATTGCCAAACACGATCCTGAGCTTGTTCTTTTACATCCAGACTTTCAGAGTCTCCAGGCACTAAAACAATTGATCAATCAAGCAATCAATTTTATATATAGCCTAAAAACCCCAAAATAGCATTAGAAAATGATTCTGACATCATTTACAACATCACTTGGTCATCAAAGGTAAAAATATACAATTGATATGTATTGATGCTACTTGATCCCATATTGACAATCTTAGTTTAGCCTCGTATAGATTTTAAAGAGGAGGAATGGGGTAATCAAGCTTAGTGTCCAAGATCCATCTCCAGTCCAACACCAATTGGAATTGTCTTCAGTGGAAACAGAAAAATTATTGCAATACCACAATAAAATTTGCAATATGGGCTCTACCCATACTCAGGCAAGCTCAATCTTCATCTTTCCCCATCATGCACTGATGATGTTACCTAGTTAGGGCAATGAAACATCTACAAGAAAACAAGCAAGCTCAGAGAGCACCAAGGACCCCTCAAAATAACTTTCATATATAAACTAGTTTCACCATACTATCATCTGTGTAAGCGGGGCTTTTGATCATCAGGGACAGGCCTATGACTCCTTTACCTTATTTACCTTTACCCATCTTATATCAAATTCTGGGCAGTTCCCAATCAATAGTTAAAACAACATCATTGCATTGTTAAAACGCACATATATCTCTCAAGAGCACAAACATTTAAATATGGCTTTCTTCCTTTCTTCCATCTACACTGAGTTTTTGCACTGCCCAAGCTCGAGTCAATGCTGGGACATTAACCTGAATCTCCATTAAAAGACTTCACCAGCTACCCTGGAAATTGGGATGCTTTTTGGGGTTCTGAGTCCCAGCACTGACCTGAGCTTGGAAGATGGAAGAGGAGAAAAAAGCCACGGGGAAAGCAGCAGATGACGGATCACCTATCTATGTCGAGACCATTTACATGCCTTCCAAGGCGGAAGAGAAGGAAGCCAGCTAGGAGGCAGGCACAAAGAGCCGACCCCTAGGTCTCCCTTGCAATCGGAACGAGCTCTGCAAAATGAAGCCTCAGGATTTATTACATCGAGGGAGTTGCTGTTGGAGCCACAGGGAGGTGCGAGGGCAGTTTTGGAGGAGACCAAAGCAAACACCAACCAGCCGATCTGATGACTGGGAATCCCAGCCACCCTCATGCAGGCAGCCTATGACAAGCCTCCCATACCAATTTAGACAGCTGAACATGAGTGAAATCAACCCTTAGCTCTAGACCACCCAGGTGGACCATGGCCCAGCCCACATTTGCCTTCCCTGGTAGAGACTCTGAAATGCACTGGACTGAGATTTATGCTCCTTCCATACAACACCAAGTGGGTCAGGCCCACACCTTGCTGCTGGAGCAAGACCAACGGCTGCGCCCCTTCTCCCTAGGGCATGGATGTGCCCTCAACCAGGATGGAGAAATCAATCCAACTAGCAGCAAGGGGGCTGGGGGATTTCTACCCCTAGCCTGCCACCAATGTTTGGGCTGCAGCCTGCGAATGAAGCACCATCGGGGTGGGCTTTCTTCTTAGGCCAGTGATGGCAAACCTTTTTCGTGTTGCGTGCCAAACGTATGTGAACACGCACACACTTACACTCCTACGTGCCAGTACCCATAATGCAATGCGTGGCCTCTGCCACCTCTCCTGCAATGGAATGGGAAGCTGCCTGAAGTTCAGCTGGCCGTCTGGCGATGCAGGTCCAGAGAAAAGCAAGAAGGTGGGGGGGAATGCTTTCTGGAAAGAGGGGAGGGGGACAACAGCCATCGTTCCTTCACTGCTTCTCTCTCCCTGCTCCTTCCCCTAGCCATGCTGGACTTCATTGCCCCCAACTACACTTCCTTGTGCTGTTTGTTTTCTTTTAGCTGCCACGTGAACTCTTCAAAGTCCAACACGGCTAGGGAAAGGAGCAGCGGGAGGGACAGCCAACCGCCCAGGCAGCAAATACTGCCTTGCTCTCTTGAGTGCCCGAGCTGGCCAGTCACTCTTGGCTTTCCCCCTGCCGCTACAGCTGCCCTTCTGGGGCAGCAGAGTTGCGCAGGAGGAACGCTGGAGAGAGAAAAGGAAGGATTAGAAATCGGCCACCACCTCTTTTTTTCTATCCCCCTCCCTCTGCCTAATTTGGAGTGAAGTTGCTTGTGTGTGTGTGGGGGGGGGGAAATAGCAAGGCTCCAGAATAGCAGCAGCAGCAGCAATAATAACTGCAGGCGGAAGGGCTGCTCGGGTGCACGGGGCGGCAGGGACGGAGGCAGATGCGATGGCCGGCTCCTCCTCCTTCTGCCAGCCTCATGGAGCATGGGGTATCTGTGCCACCCCCCCCCTGAATGCGCGCTCTCCCCCCTTTCCTCACACATGCACCTGCAACCTCCCCTACTAACCATGCATTCACACGTGTCTCCTGCCAACACCAGAGAACCCAAAATCAGCTGGCTGGCGGGAGGCACGTGGGCATGCGCAGTGGATCTGAGCTGGGCGACTGCTCGCATGCCAGCAAAAAGGGCTCCATGCGCCGCCTGTGGCATGCGTGCCATAGGTTCGCCATCACTGTCTTAGGCCATGGATGGGAGCAATATTAATGGAATCCTGCCCCTCCTCAGCAGATGGCACCATTTCAGATAACTGGCCCGTGAGAACCCCAGGGACTGAACTCTCAACCAGTTCCAGCTCCAGCTGCAATGCCCCAACAGGAAGAACCAGAAGACCTGAGAATGGCAGCTGAGCCGCCCTTCTCCTCACACCCAACCCCACCGGCACAAAACCAGCGCGGGGGCTCTGTCCCCCTTCACAAAGCAACAGGGGAAAAAAGCTTGGAAAGCTTGGAAGGGGAAAAGCTGCCCCCTCCAAAGATGATTCATGTCTATCTGAAGGTCCACTCGCACCGAATCTGACCGGACACGGGTTAGGTCGCATTTGCGGACCTATCTTGTGGCAATGAGAACAGCGAAACGGGATCATCTCGCTGCTCTCATCGCATCTGCAGATAACCGCCCTGCCGCCCTGTTTAGAGTGACCTGCTCCCTCCTTCAACAGAGGCCGCGGGAAGCTCTTTTACAGGGTCATGCAGATGAATTTGGATGTTATCTGCAGGATAAAATCGCTCAGATCCAGGGCGAATTAGCCTCCAGCTGGGTTAGTCACGGCGGAATGACAGAGACAGGTCTTGAGACTGTTATTTGGGCTGAGTTTGATCCTGTGACCCCTGATGGCATGGACAGGATACTGGGGCAGCTGAATGCCACCACTTGTTTATTGGACCCGTGTCCCTATCAAAGCCGAAAACATACTCCATGACTCCTAAAGAGATGGTAGAATTAAGGAAGTACATTGACATCAATTTGAAGCAGGGCTTTTTTAAACCAGCTAAGTCAGAAGTAGCAGCCCTGTGCTCTTCAACGAGAAGAAAGACGGTGGGTTTTGTCTCTGCATTGATTTCTGTGGGATAAATGCCATGTGTAAAGAATACCTCCCCCTACCCCTCATGAAGGATATGTTGAACCACTTAGCTAAAGGCAGGGTGTTCACCAAACTGGACTTGAGAGAGGTGTATTACTGCATATGTATCAGGGAGGGAGATGAATGGAAGACCGCCTTTAACTGCCCGCTTGGCAGTTTCCAATTCAAAGTTTTATTTATGCAGTACATAAATGAGGTGCTACACGATCACCTATATCATGTGGGTATGCTCATTTATCTTGATGACATCCTCATGTATTTTGAGACCCTAGAACAGGGATGTCCAAACTTGGGAACTTTAAGACTTGTGGACTTCAACTCCCAGAATTCCTCAGCCAGCTATGCTGGCTGGGGAATTCTGGGAGTTGAAGTCCACAAGTCTTAAAGTTCCCAAGTGTCAGTCTCGCTAGTTCCTGCTTCGCTGCCATGGAAACGGGGAGGGTGGGGGGGCGTTGGGATGAGTGTGTTCTGCTGGTGGACTATGTTGATGGTTCGTGTTATCTCTTGGTTAACGGACCTGCATTCCAGGATGGTGAAGACCTGCCCACCTGATGTTGGAGATGGAAGCATATTGGACAGTGCTAAGGGGGAGGTTTGGGGATTGGGATGGGCTTAAGCTTAATACTTTCTGTTCGCGCCTAAACTATTCATTCTCAGCTTTACTTGGTCTGTACACTTTTGTTACTTAGTAAAAGTAGCCTTATTCATTTCAAAACAATGACTAAGCGTGGTCTTTCCTAAGCCAACTAAGAAGCAGGCCCGACAATAAGCTGAGAATCACAAAAAAAACCCTGACCTGATGTCGGAACCTTCACAAGAGGAGCCTCCGTTGGTGGAGGTCCTGCCTGAACCTATTTTGGGAGCTGAAGCATCGCATCCTCCTGTTCAATCGGAAGACACCAGGTCAGTGATGGACTGCTTGGCTGGCCTAGATCTAAATCTGCCAGCTGAAGAATCAGTCAAACCAAAACGTTGGTCCGAAGGGGTAGGAATGAGTGGGGTAAACGTCTCCAGGCGTCGACTTTCCCCAAAGAAGGTCATTCCGGAGCTCTTAAGAGAAGAAAGGGAATTAAAGGAAATGGCTCAGGATTTACTCCGCCAGGCAGATGAGAAAAGAATGGCCCTGGAAAAAATCTGGGGGAGGGAGGTGGATCGCAAAAAACAGCCAAAAAGTTCACTGGCAGCTCCTGCCAGGCGAAGCAGGGCTTCAACACCATCCCCTCCTCCTCAGGCCGGCAGGGAATTGCAGAGAGAGGCAGCTTCTGCCAGGCAAAGCAGGAGTGCAACACCCTCCCCCCCCCTCAGGCCGGAAGAGAAGCCAATCCCATTAACCCCCGCCGACTTGCAAAACTGCCTCCTTTGGGTGTAAAATACGACGGAAGTGCCGACAAACTGGCGTTTTTTCTAATTCACGTCGATAATTTCATGCAGTTTTACGCAGCTGACTTGGACGATGAAATCAAAATCAGAATTGTTTCTATGACCTTAGAAGATCAAGCTTCTAAGTGGCTGGTTTCATTGCATAATTGCCGTTCACCTGCGCTGCGCGATTTCGATCGTTTCATGAATGCTCTTAGAAGGCGTTTTGAAGACCCCCGTGTTGAACGGAAAGCAAAGATGAAACTAAAAACCTTACAGCAGGGGGGCATGTCTGTTCAGGCTTACACGCAAATTTTCCAGGAATTATCAGTGTTTATGATTGGTTATAGTGAACAGGCCCTAATGGACATTTATGTTGAAGGGCTGAATAAAGACATTTATCAAACATGTGTGAACAGATTTCGCCCCGAAACTTTGAATGAATGGATAGATCTAGCTTCAGATGTAGAGTTGGATCAAGCCCACTTACAAGATCCAGTCCGTGTGGAGAAGAAACAACAGGAAGATAGCCCCAAATCTCACCCCCCTGCGAAAGATGTACGCATGCAAAGGGGGGAGGGGAGAACAACCCAGCCTCGCTCAGGCAGCTGTTATCGCTGTGGGAAGGAGGGGCACTGGGCAGACAAATGCCGATCAAGACCACCTCCACGCCTTCTTTCTTCCTCGGACCGGAAACATCCCAAGACGCCAATCACGCGCACCAAACCGGCTATGAGTGGGGTGGAGCCCACCAACCTCTCTGCTGACCAGCCCACCGCTGGCCCTGATGACTGGGAGGCGTCTTCAGACTCTTCTGACGACAATCTGGTGAGTCATCGCTCCGGGCCCCTTTATATTAATTTAAAGCTTTTAGCTCCATCTACTGGCCGTACATGCGATGTGCAGGCTCTCATTGACTCTGGGTGCTCAAAATGTCTCATAAGCCAAGACATCGTGTCTTCGATGGGTTTCCACCTTAAGACCCTGAAAACTCCCATAGCCTTTTGCCAAATGGATGGTTCTGTAGCTGGGGGAACCCCAGCATCTTTTATCACCGAACCAATTCATGTTTCTATAGGCACAGGCCATACTGAGACCATCAACTTTATTGTAACTGCCATTGCCGATAATGCTGTAATTTTGGGGGTCAATTGGCTTCGTAAATGGAATCCTCTGATAAACTGGAAGGAAGGTTGGGTACGCATACCTTTATCTCTCCCGGAAAATACCTCTCTTCCGTCGGAGAATGATCAACCCCCGCTAAATCACCCACCTCCCCTTATTGAATCTGCTGCACCTTTATTGGATTTTCCATCACCTGAAGTCATACCAGGCGAAGAGAAAATTCCCAAGGAATATTGGGACCTAAAGGATGCTTTCAGTGAAAGATCTTGTGATTCCCTCCCTCCTCATAGAGCTACTGACTGCTCAATTGATTTCCTCCCTGGGGTTCAATTGCCCAAACCTCGCATGTACTCCATGACCCCACGGGAGATGGAGGAATTACGCAAATTCATCGATAAAAATCTTCAGCGGGGTTTCATTGAACCAGCTAGGCCGCGTGTAGCTGCACCAGTTATGTTTAGAGAGAAAAAAGATGGTACTCTAAGATTAATACAGGACTACTCCTATCTCAACACCATTTGTGAACACAATATCTACCCCCTTCCGCTCATGAAGGACATGCTTGCTCACCTGGCTACCGGTAAGATTTTTACGAAATTGGACTTACGTGAAGCCTATTACAGGGTCAGAATCAAGGAGGGGGACGAATGGAAAACAGCTTTTAACTGTCCGCTAGGATGTTTTCAATTTAAAGTCCTCCCGTTCGGTCTTCAAGGTGCCCCTTCAGTATTTATGCAACTGATAAATGAGGTTCTCCACGAGCACCTTTACAAGGGAGTTATTGTTTACATTGATGACATAGTTGTTTACTCACAAACACACGACGAGCACGTTAAACTGGTGCGCTCAGTGTTAAACAAACTGCGTTCCGCGGAACTTTATGCCAAGCTCTCTAAGTGTGAGTTTCACCAGGAACAAATTGACTATTTGGGCTACCGTGTCTCTTCTGAGGGAGTTGAAATGGATCCTGCTAAAGTCAAGGCAGTGACGGAGTGGGCCCCTCCCCGTACTCGTAAACAACTACAGAGTTTTTTGGGATTTGCAAATTTTTACCGCCAATTTATTCCGTCATTCGCTGATATTGCTTTACCCATTACAAACCTTCTAAAAACAAAAGGAGAAGGAAAGCCTCCTCCGGGGTCCCCACTTAAATGGACAATGGAATGTCAAGCCGCTTTCGAGAAGCTTAAACGTTTGTTTGCGGCGGAACCTATTCTTAAACACCCCGATGTAAATTCCCCGTTTGTAATTCAGGCGGATGCCAGTGATGTCGCTGTGGAAGCGGTCTTGTTACAACTCAATCAACGTGGCCAATTGCAACCCTGTGCCTACACCTCTCGGAAACTCACTACGTCCGAACGTGGTTGGGCGATATGGGAGAAAGAGGCTTTTGCTGTTCGGTGGGCTCTCATGACTTGGCGTCATTTCCTTGAAGGTGCCCCCCATCCTTTCGAAGTTTGGACGGACCATAAAAATTTGGAAGCTCTTACCTCCTCTCGGAAATTGTCCCCTAGGCAACTTCGTTGGGCTCACTATTTCCATCGTTTCAATTTCCACCTTAAATATATTCCAGGAGGCAAAAATTTCATGGCTGATGCGCTTTCCAGATTGCCACAGTATGATGTTTCCAAACTCACTATAGTACAACCCATCATGCCCCTCACTTAGCCAGCTTCTCCAGTATCTACTAAGGACCATGCAACTGTCCAAACTACTCCACCTACTGACCTGATTGCTCGTATTAAGGACGAACTACTTACTGATGATTGGTATTCAGCACATTCTGGTGATTGCACTACCAGAGACGATCTTCCCTGGATTGGCTCGAAGATCTATGTTCCTGCTACGTTACGTCCTTTTGTCTTGCAACGCGCACACGACTCACGTTTAGCTGGTCATTTCGGTTTCGTTAAAACTGTGCATCTAGTCAAACGACAGTTCTGGTGGCCCTCCTTGAAGAAAGATGTTGAATCGTATATTGCCAGTTGCCCCGTATGTGCGGCTTCCAAACGTGCACCGGGTAAGCCACAGGGTCTTCTCCAGTCTGTAGCTACGCCGGAGAGACCTTGGAAGGAAATTTCTATGGACTTTATAGTTGATCTTCCGCCCAGTCAGGGCTATACCGTTATCTGGGTAGTTACCGATCTTTTTTCTAAACAAGTTCATTTTGTCCCCTGTACTAAAATTCCTTCTTCCAAATCTCTGGCTCGACTATTCGTTTCTCATATCTATCGTTTTCATGGCGTCCCACAACGCATCATCTCCGATAGGGGGACCCAGTTTACTTCCCTTTTTTGGAAAGAATTTTTGAGACTGATTGGCTCCGCCCAGAGCTTAAGCTCCGCCTACCACCCTCAGACGAATGGATCTTGTGAAAGGGTTAATTCCGTTCTGGAACAGTACTTACGCTGCTTTATTAATTTTCAACAGGATGATTGGGCTGATCTTCTCATACATGCCGAAGTGGCATATAATAACTCTGTTCACTCCAGTACAAATATGACCCCCTTTAAAGTCATCTACGGGCAGGACTTTGTACCCATCCCCGAACTGCCTCATGATTCGCCCACAGTTCCCTCATTAACTGAATGGACCTCTAGACTGTCTTCTGTGTGGCCAGTTCTCCGGAAAACTTTGAACGATGCCCATGATTCGCACAAAATGTACGCTGACAGGAAACGGGCAATCCCTCCCTCCTACAAGGTTGGCGATCAAGTTTATGTATCTACCAAAAATTTAGATAACCCCCAGAAATGCAAGAAGTTGGGTCCCAAATTTGTTGGTCCTTTCAAAATAACCAAAATTATCAGCTCTGTGTCGGTCCGTTTGGATCTCCCAAAGACCTACCGGCGACTATACCCTGTGTTCCATGTTCACTTGCTGAAACCTGCTCGTACCTCCCATCTCCGCAAACTGTTGCCTGATACACCTGCGCCTACCATGGTGGATGGTCACCAGCATTATGAGGTCCGCGATATTTTGGACTCCAGAATCCGCAGGAATAAGACTCAGTTCCTGGTCATGTGGAAAGATTTTCCCCCTTCTCACAACGAATGGGTGGATAAAGAGCATCTCAAAGCTCCTAAACTGGTACGCCAGTTTTATGCTAAATATCCACACAAACCTTGACTTTTTTCCCTTCTCCTATCTGTTGTTTGTCTGTCCTTCCTTGTCTTTCAGGTGTAGCCTATCGTGTTCCGATTGCTGCCCCGGATTTCCCGCTGTTCCTGGAGGAGGTCCGGATGTCAGTCTCGCTAGTTCCTGCTTCGCTGCCATGGAAACGGGGAGGGTGGGGGGGCGTTGGGATGAGTGTGTTCTGCTGGTGGACTATGTTGATGGTTCGTGTTATCTCTTGGTTAACGGACCTGCATTCCAGGATGGTGAAGACCTGCCCACCTGATGTTGGAGATGGAAGCATATTGGACAGTGCTAAGGGGGAGGTTTGGGGATTGGGATGGGCTTAAGCTTAATACTTTCTGTTCGCGCCTAAACTATTCATTCTCAGCTTTACTTGGTCTGTACACTTTTGTTACTTAGTAAAAGTAGCCTTATTCATTTCAAAACAATGACTAAGCGTGGTCTTTCCTAAGCCAACTAAGAAGCAGGCCCGACACCAAGTTTGGACATCCCTGCCCTAGAACATCACATGAAGCTGGTGTGACAAGACCTGGAAAAACTTCTAGCCGTCAAGCTATAGGCAAAATTGTCTAAGTGTGAATTCCACAAAACCTCACTAGATTACCTTGGCTATCACATCTCCAGCAAGGAGATAGAAATGGAGACTTCCTGTTCCGGCTTCTGGCGGCGACAGATGAACCTTGGGGTTCGTCTGCCGTTTTGCTCTTTTTTCTGCCCCTAACGGGGCGGGGTGCCCCCCCTTTTTGGGGGGGACCCTCCGTAGGGCTGGCTTGCCTGGACTGGTTCTGCCGGCGGCAGCTGGGGAACAGTCCTTGTCTTCGGTCCAGGTGGAAGAAGACATGCTGCGGGGGGCTTGGTTCCCTTCGCCAACGGAGGACGGCAACAAATAATGGATTCGGAGAGAACGGAGCGCTCGAGTCGGATGGCTTTGCCGGGGCTTGAGATGGGAGGCAGAGAGTAAGTGACTTTAAAACTTTTTTTGCTGGCGGCTTGGACTGAGAGAGACATGGAGGGGGGTGTTTGTTAAACCCCCCCTTGGATTTACAACAGCGGCGTTTAAAAATGGCTCCTCGTTGCGAGGAAGCGGATATTTTTCATCCGGACTTTTGCGGAACAAGTGAAAGTGCTTCGCGGCTTGTTTCTATACAATGTATCCAAGTCCGGCTTTATTGAAACAATTTCTTTTTTCACTCTCTCCTGCTGGCTGCCTGGCTGGGCGGTGGAAGATGGCTCCTCTTTGTTCCTGAATGACTATTTCTTTATGGAAAATCACCAACATTTCTTTGTAATTTGGACTGTCTCTCTTTATTAATGGAATTTTTTTTTGGAATAATTGGTTCCTTCCCTGGAATACCTTCTCTTTTTTAACAATTGACTGTGGAAACTGTTTCTCTTCTGCGCTCTATAACTTGGTACAACTTTGAGCTGAACTTTTTTCTCCTGACTTGCTCCAGCAGCCGCACCCAAAAAACGCCATCTTAGTGGCACTGATTATAATAGCTCACCATGGCTTCAAAAAAACAACCAGAGAATTCGGGATTGGAACAAAGAATGACGGCGATGGAGGAAGCATTAAACTCCTTGGTGCTGGAAATTAAAGCGATGAGGAAGGACCAAGTGTAGCTCTAAGCTTGAACTTTTGGAAACACAAAAAAAATTGATGGAGAACACACAGAAGACCGAGGAGCTGGAAGTGGGGTTGGCTGGGGCAAAGGGAGAACTTAAAAATGTCAACACTGAAATTGCAGATTTGTCTGGTCATATGTCTAGGATGGATTTTGAAAGAATGTCATATTTTTTAAGATTTCAGAACATTTTGGAGGAAACTGGTGAATGCCTTCCTGATCTCATGAGTACAATTTTAGCAGACTATTTACACAAACCTAAAGAGGAGATCAGGGGGGACATTGACCTAGTCTATAGAATTAACTCAACATATGCCAGGTTAAATGAAGTACGCAGAGAGATACATATTAAATTTGTTAGAAGGTCGACCAGGGAGGGAATTCTGAAGGCGCAGAGAGACGGGCCTTTAATTTACCAACAAAAGGAAGTCGCCATCTTGAAGCAGATCCCAAAAAAGATTAGAGAGGTGAGGAGGAAGTATTCCTTCTTATCTAAAAAATTGTTTAACCACGGGATTTGGTTTAAGTGGGCGATGCCAGAAGGGATGTTGGTGTTCTGGGAAGGAGGAAGAGTAAGGATTAAAACAGTTGCTGAGGCGGAAGCCTTTCTTAAAAAACATTCCTCTATCCTGGGGGAAGATCCAGGAGGGGCAGAGGGGGCCACGGCCCCGCCCACTGGGGGCCAGGAAGGAGAACAAGAAGACATAATTGCCAAGAGACTTAGATCTAAAAAATGACTTTGCTTTTTATTAACATAGTATAATTCTTTGTCTGGATGTTTGTACATGATTGCCAGCATATAATTTAGAATGTATGATTTACGCATTTATCTTCACCTTGTTGTATTAATGAACAATGTATTACCAATGTCTTACCACGCAGCCCGGAGGGGCCAACGACTTCGACGTGAAAGTTCTCAATTTTGTTTTTTTGTATCACCTTACCCTACCCCAGTGCTTCTCAAATAGTGGGGCGGGCCCCCCAGGGGGGGCGCGAGGCTCCGTAAAGGGGGGCGCGTTTGACCTCGGCAAAGGATTTAATTTTTTTAAAATTTCTAATGCACTTTAAATCTTTTCTGCTACAGTTAATAAAGCTATTCTTTGTTGTAAATTGATCCACATTTCTTTCTTTTTTTATTCTCTTATATGTTAATAAGGATACAGTGTTATGCAGAGTTGTACTTATAACAATTTTATAGACAAATGATAGTATTTACAGTCGCGTGGGGGGCGCGAAATGTTTTCTTCTTCCTAGGGGGAGCATGACAGAAAATAATTGAGAAGCACTGCCCTACCCTATCCCAAAAATTTGTAAAACCAATAAAACTTTTGCAATATAAGAAATGGATCCAGGGAAAGTGAAAGCTGTGTTAGACTGGAAACCTCCAAGTACTCGCAAACAGCTACAAAGCTTTCTTGGATTTGCCAACTTCTATAGGCAATTCATCCCGGCTTTTGCAGAAGTTGCCCTGCCATTGACTGAACTATTAAAAAGTAGGCCTTCCCCAACAAAGCCAAAGGAAAACCAACCCTTTCGGCGGACAATGGACTGTCAAAAAGCATTTGAGAAATTAAAACGTCTCTTTGCCCAAGTGCCCAAACTGCAACATCTTGACCCAAAACAGCAATTCATAATCCAGACAGTTGCCAATGGCATGGCTGTAGTGGCAGTGTTGTTGCAAAAGAACAAAGAAGGACACCTCTTGCCATGTGCTTATGTCTCCCAAAAACTCACCACTACTGAAAGGAGGTGGGCCATTTGGGAGAAAGAAGCATATGCGGTCAGGTGGGCCCTACTCACTTGAAAACATTTCCTGAAATGTTTTCTGTGCCATTCGAGGTCTGGATTGACCATAAAAACCTTGAAGCCCTCAAAAGCCCCCAAAGACTGTCCCCAAAGCAAGTTCGCTGGACACAATACTTCTAAAGGTTCAAGTTCGAATTGAAGCACATCCCTGCAGGGAAGAACTTGCAGATGCTTTATCAAGAAAACCGCAATACGACAGTAAGAAAGAAGAAGTGGTTCACCCCATCCTTCCCACTTCCCATCAAAAGACAGCCCAAGTTACCACCAGAGGCCAGACTAACCGATCATCTATCCTAAGCCAGGACAAACTGACTGAAGCAATGAAATCGGCACTGCCGGCAGACCCTGGCTCAATGACAACAAGGACGATGAGCGATGGCTTTGCCTGGAAAGGATCCAAACTGTATGTTCCCGCAACCTTGAGACTGGGAGTATTACAGCAAAGCCACGTTACGAAGTTAGGAGGCCACTTTGGTTCCTAAAAACACTTTGCTTGCTCAGGATTACCATCTGCAAAGAAGCTAGCAAAACGGTTTATTAAACACATTTACCACCTGCAGGGAGTACCCAGGAGGATCATCTCAACCACAGAGTTCAGTTCATTGCCAGGTTCTGGAGACAGTTCCTGGGGTCTAAGGGTCCACACAAGGACTTAGCTCAGCATTTTATCAAAGCACAACGGGGCAGCGGAAAAAGCCAATGCAATGGTGGAACAATACATCCGTTGTTGTGTGGATTACCAACAAAACAACTGGTTAGATTTGCTACCTTTTGCCGAAGTCGCAAAAACTGGATTAGCTCCTTTTCAAGTTACTAGTGGCATGGAATTTGTCCCCATGCCTGAAGTGCCCAGAGAACTCCCCTCTTCCATGTTGCTGGCTGACTGAATGGATGGATGCTCTAAAAAGGGTGGGAAAATAACATAAAAACTCTGGCGGAAGCAGCAGAAGAGCACAAGAAACAAGCTGATAGGACTTCCTGTTCCTGGCGGCGACGGATGAGCCTTGGGGTTCGTCCGCCGTTTTGTTCTTTTTTCTGCCCCAAACGGGGCGGGGTGCCCCTTTTTTGGGGGGACCCTCCGTAGGACTGGCTTGCCTGGACCTGTTCAGTCTGGCGGCGGCCGGGACAGGCTCTTTGTCTTCGGTCTAGGTGGAAGAAGACATGCTGCGGGGGGCTTGGTTCCCTTCACCAACGGAGGACAGCAACATATAATTGATTTGGAAGAGAACGGGAGCGCTCGGGTCGGATGGCTTTGCCGGGGCTTGGAGCGAGGTGGAGAGTAAGTGACTTTAACTTTTTTTTTTTTTGCTGGCGGCTTTGATTGAAAGAAACGTGGAGGGGGGTGTTTGCTAAACCTCCCCTCGGATTTATAACAGCGGCGTGCAGAAATGGCTCCTCGAAAGCGAGGGAGTGGATATTTTGCATTCGGACTTTTGCAGAACAAGTGAAAGTCTCTCGCGGCTTGTTTCTATACAATGTATCTAAGTCCGGCTTTATTGAAACAATTTTTTTTGCTACTTTCTACGGCTGGCTGCCAGACTGGGTGGCGGAAGATGGCTACTCTTTGTTCCTAAACGACTACTCTTTATGGAAAAATTACCAACATCTCTTTGTGATCCGGACTGCCTCTCTCTACTAATGGAGGATTTTTTGGATTAATTGATCCCTTCCCTGAAGTGCCTTCTTTGTCTTAATAATTGATAGTGGAAATTGTCTCTCTCTCTGGATATTATAACTTTTTACAACTTTTCTGAACTTTCTCCCCTGGACTTGCTTCAGCGGCCGCACCCAAAAAACGCCATCTTAGTGGCACTGACTTTAACAGCTCACCATGGCTTCAAAAAAACAACCAGAAAATCCAGGATTGGAAGAAAGAATGACAGCTTTGGAAGCAGTGTTACACTCCTTGGTGTTGGAAATCAAAGAACTGAGAAAAGATCATTGCAGCTCTAAGCTGGAACTTTTGGAGACACAGAAAAAATTGATGCAGAATACACAGAAGACCGAGGAGTTGGAAGTGGGGCTGGCTGGGGCAAAGGGGGAACTTAAAAATATTAATACTGAAATTGGAGATTTGTCAGGTCATATGTCTAGGATGGATTTTGAGAGGATGTCATATTTTTTAAGATTTCAGAATATTACTGAGGAATCTGGTGAATGCCTTCCTGATCTCATGAGTACAATTTTAGCAGACTATTTACACAAACCTAAAGATGAGATCAGGGGGGACATTGACCTAGTCTACAGAATAAATTCAGCATATGCCAGGATAAATGAAGTACCCAGAGAGATACATATTAAATTTGTTAGAAGGTCGACTAGGGAGGGAATATTGAGGGCGCAGAGAGAGGGTCCGTTAATGTACCAGCAGAAAGAAGTTGCCATCTTGAAGCAGATCCCAAAAAAGATTCGAGAGCTGAGGAGGAAATTTTCCTTCTTATCTAAAAAATTGTTTGAGCACGGGATTTGGTTCAAGTGGGTGATGCCAGAAGGGATGTTGGTGTTCTGGGAAGGAGGAAGAGTAAGGATTAAAACAGTTGCTGAGGCGGAAGCCTTTCTTAAAAAACATTCCTCTACCCTGGGGGAAGATCCGGGAGGGGCAGAGGGGGCCACGGCCCCGCCCACTGGGGGCCAGGAAGGAGAACAAGAAGACACAATTGCTAAGAGACTTAGATCAAAAAAATGACTTTTATCTTTATTAATACAGTATAACTTTTTATCTGGATGTTTGTACACGAGTGCCAGCATAGAATTTAGAATTTATGATGTATGCATTTATTTTCACCTTGTAGTATTATTGAAAAATGTATTACCAATGTCTTATTAAGAAGCCCTGGAGGGGCCAACGATCTCGACGTGAAAGTTCTCAAAATATCTTTGTACTTCACCTTACCCTACCCTTCTTGAAAAAATTTGTAAAAACTTTTTCAATATAAAAGAAACAAGCTGATAAACACCGCTCGCTTCAATCCCCCTTCTGTGTGGGGGATAAAGTTTTCTTGTCCACCAAATACATAAAGTTACAAATACCTAGCAAGAAATTAGGCCCAAAATTTTTGGGTCTGTTCCCAATAGTGAAAATAATCAACTCAGTTACAGTTCAGCCTGCCAAGAATTCTAGGGAAAATTTACTCAGTCTTTCATTGCAGCTTACTGAAGCCAGTGATTGGGTCCAGTATAAGACTGTTCACCAGCCTCCCCTTCCTCCAGTAGTGATAGAGAAAGAAACACACTATGAAGTGAAGAAAATTTTAGACTCTAAAATTTAGAGAGTATAGAGATTGTTTGCAATATTTAGTGCCTTGGAAGGGGTACCCTTTGTCCGAAGCTACTTGGGTAAAAAGTTGAAATGTAAAAGCTAGTAAAACAATGTAAGTTAGTAAAACAATTCCATGATAAGTTTCCCAATATGCCAAAGCGCCCCCCCCCGCCGCTTGGGGGGATGGGGTGGTTAGTTCTGTTTATGTTAACCCCTACGTTATTCTCTTTTCAGGAAACATTTTCTTCTGAGGAGAGGCCTCTATCAGGCCTGCAGCCATATTCCTTTTGGATCTTTGGCCTGCCAAACTTTCTATTATTCTATTGTGGGAAAATGGGAGTGGGGATGGTACAGAGGTAAATGCTATGTAGCCAAAACAAAATTCCTTTTTAGAATCTAAGGTCATCCTGTGTCTCTACACCTCTGCACCTGACCGGAACTGGATGGGTGGAACTGCCAGAATGGCAGTGGAAGATTGGACCATGTAATAGACTTGTGGGTGTGGAGGCAAGATTATGAACTTTTAACTGGGTGGGGAAAATCAAGAAGCTTTCAGATTCGGGTTTTCCCAGATGTGCCAACATGGCTCTTAATAAATTGGAACTTTGAGCAATACTTTGCCTTGGACTCCGATTTAATTTTGAATACTATTTGGATCCCTGACACAAAACTGTTAAACTTTCACTAACAAGTCTCTTTCACTAACAAATTCTCTTGTCAACTTATCCAATCCCAATGCCTGGGGTCTTAAATGCTTTTCAGAAGGCTAGGAGGATGGGGGCCTGCCAAACCTCAGAGTTAGGGATGTTCTATTGGGTAGGGCTGCCATGGAAAATTCTAGATTCTATAAGATGGCAATGTTTAAGGGAAGGGACTAGTAATATACTGCATTTTTTGGAGTATAAGATGCACCTTTTCTCCCCAATAAAGAGAGTGAAAATCTGGATGTGTCTTATTCACTGAATACAGTATTTTTGGCCTCCCAAAACCCCACTCTGCGCATCCCATTTCACAAAAATGGATGTGCCAAGGGTTTGGGAGGCATGTAGAGTGCTTCTGGGGGCTGGGGAGGCCAAAAATGAATGAAAAGGGGCCCACTGTTCAAAAAACAGAGGTGTCTTTGCTTTCCCAAGCCCCCAGGAGCACTGCAGATCTTCCAAACTCTTTACATGCCCCATTAAAAAACAACAACAAACAAACAGGCCATTTGTTTGCTTGTTTTTGCTCTCCCCAGCCCCCAGGAGCACTCTACAAGCCTCCCACACCCTCGGCATGCCGCATTTTTTGTGAAAAATGGGACCTTTTTTGCTCATTTTTGCCCTCCCCAACACCCAGGAACATTCTAGAGGCCTCCTAAACCCTCTGCACATCCCATTTTTGCAGAACTGAATTACACACTCTCACAAACACATTAATTGCCAATGGATTCCAAAGAAACACAATTACCAACCTAATCCAAAGGGAGACACCCCCCAAGAACCGAAACACAGAACAGGACAGCTAGTACCTCAGCCACATAGGATGTTATGAAACACCCGACTAATCTGAAAACATCAACTTCATCAACTAATTAAGAAGTAACAACACAGCCAGCCAACCGACTTACAGCAATAAAGCCAGCATACCACACCTCCCCACCAATATTATAGAGACAGCAGTTCCAATCACGCTTTGCTCGCACAAGCCTGAAGCACCAGCCTGAAGATGGCAAGTGGGACCTCGTCAAAACGTCGCCAAGATACTCTCAATCTTACATGGGAAAAGACCTGAATATGCCAAGAGCTGTATATACATACATACATACATACATACATACATACATACATACATACACACACACACACACATATATATATATATATATATATAGTCACGTTTGTTCATGTTGTGTGAACATGAACAACATGAACAAACACAACATGAACAAACGTGACGATACCTCCCGCCTACCAGACATCTGAAAACCAGCACTCGCCAACAGATGAACCCCATCCACTACACAGGCCGTTACAATACAAAAGAACAACGAACACACAGATAGCACCAATCTACCAATCATGATACAACTACACAGCTAATCAACCCACTCACAACAATAAAGCCAGCACTTCACACCCACTCTCCATCTTCACGCTGGCGTCTGTGGCAACTCCGAAGCAACAGACGCCAGCGTGAAGATGGAGAGTGAGTCCTCGCCAAAACCTTGCTAAGATACTCTCAATCTTACACAGGAAAAGACCCTAATACAACAAGGCCAGTATACCTACATCCATGAAAATCTACGAGTATGTATGTATGTATGTATGTATGTATGTATGTATGTATGTTACGTTTTTGAGCTGATCAATAAATAAAGGAAACAGTATGTCTCCTCCCTTAATTGGGCCTAACAGGGTGTTGTGGAACAAGTATGTATATATACTGTATATGTGTGTTAGTTTTATGAGCTATACACATACATACACACACACACACACATACACACACACACACAAATTAGGCATAGAAATAGTGATTGTTAAAGTGAATATTTCTACACATGCATAGGAAAATTGTTAATATTTTTCATGCAAAAGCATGCTTTACATAAGAATGATTTTATGGTGTTCTAGTCTTATGTGGATTTCTTATAGCATATATTATTCAAACAAAATTCTAGTATTAACCCAATCTAGGTTTTAGGAATACTTCCTGTATAATCCAATACAAATGCCAACTTTGAATTATTTCAATTAATCAGATACTCACGAGAAGTTTTCGAAGCAAGTAAAGTAATTCTGGAGCCAGCTAATAATTGAAATCCTAAAACATTAAGTTGATCTTCATCAATTTGATCAGCAAAGTCTACATAAAAAAAGAAGAAATATTTTGCATCATTTCTTCTAAACTTCTTTATTGCAGGCATTTTCTTATTAAAAAGACATTGTTTGAATTTTTACCTGAAAAAAGATTAATAAGGCTGACTGTAGGTTTGTTGGTATCAATGGTTAACTTCTGGCTTGCTGTTTTTGAAGGCTGAGCAGGAAAACAAAGCAGCCGCAAAGGTAATCGGAATTTGCATTGGGCAACCCTTTGTGCACCTGAGATAAACATATATTAAATCAAAATGCCTCAATTCTAGGGATTGGGTATAATGTATCTGTAAGCCTGCACATTGGTTTTTTAATGTTTAATTTAAAAGGGAAAGAGAAAATTATGCTGCAACATTGCATTTTTAATAATGCTTCTAACACCTACATAAAATACTAAACCATTTTAGGTCATAAAAAGATCACACGGATTATTACCCATCCCCAAAGAAAGAAAGGCCAAGGCAAAATTGAGATGGTACATTATCCTTCAATGTTTTATTTTACAGTTAACAGTTCTTTTTACAAAGACATTAAAATATAAAATGTTAAATATATAATTATTTTCAAATAAACTATTATAATTACTTTTATCATTTATTTACATTCTCTAATAATTTACCTGTGGCTATATTGTATGATGCTATAACACTACCTTCCAAATCTGCTGGTAGGTAGTTCCCTTTTCGAAAAGCAGAAAGCATAACTGTTTTAGATACAGAAGATTCTGCGAACACAAGCAGAACAAAAAAAAAAGGTTAATTGGAAAGAGAGACTGATAAATTTGTCTATGAAACTATAATAAAGAAACATCAGTTCAGTCACAACTCACTACTCATTCATTCTTTATCCATTCTTTTTTAATGAAAAAGGCATGTGATGCTATTTACATGTCTTTTTCTTTTGGGGGGGGGGAGGGTGGGGGGTTAATTTTTTATTTATTTTGAACAAATACAGATAAAACAAACATAGCAGAAAAAACATAAAAAGCCATCTTCCATTACAAATTATAAATAACGTGTCAGTTAATCACAAATTTCTATGCGTTTCTTCCCTAGACATCACTTGTTTTTCATGTCAATTATTACAATTATTATATCTCAACCTTACTTTAATTGGTTGTTTTTACATCCTTTTGTATGTAAAATAAAAGTATATAATGGCATTCTATTAATAAGACAAACAAAGAAAAAAAGAAAAGAAAATTAAGAATAAAAATAAAAAGGAAAAGTCATCACTCTACATTGTAGAAAGCATACCGACCGGCCACACATAACTTTAGAAAGCATACCGACCGGCCACACATAACTTCTGTGCATCTCTAAAATGATTATTATTCATAAATAATCTCATTTTATAAATTTTAAATCAGAAAATTCATCATATACCTTAATATCAGTACACCAAAAGTTCTCATCTAACATTCCAAATTTGGTCTATCTTCTTCTTCAAACATGTCTTTAAAACACAATCACCTAATGGCATCCATTGTCTATTCCCAACAAACATACACATATATATACAATAATATTCTAAAACCATCTAACTAATTATTAATCATCAAAATATAACAATTTTCATTATCAGCCAGTATCAACTATAATTATTCCGTTACTCTTAATATGACACATAATTTCTATGCTAATGATTCTTCATTAATATCTAATACAGTCTTAATTTCTACAAATATATAGATACATAGATATCTATCATTAAACTATAACATAATATTAGTTGCTCTTATTGTAAATAACTATTGATTAACTAATAATCCTTCGATGATATTCTAAACACAATCTAGCTGGTTATTAATCATCAAAGGATAACAGCTTTCCTTATCAACCAGTGTCCTTCCAGTAGCGAATTGGACTTATCTCTTTTGCCATTTGTGGCCCCCGTCTCTTTTTATTCTTCTTTCCAGGTTTTTTATAAACTTCTTTTCGCACTTTATTGTCCAATATAACTCTCAAATAATACCGCTGTCCAGTTCCTATCTTCACATGGGAGGTGGGGGAGGGTTAGGGTGGAGGGTGGGGAAATATATATGTATAACTAATTTAGAGATGGGATTAATGGGATATGGTTATTTTTATTTTTTTTTATATTGAAAAAGTTTTATTGGTTTTACAGTTTTTCAATAGGGTGGGGTAAGGGATACAAAGAAATTTTGAGAGCATTCACGTCAAAGTCGTCGGCCCTTCCGGGACATCAAAATAGATCATTAACAAAAAACATTTTTCATACACTACAAAGTGAAAGCAAGTACATATTTCTAAGTTCTCAGTTCTATGCTGTCAGTCATTCACAAAAATCCAGATACACATGTTATACAATATTACTCAAAAAATCAAGGCAACGTTTTTTTTTAGATCTAAGTCTCTTGGCAATTGTATCTTCTATCTCTCCTTCCAGGCCCCCAGCGGGCGGGGCCGTGGCCCCCCTGCCCCCCCTGGATCTTCCCCCAGGACAGAGGAATGTTTTTTAAGAAAGGCTTCCGCCTCAGCAACTGTTTTAATCCTCACTCTTCCTCCTTCCCAGAACACCAGCATCCCTTCGGGCGTCACCCACCTGAACCAGATCCCGTGATCAAACAATTTTTTAGACAAGAAGGAAAATTTCCTTCTCGCTTCTCTAATCTTTCTTGGGATCTGCTTCAGGATGGCAACCTCCTTTTGTTGGTAAATTAACGGACCTCCTCTTTGCATTTTCAAGATTTCCTCTCTGGTTGACCTTCTAACAAATTTAACATGTATCTCTCTGGGTACTTCATTTATCCTGGCATATGCAGAGTTTATTCTGTAGGCTAGGTCAATGTCCCCCCTGATCTCATCCTTAGGTTTATGTAAATAGTCTGCTATAATTGTGCTCATGAGTTCAGGGACACATTCACCAGGTTCCTCAGAAACATTCTGAAATCTCAAAAAATATGTCATCCTTTCCATATCAATCCTAGACACATGCCCATTTATTTCCACAACCTCATTAGTAACATTTTTAATCTCTCCCTTAGCCCCCACCAGCCCCCCTTCCAACTCTTCATTCTTCTGTGTGTTCTCCAACACTTGTTTCCGTGTGTCCAATAGCTCCTTTTTAAAGTTGATATTTTCTTCTCTCTGGGCCTTGATTTCTTGTACCAAAGTTTGTATAACAGATTCAAGAGAAGCCATCCTTAATTCTAAGCTTGCCAGTGCTGATTCTTGTGCCATGATTAGCTGTTAAAGTCAATGCCACTAAAATGGCGTTTTTTGGGTGGGGCTGTTGAGGCAAATCAGGAGCCAAAAGTTCAAATCAGGATTGTAAAGTTCAGGAACCAAGAGAGAAACAGTTTTCCAGATCAATAATTATAATAACGAAGGCACTCCAGAAAAGAGATCACAAATCAAAAAAAAAAATATTTCTTCTTTAGTAACAAGAGGAAGTCCAAATCACAAAGAGACGCTGGGAATTTTCCATAAGTAAAATAGTCATTCAGGGACAAAGAGAAGCCATCTTCCACCGCCCAAGCTCAAAGCCAGAAGGAGAGAGTGGTAAAAAAAATTGTTTCAAGCCAGCCAGACCTAGAAACTTTGTTGCAAGGCAAACCGCAGATCACTTTCCCTTGTTGCAAACAATCCGGATTGAAGATATCCGCTTCCTCGCAGCGAGGAGCCATTTTCAAGTGCCGCTTTAAATCCGAGGGGGGGTTTAACAAGCAAGCACCCCCCTCCAAGTTCTTTCAGCCAGGCTGACAGCAAAGAAAAAAAAAGTTTTAAATCACTCACTCTCCCCCTCGCAGCCGAAGCCCCGGGAAGCCTTCCGACTCAGCCGATCAGCTCTCTCCATGTTAATGAACGATGTCGTCTTCCTTTGGCGAAGGGAAAACCCCCCGCAGCATGTCCTCCTCCACCTGAGCCGAAGACAAGGGTCGCTTCCCCACTGCCGTGGGGAGAGCAACCCAGGCAAGCCAGCCCTACGGGAGACCCCCAAAAATGGGGCGTCTCGCCCCCGTGGGGGGGCAGGAAAAGAAACAAAGCAGCGGACGAACCCTAGGTTCGCCCGTCGCCGCTGGAGCCGGAACCGGAAGCCCGGGATATGGTTATTTTAAGAGAAATTCATATCATGATTTATATATGCTTTAATTAATTTAGAAGATAGGGTTAATGGGATATTGTTACATTAAGAGAAATTTATATTATATTTGTTGGGAGAGGGGGTATAATATCTGAATGAGAAATTTATTTTAAGACGGGGGGAGGGGAGGGGGTATAGTATTTGTATGTGATTTATATTATATGTTGGGGGGGTAAAAAGGGGAAAAATTGTTTGAATAAAACTTTTTCAATTAAAATAAAAAAAAAAGCTCTTCCCTTGGGTAAAACAGGGGTTTTGCGATACCCCTGTGACCAGCAAGGCTTCCTTCCTTATCGCCATCCCTCCTGGATGGTTTAGGTTCGTATAAAACCAAGGGGACGGCAAAAGTTCAACGGAGGTCTCAGAGCGCTGAGACCCCACATTGTATCGGCGTGGCGTGGCTCCGCCTTCGTACATGTCATTTTCATGTAAAAAGTGGCATATAATAAAAAAACTGAAATTACTGAAATTTGTCAAATATTTCATTCTAAATCAAAATTAGCCCAATAGAGCATCTATTCAACAGCAAAATATTCCGTATTAATTTGAATTAATTATGCAGTGTTGTAAAGTACTATTTTTTTATACTTTACATGGAATAGAATCTGTTTACTAATTATGAGGCACCAAAATAACAATAACTTTAAGGAATACAGAGCTCTGAAGCTATGTTACGGCTTTGGCTTAATTGTAATAGTGAGGGAGGGTTCCTTGGTGTAGCTGAGGCACAGAGCGAAAATCTTTATCTTGGCACAGCAGGAGCCAGACCCATCGTAGCTCTATACTTTGGATCAATCCGCTAGAAACATGCCAGACAGGATCCCAGAAGCTCCAAACTAAAAAGAATGTCTCCCTCCAAATAGGGTTTAATTAGCTTCCCTCATCCATCCCAAAAATAGTTGAAATAATTGAAATTTGGCAAATTTTATAAAATATTTTATGACATAATCATCAGAAAAAGAATATATACAAAATGACATAAAACATCTTCTGTGCTGATGTTTGACTAGTCCACAGTGGGCTATTTTCAAGGCAGCTACATCTCTGAATATATCCCACCTTTTACCAATGAAATATAAGACGCTTTGTCACTTGTTGGATACACTGAGGAATTTGATAAGGAAGTATTTCTTTCTAAAAATATTGTTTTTACATTTAAAACAGTGCAGCACCACAAAGTCGAAGTGACCATACAATCACATTATATACAAATAATCTCATCAAGTAACTGTTAGTCTACTTAATACATTATCTATCCTTCTATCCAATCACATTATTTACAGTTTGTTCCAGTTTGTCACCTTGTCTTATACCAATAATAAAATCTGTTCCAGACTCCCATTTATTTTTTAATTCAAGGGTGAGCCTACCTGCTTCCATGCAGGCAAAATTTTCTCTAAGTATATCTAACTCTGGTGTTGTATTTTCTTTTTTCCAATACTATACATAAGTTATAAGCACCACAGTTAGTACATTTTTATTTTTATTTATTATTCATATTTGTAACCCGCACCCATCTCACCACGAAGGGACTTGGGGCGGCACACAGAATTTTAAAATATAAATATACATATATACAAAATATTAACATTTGACAACTAAATTAAATCAAAACCCTGCGTTAAAATAAATTAAAAACCCATAAATTAAGAATTTTGATTAGCTACAAGTCAATACGGTGCGGGGTAATTCATGCCAGGCCAGCCAGATGAAAAAAGTGTGTTTTTAAGTGCTGGCGGAACAAGCGGAGGTCCGAGATGATACGGAGTTCGGGAGGTAGGTCGTTCCAGAGGGTTGGGCCCATCACAGAGAAGGCCCTTCCCCTTGGCGCCGCCAACCGGCATTGCCCGGTCGACGGCACCCAGAGAAGACCCTCTCCGTGGGAGCGAGTTGGCCGTAGGGATGTATGGGGCAGCAGACGGTCTCGTAGGTAGCTAGGCCCTGTGCCATGGAGCACCTTGAAGATGGTCATCAAAACCTTGTAATGCGCCCGGAAAATCACAGGTAGCCAGTGCAGCTCGCGCAGGAGAGGTGTTATGTGGGATTGCCTTGAAGCTCCCATGATCACCTGCGCAGCCGCATTCTGAACCAGCTGCAACCTCCGAGTGCATCTCAAGGGGAACCCCATGTAGAGAGCGTTACAGTAGTCCAGACGGGAAGCCACAAGTGCTTGAGTGACTGTGCGAAGGGCCAACCGGTCCAGTAAGGGGCGCAATTGGCGGAACAAGCGAACCTGGTAAAACGCCCCCCTGGCCATGGCTGCCACTGGTCTTCCAGGGACAGCCGGGAATCCAGGAGGACTCCTAAATTGTGTACCTTTTCCACGAGAGCCAATACTTCACGCCCCATGGCCAGTGATGGTGACATCTGACTAAATCGGGAGGCCGGGAACCACAGCCACTCGGTCTTGGACGGGTTGAGTTTGAGTTTGTTACTGCCCATCCAGATCCGTACAGCCTCTAAACACCGGGACATCACCTCAACTGCATCGTTGGGATGGTCTGGGGTAGAGATGTACAACTGAGTATCATCAGGTTACAGATAGTACTCTACCCCAAAACCACGGATGATCTCACCCAGCGGCTTCATATACGTGTTGAATAGGAGTGGCGAGAGGACCGACCCCTGCGGCACCCCATATGAGAGGGGCCTAGAAGTCGACCTCTGCCCCCCCCCATCAACACGAATTGCGACCGATCGGAGAGGTAGGAGGAGAACCACCGCAAAACAGTGTCTCCCCCCCCAACCCCCCCCCCAGTCAGCACAATAGAATACCATGGTCGATGGTATGAAGAGCCGCTGAGAGATCTAACAGGACCAGGACAGAGGAACAACCCCTATTCCGAGCCCTCCAGAGATCATCTACCAACGCGACCAATGCCGTCTCGGTACTATGACAGGGCCGAAAGCCGGACTGGCGCGGGTCTAGATAATCAGTTTCCTCCAGGTGACGGGGAAACTGCTGTGCCACCACACTCTCTATAACCTTCACTAGAAAGTGAAGGTTGGAGACTGGACCGTAATTAACCAATAATGCTGGGTCCAGGGAAGGCTTCTTGAGGAGGGGTCTCACCACCGCCTCTTTCAAGGCGGTAGGTAAGAACCCCTCACCCAAAGAAGCGTTCACTATAGCCTGCAGCCAGCCTCGTGTCTCCTCCCAGGATGCCAGTACAAGCCAGGAGGGACACGGGTCCAATAAACATGTGGTGGCCTTTAGTCACCTTGCCAACCTGTCCATGTCATCGGCGGTAACAAAGTCAAAGTCCTCCCATAAAATTGTCTCAAGGCCTGCATCAGATACTTCCTCCGGACCACTATCTGTGGAGGGCAACTCGCTCCGAATCTGAGTGATTTTATCCTGCAGATATTCTCCAAATTCCTCAGCTCGGCCATGCAAGGGGGATTCCCGCGGCCTCTGTTGAAGGAGGGAGCGGGTCACCCTAAACAGGGCCACCGGGCTGTTATCTGCGGATGCGATGAGGGTGGCACAATACTCGTGTTTGGCCACCCTCATCGCCACCAGATAAGTCCTCAAATGGGCTCTTACCAGTGATCGATCAGATTCGGACCGAGAGGATCTCCACCTACCCTCTAGGCGTCCCTTGCGGCATTTCATCTCCCTCAGCTCCACGGAAAACCAGTCGCGCCGCGAGTCAAGGATACAGGTATTGGCCCAAGCTCCTTCTGGAACCTTTCGGGATCCATCAGGCGCCTGGGGCGGAACCATCTGGGTATCTCCTGTTCTGCCTCCCCGCGGTGGGGTGAGGCAATTGGAAAGTCCAGCCGAAGGAGAGAGTGATCTGACCATGACAAGGGTGAAATGACTAAATCCCCGGTTCCAAGATCAATTCTCCACTGGACAGAGACGAAAATAAGATCCAGCGTGTGTCCTCCATCGTGAGTGGGGTCCTGAACTACTTGGGTCAGGTCCATGGCCATCATGGAAGCCATGAACTCCTGAGCTGCCTCGGATGATTCGCCCACCGATGGCAAGTTAAAGTTCCCCACGACTAATAGTCTGGCGGTCTCCACCACCATCTCGGAGACCACCTCAAGGAGCTCGGGCAGGGCTGCTGTTACATAGCGGGGAGCCAGGTATACAATCAGCAAGCCCAACCGCCTTCCTAGGCCCCACTTCACGTAGAGAGACACACAGCCCGTAGTCTTTGGTACAGTGATCTCCCTCGGCTCCAGACCCTCCCTAACAATAATCGCCACTCCTCCACCCCTGCCTAGGGCCCGAGGCTGATGAAATGCACGGTAGCCTGGTGGGCACATTTCCACGAGGGGTAAACCCCCCTCGGGTCCCAACCAGGTTTCCATAATTCCCACCAGGTCCGGGTCCCCCCCTGACACTAAGTCATTTATGAGGGGGGCTTTATTCACCACGGACCTGGCATTGCAGAGCATCAGCCTGGGGCCCTGGCTCTGTAATCCTTGACCACCTAGCCCCCAAAGGGAGCACGGGGTTGGGGAGAGTGACCGCTTGTAACCAGCGGCTGCGATCCCCCAACTTATGATGGATACCCTGTCTCCTGCTGCCTCTGCCCCTCCCCAGGACCGTATAGATAGGAAGACCCTCCGTAGGAATGACCCCCCCTCCCTCCTCGCTAGACCAACCCTTTATCCTAATTCCACTGGCCGGCCCTGTACTCTGACCCCTATTTGATTGAATAGACCCTCCCCACCGCCCTGGGACCTCTTAAAAGCCGAATTAAAAATTTAGATCAAAACCCCCTAAGTTTGCGCTTACATGTATAATTAGATAAAGCACATGTTTCTTATAACCCTCCGGTATTATGCCTAAGAGAAAAATTTCTGGTTTAAACAAAATTTGAT
This sequence comes from Rhabdophis nuchalis, assembly GCA_039707465.1. NCBI lineage: Eukaryota > Metazoa > Chordata > Lepidosauria > Squamata > Natricidae > Rhabdophis > Rhabdophis nuchalis. The sequence continues at coordinate 86,801,634 of CM077647.1, read as the reverse complement.
CTCCCACCATTTGTTCCAACCATGATTGTATCATTTTCCGCTATGTTTTTATCTCATTGCATGTCCACCACATATGACAAAAAGTACCTGGTGTTTTTTTGCACTTCCAACAATTTGGAGTCAAACATTTAAACATTTTGAAGAGCCATGTTGGCAGCAGATGCCATCTGTAGAACATGTTACACAGGTTTTCTTTACAAGCCGTGGCCATTGTTAGTTTCCAGTTAAGTATCCCACATTTTTCCCATTTAGCCAAATCCACATTTTAACCAAATTTTTTCACCCAAGAGACCATAGTTTCTTTGACATGTTCTTTGATAAGAAAGTATTTCTGAAAGCGTGACCCAGATCATGCTTTCAGAAGTAGATTGTCAGTAAATAATTAAAGTTTAGTAAAGTCAGAATACATCTAGAGAAGAATGGGAAAAATGAAAGAGCAGTCTATCTATGATGGTTTTTATATATAATACTTTTATTGTTGTTTTAATTATTATTTCATTAAAATATCATAAATTATAAAAATTGTGATCTTAGTCCTTCCTTAGGCAGAAAACCAGCTGGCAACTTTGGAACAAATACTCCCTTTTAATCCTAGAAAGAAGCAACTGGCAAGATACCAAGAATATTGCAGAGGGTAGCTGCCAGGAGTAAAATTAATTTTTATTTATTTTTATTTATTTTCATGTATTTCTATACTGCCCTCTCTCCCTGACGGGACTCAGGCCAGTGCACAGGGATAATAAAAATAATAAAATAATAAATACAATCAAAATAATTAAAAATGAATTAAATCGAATTTTGTAAACCCGTGATAAAAGACATAATTAAAACCCAGACTAAGATCAGCCATAACAGCTATGCCAGGCCGACCGCATGAAAAAAGTATGTTTTTAATGCCCGACGAAAGAGGCGAAGGTCCATGATTGTATGGGGGTCGAGGGCAGGTCATTCCAGAGGGCGCGCCTGCCACAGTGAAGGCTCTTCCCCTGGGAGTCACCAGCCGGCATTGTCCGGTGGACGGCACCCTAAGGAGGCACTCCCTGTGGGAGCGGACAGGTCGACTGGAGGTGTGTGGTAGGAGGTGGTCCTGCAAGTAACCAGGTCCCATGCCATGGAGCGCTTTGAAGATGATCACTAGTACCTTGAAGCGCATCCGGAAGGCCACAGGCAGCCAGTGCAGCTCGCACAGGAGAGGTGTTACATGGGAATATCTTGAGGCTCCCAGAATCCCCTGCGCAGCCGCATTCTGTACTAACTGGAGCCTCCGGGTGCATCTCAAGGGCAGCCCCATGTAGAGAGCATTACAGTAGTCCAGGCGGGAGATGACGAGGGCTTGAGTGACTGTGCGTAGGGCATCACGATCTAGAAAGGGGCGCAACTGGCGTATCAGGTGAACCTGATAAAAAGCCCCCTGGCTACGGCTGTCAAATGGTCATCCAAAGACAGCTGAGAGTCCAGGAGGACACTCAAGTTGCGGGCCCTCTCTGCGGGAGCTAATGACTCGCCCCCGATAGCCAGAGAAGGAACCAACTGGCTATGTCATGACGCCGGGAACCACAGCCACTCGGTCTTGGACGGGTTGAGTCAGAGCCTGTTCCTCCCCATCCAGACTTGCACGGCCTCCAAGCACCGGGATATCACTTCGACGGCATCGTTGGGGTGGTTAGGGATAGAGAAGTACAGCTGGGTGTCATCAGCGTACTGATGGAACTCTACCCCAAAACCACGGATGATCTCACCCAGCGGCTTCATATAGATGTTGAACAGGTGGGGCTAGAGGACCGACCCCTGAGGGATCCCACATATAAGGGGCCTCGACGCCGACCTCTGCCCTCCTGCCAACACAAATTGCGACTGGTCGGAGAGGTAGGAGGAGAACCACCGCAATACGGTGCCTCCCAACCCCAACTCCCCCAGCCGGTGCATTAGGATACCATGGTCGATGGTATCGAAAGCCGCTGCGAGATCTAATAGGACCAGGATAGAGGAACAACCTCTATCCCGAGCTCTCCAGAGATCATCTACCAACGCGACCAATGCCGTTTCCGTGCTGTACCCAGGTAGGAAACCGGACTGGCGCGAGTCTAGATAGACAGTTTCCTCCAGGTGCTGGGGGAACTGTCGTGCCACCACACTCTCAACAACCTTCGCAAGAAAGCGAAGGATGGAGACCGGACGGTAGTTAGCTAACACAGCTGGGTCAAGGGAGGGCTTCTTGAGGAGGGGTCTCACCACTGCCTCTTTCAAGACGGTCGGTAAGGACCCCTCACTCAAGGAAGCGTTGACAATGCCCTGGAGCCAGCCTCGGGTGACTTCCTGGGAGGCCAGTACAAGCCAGGAGGGACACGGGTCCAATAAACATGTGGTGGCATTCAGCTGCCCCAGCATCCTGTCCATGTCATCAGGAGTCACAGGATCGAACTCAGCCCAAACAACGGTCTCAAGACCTGCCTCCGTCATCCCGTCCGGACTAGCCCAATCGGAGGCTAACTCATCCCGAATCTGAACGATTCCTCTGCACGACCCTGCAAAGGAGCTTCCCACGGCCACTGGTGAAGGGGGGAGCGGGTCACCCTAAACAGGGCGGCAGGGTAGTTATCTGCAGATGTGATAAGAGCGGTGAGGTGATCCTGTTTTGCCGCTCTTATCGCCACAAGGTAGGTCCGCAAATGCGACCTTGCCCGTGTCCGGTCAGACTTAGTGCGAGTGAACCTCCAGACGCTCTCTAGGCATCTCAGCATTTCATCTTCCTCAGCTCCTCGGAGAACCAAGGAGCCAAAGTAAATCGACACTGAGTGAGAGGCCGCAAGGACACGACTCGATCCAGGGCCCCCAGGCGGCCACTAGGTACTCAATCGACTCGTGGGTCAGGGGCTCAGGTATTGCCCCAAGCTCCATCTGGAACCTCTCTGGGTCCATCAGGCGCCTGGGGCGGAACCATCTCGGCGCTTCTGGTTCCGCCTCCCAGTGGTGGGGTGCAGCGGTTGGAAAGTTGAGCCAGAGGAGAGAGTGGTCTGACCATGACAGGGGTTCAATGGCTAACTCCCCTAATCCAAGATCACTCATCCACTGGCCGAAGGCAAAAACTAAGTCCAGTGTGTGTCCCCCAGTGTGCGTGGGGTCATGAATTAATTGGGTCAGGTCCATGGCCGTCATGGAGGCCATGAACTCCCGAACCACCTCAGATGTTTCACCTACCGATGGCAGGGTGAAATCCCCCATGACTAACAGCCTGGGGGTAACAACCGCCACCTCAGCGATCACATCAAGGAGTTCGGGTAGGGCTGCTGATATGTAGCGGGGAGCCAGGTACACAATCAGCAAGCCCAATTGCCTCCCATGTCCCCACTTCACATAGAGGGACTCACAACCGGCTGTCTGCGGCACAGTGGTCTCCCTCGGCTCTAAATTCTCCTTTATGACAACCGCCACCCCCCAACCTCGACCCTGGGCCCGTGGCTGATGGAGGGGTATTCTTTGAATTGAAAATTGAAAGCACAATTTTTAACTGTACATATGACATACTATTTTTACTTTCTAGTTTCTACTTTCTAACCAATAAATATGTAGACATTTTAATATATTGCTACTACAAGTCTTGTACAGTCATAGCTGCACTATACAAATTTATTCCACATATGGTATGTTGGAAATTAGAAGAAACATTTATTGTAGTCTTATATTAAAAGACAAATCAGGTAAACAGATGAGATAAAAACAGTCTGAAATAAAAACTGACCAGTAATCAGAGGGATTTATATAATAGAATTTGGCACTACAGGGACAAGAAGTCAACTGACGGCTAGCTTTCTTTCCATTCAGGTTTCAGTTTAATTATGGAAGACAAGAACACAGAAATGGTGGCCTTCCAGCATGTTCTGCTCTTCACTATCAGGGCAGTTGCTTTTAAACTATGTATTGCCCAGGCTTTATTCTGAGATTGACTGACCTGGTTGGCTATTGCAGATTCCTGGTTAACAGAAAAACGAAAAATTCATGTCTCCCAGTTCCATCTGACAAGTTACTACAAATCTGTTTGGTTGTTAAGGTCTCACTATAAGAGTTCCCACTTTCTATCATGTAGAAAAAGAATTATTGCGTTGCTCTGAAGCAATGTAATACACACAACGAGAAAGTGAATTTGGTCCCATTTTCTCAGTTCATCACTTTCACCAAACTTTTAACTGTTACCTTATTTTAGAATTAATTTTAGTCATGTTTCTACCTATTTATATTTATATTTTAGTTTTATTTTAATTTATTATATTTTTATATGTAATATTACATAATTTGTAGGCAATATATTATATGTAATGTGTTATATTATTACAGTGTACTTATGCAGTATTGACTAAAGAATAACAGTATAGATACTATTATAAAATTTAAAGATACAGGTAGTCCTTGACTTACATAATTGGAACCTAAAATTCAGTTGTTTTTATTTTTATCTATATTTATTAATTAAATTTGTTTGCAGCCATTTCCTGCAAGGCAACTCACTGAGCAAAGTGACTGTCAAGCCATATGACTAAATCATTGAACAATCGAAATCCCAGTATTCTTGGTTGCAATCATTAAGTGATCTTCCTGGATGGAGAGAAAGAGCTATTTGCTAGAGAGTTTTTACTCTGCAGAACTGAAATCTTCCTAGCCTGCAGTCCTTTTGTTATCAAATGTTCTTGGAGCCAAAGGATTTGAGCTCCCCTTTGCCTTCAACATTTCCTGTCAGCTTCTGACTTTCAGGGGAAGGCTGGCAGAGAAGGTTGCGTATGGCAATTGAAAGCCATGGAGGATTTGGCAAAACTAGTTGTAAATGCAAGCTAGTTGCCAAACACCAAAATGAAGTAACCTGACCAGGGGTGACAGAGGTACAAAGCACCTTTTCTAAGGCTGTTTAGCAACTTTGAACCATTATTAAATAACTAGTCATAGAATCAAGGACTGTCTGAGGAAAAAGAAAAGGTACTATATAAAAATCAACTATAATTTAAAGTGTTATTTTTAATAAGTGTTTAGCTTTTTATATCCAAAACCAAATACCACATTAAGAAGCATCTGCAAAGTATAACAAAATACTTTATTTGCTTTATTAATTTAGTAAAAACAAATTATCCCACCTTTATTACTTTTATAAGTAACTTACATAAAACTCTTTCTTCTCCTATTTTCCCACTGAGTTGGATTGGGCTGAGAGCAGTGTCATTTAGACAGCTTTCATATACAAAATGAGAGTAAACTGGCTCTCCTGGCTAGCACTTTATCCACTACACCAAACCGACTCTATTTATTATACAATAAAGTTTCTGAATCTTGAAAAAAGAAACTAGCAAAGAAAAGTAAAACAAGCAACAACAAAAAAGTAAAAGAAAAACAAACTATATGGTTTCTAATTTTCTCCTTTTTGTGCTTCAGCTAATTTACAATATTTATTAACATTTAGGCCCCCTTGAACACCAAATTGTAAATGTTTAAATTTTCCATGCTATATATTTGATGTATTTGAACCATTCTTGTTCAAATGTGGTTAAATGTCTGTTGTGACTATCAGTTTTACCATTCCTACATATTCTCCAAGTTCCCAATCCAACAAAATAATGTCAGAATTGTATCTTTCTTCCAGTGCTGGGCAAAATATGTGTCTCAGTAAATTATGATTATAAATTATAATTATTTCTAGTTGATGTTTTCTTAGATTGTACCTAGTAAGTAAATTTCTGGTTTGATTTCAATTTTAATTTCTTAAACTTTTCAGTGTTGTACTATGTACATCTTTCCAGTGGTTTGAGTTTTTTTACATGTCCTACATGTGGTAAAATGTTTCATGGCATTTCTAATATTTATTACTGGATATGTATTTATCAATAAAATTATGAGGTATATCATCATTTTGTACCAATTTGCTTTTAAATTGTACTCTGGAGTATATTTTTAAATTTTTGTTTCTTGTCTAGAATACTCATTGGAGAAAAAGATTAATATTGATCATATCAACCAAATTCAGTAGAAAGATGTGGCAAAGTGTTGACCAACCTCCTTGTGGTGCATCCTAGGTAATATGACTTTGTCACAGCTAAATAGTTTACACATTCTGGCTGCTGGATCTCACAAAGATCTCCCAGCAAGAAGAAACACAAATATAAAAACAATAGCTCTTTTCAGATGAATTAATGCTGCATTCTCTCATGCCATATGAAATAAGTAAAAAATAAAAAGGTAGCAAAATGGAGATATAATTCAGGAGCCTCTATCTACTTAAACCAATTTAATCTTTCTTTGATCTTTTTAAAAAAATAGTAAATAAATTCACAAAAAATAGAAAAAAATACACAAATCCTATGTGAAGAGTTTAAATTAATCAAACCATCATAGAAATTAATTCATCAAACCATCATAGAAAAATAAGCAATTTACCTAATTCTAAAATGAAGGAGTTTTGGGTCAATGATAAAGGACATGGGACACATACAGTTACTTTTGTAAGTGTTGGTAGTCTGCTTTCAACTTCAATCTGTTGGATCAAAATATTAGAAAGGTATTTACAGACAATAGTAAAATATTACTTAAATAAATTGTAATTATAAATATAAAAATAATATTTAGAACTTCAAAAATATTATTTCATCAGTTCAATAAATCAGTAGTTAGTCTTTCACAGGGATTAACATACAAGCAATGTTCGTACACAGACCAGGGGGTGGGGGGCGGAGAGAGAGAGAGAGAAAGTGAGAGAGATGAACATACATATATAAAAATTCCCTTATCACCCTTATAGTCTGTATCTTCCCCAATGTCTGGTTGTCTACCAGAAGCTTGGGGTTTAAGGGTTCTGTGCAACACACTCTTCTGGACAGAGCAGGCTGATGTCATTCCTAGAATCTTTTGGAGCCGCTCTCCCAGCTTAGGTGTCATGATCCTGAGTGCTCCTACCACCACTATAAACAGGGTGTTTTTTTTTACATCTTCTCTAGTTCCTCTTTGTGGTTGTGGTACTTCTCCAATTTCTCATAATCCTTCTTACTGATGTTGCTATTACTTGGCACTACTACATCTATCATCTAATTTCCTTCCCCACTCCGTGTGTGTGTGTGTGTGTGTGTGTGTGTGTATAGAGACAAAGATATATATATAATATATAGTTGTGTCACAACATCCTGTTAAGGCGCAATTAAGGGAGGAAGCATACTGTTTCCTTTTCTGCCTTTCGGTTCATCACCAGAGACCATCTAGACAGAAAGCTATGAGTTCCGCTGTGTACTTTTTTTTATGTGTGTGTTAGGTTTTTGATTTATTTATTGATCAGATCAAAAACCTAACACACATATAAAAAAAAGTACACAACGGAACTCATAGCTTTCTATCTAGATGGTCTCTGGTGATGAGCCGAAAGGCAGAAAAGGAAAGCAGTATGCTTCCTCCCTTAATTGTGGCTTAACAGGGTATTGTGACAAAACCATATACTTATCCTCCTGTCTCAGCTGATCAGGAAGAGAACCTGGTGGCTTAGTGCCTAAGGCTTCTACCTAACATGTAATCAGCCCCTGTTCAAATCCCAGTAAGGTTATGGCTAGCTGATGAGAGCTAAAAAGCTCGAAATAGATCTATCCTAGTCTCCCTGATTTATTTATTGATCAGCTCAAAATCCTAACACACACACACACACACACACATCTCGCAGTAAGGGTATGGCTAGCTGATGAGAGCTAAATAGCTTGAAACAGATCTATCCTATCTCCCTGACTTATTAATTGATCAGCTCAAAAATGTAATACACATACCCACACCCACACCCACATATATATAATTGTTCCACAACACCCCGTTAGGGCCCCAATTAAGGGAGGAAGCATACGGTTTCCTTTTCTGCCTTTCGGGTCATCACCAGAGACCATCTAGACAGAAAGCCATGAGTTCCGTTGTGTGATTTTTTAAAATATGTGTGTTAGTTTCGAATCCCAGTAAGGGTATGGCTAGCTGATTAGAGCTAAAAAGCTCGAAATAGATCTATCCTAGTCTCCCTGACTTATTTGTTGATCATCTCAAAAACATAACACACATATAAAAAATTTACACAACGGAATTCATGGCTTTCTGTCTAATTGGGGCTTAACAGGGTGTTGTGACACAAGCATATACTTATTTCCCCTGCCTCAGCTGATCAGGATAGAACCAGTAGTCTAGTGGCAATTACAACTACCTCACATGTAATACTTCCCTGGTTCGAATCCCAGTAAGTGTATGGCTAGCTGATGAGAGCTAAATAGCTCAAAATAGATCTATCCTAGTCTCCCTTGTTTATTTACTTATCAGCTCAAAACCAAACACACACACACACACACACACACACAGACACACATATACAAAACATATATATAATTGTTTCCACAACACCCTGTTAAGGCCCCAATTAAGGGAGGAAGCACACTGACTTATTTATTGATCAGCTCAAAAACGTAACATATATATATGCTGGTCTGTTTGTATTCGGGTGTTTTCCCGTGTAAGAATGAAATTGTCTTTGCAACGTTTCAGCAAGGTCTCACTTGCCATCTTCAGGCTTTGGTCTGTGGCTGCACAGATACCGCCCTTCCTTAAACCTTGGTGGGGGGGAGGGGTTGAGTGCTGACTCTGTTGCTGTAAGTAAGTTGGCTGTGCAACTGCATCGTGATTGGTAGATTGATGCTGATTGGTCCTATCTGTGTGTTTCTCCTTATTTTGAATTTCAACAGCTTGGGTGGTGGGTGAGGCTCATCGGTTGGCCAGTGCTGGTTTCCAGATGTCTGGCAGGCAGGAAGTATCATCACGCTTGTTCATACTGTGAGGTTGTTTCTCTATTTCGACAGCTTCTCTGATTATTCTCCTGTTGAGTTGTTCAGCCTTGGAGATCAATTTGGTTCCTTCAAATTCAATATCATGTCCTGTAGCTTTGAAGAGTTGGCAGAGAGATCAAGTTTTAAGTTGTTTTTTTACTGCATTTTTATGTTCTGCGATGCGTGCATTTATTCTCCTATTGGTTTGTCCTATGTAAGTTGCAGGGCAGATTTTGCATGGAATTTTGTAGACTCCTTGGTTTTCTAGCTGGATCTTGTCTTTGGAATTTCTTAGGATGTTGGTTATTTTTGGTTAGCATTGAAGGCTGTTTTGATATTGTGCTTATGGAGAATTTTGCTGATTTTGTCTGTGGTGCTTTGATGTAAGGGAGAAGGGCAATGCCATTTTCCTGTTCTGTGCCTTGGCTCTTGGGGGGTGTCTCTTTTTGGATTAGGCTGATAATTGATTTTCTTTGGAATCCATTGGATATTAATGCGTTTGTGAGAAAGTGTAATTCAGTTTTCAGGTGGTCTTTGTCAGCTAAGTGTTTGGTTCTGGATATGAGGGTTTTGGCTACAGAGTTTATCTGTGCAGGGTGGTGATGGAATTGTGCATTTAGGTAGTGGTTGGTGTGTGTGTTTTTTCTGGTACATGGTATGTCCCAGGGAGCCATTGGGATTTTTGTAGATTAGGATATCTAGAAAGGGAAGTTGGTTATTAGCTTCTATTTCCATGGTGAATTGTAATTTGGGGTGTTGGTTGTTGAGGTGTGTGGGGAAGTTCTCCAGTTTTTCTTTCTCATGTGACCAAATTACGAAAGTGTCATCTACGTATCTGAGCCAGAGTTTGGGTTTGGGTTCAGATTTGTCTAAGGCGTTGGTTTCAAAATGTTCCATGTATACGTTTGCAATGACGGGTGAGAGGGGTGAACCCATGGGTGCTCCTTCTATCTGCTTGTATCTTTGCCCATTATGAATGAAGTATGTGTTGGTTAGACAGTGGTTGGTCAGATCCAGGATGTGCTTGGGGGGGGTGTATTTGTTCTGGATGGCTGTCAAGGCTTTTTTTATAGGCACTTGGGTGAAGAGGGATATGACATCAAAACTCATGAGTAGATCGCTGAGTTGTAGATTATGTTTCTTTTTTGTTTCTATGAAGTGGACTGAGTTTTGTACATGTGAGTTGATGGATTCTGCATAGGATTGTAATTCTTTTACGAGGAACTTGGCAAGATTCTGTAGAGATGAGTCTATGGAGCTGACTATGGGTCTGAGTGATGTTCCTTCTTTCTGTATCTTGGGGAGGCCATAGAGTTTGGGGCATCTGGAAGATTTCTCTCTGGGGATGATTCTTTGCTGGATCTCTTCACTGATGGGAGAGGCTTTTATTTTGGCTTTGGTGGTTTTTTCCAGATAGGTAGTGGGATCTTTGTTTAGAGGTTTGTAGGCAGGGTCTTGGAGTAGGCTTGATAGTTTGGTATGGTAATCAGATGTATTCATCACCACTGTGGCGTTGCCTTTGTCTGCTGGGAGAATGATTATGTTGTTGTCTTTTTTCAGGTTGGAGAGAGCTTCTCTTTCTTCTGGATGTAAGTTGTTTCTGGGTGGATTGCTGGAGCAGAGCACATTGGTGACTGCAAGTCTGATTTTATTGGCTTCATCTGGGCTGATTTTGGTGAGGGAAACTTCCACTCAGCATATGATGTCTTCAGTGGGGATGCGTTTAGGGGTGATTGCAAAGTTGAATCCTCTGGAAAGGATATTGGTTTCAGCTGTGGTGAGGATTCTGTCTGATATGTTGTTTACTGTATGTTTCATGAGTTGTTGTGGAGGGGAAAGTTGGGCTTCTGTTGTTTTTCTAGTCTTTGGAGTTTGTTGGTGTGTTTTTCTGTCTTGTAGGAGGTTTCTGTTTTGGCTCTCCAGAAGGCTAGTTGTTTTAGTTTGTCCCAGAATGCGGGGTGGTTTTTGTTGCTGAGTTTGAGGGGAAGTTTGAGTAGATCTTGGTTGAATGGTTAAAGGCTCTTGCCTGATATGCAATACAGCCCCGGTTCGAATTCCAGTAAGGATATGGCTACTGATGAGAGCTAAAAAGCTTGAAATAGATCTATACTAGTCTCTCTGATTTATTTATTGATCAGCTCATAAAACTAACACACATATTAAAAAATTCACACAACGGAACTCATGTCTTTCTGTCTAGATGGTCTCTGGTGATGACCCGAAAGGGAGAAAAGGAAACCGTATGCTTCCTCCCTTAATTGGGGCCCTAACAGGGTGTTGTGGAACAATTATAGATACTAATCCTCCTGTCTCAGCTGATGCAATTGGGAAAGCTTGGCTGGCTGAATGGCTAAAGGCTCTTGTCTGATATGCAATACAGCCCTGGTTCGAATCCCAGTAAGGGTATGGCTAGCTGATGAGAGCTAAAAAGCTCAAAATAGATCTATACTAGTCTCTCTGATTTATTTATTGATCAGCTCATAAAACTAACACACATATTAAAAAATTCACACAACGGAACTCATGGCTTTCTGTCTAGATGGTCTCTGGTGATGACCCGAAAGGGAGAAAAGGAAACCGTATGCTTCCTCCCTTAATTGGGGCCCTAACAGGGTGTTGTGGAACAATTATAGATACTAATCCTCCTGTCTCAGCTGATGCAATTGGGAAAGCCTGGCTGGCTGAATGGCTAAAGGCTCTTGTCTGATATGCAATACAGCCCCGGTTCGAATCCCAGTAAGGGTATGGCTAGCTGATGAGAGCTAAAAAGCTCAAAATAGATCTATACTAGTCTCTCTGATTTATTTATTGATCAGCTCATAAAACTAACACACATATTAAAAAATTCACACAATGGAACTCATGGCTTTCTGTCTAGATGGTCTCTGGTGATGACCCGAAAGGGAGAAAAGGAAACCGTATGCTTCCTCCCTTAATTGGGGCCCTAACAGGGTGTTGTGGAACAATTATAGATACTAATCCTCCTGTCTCAGCTGATGCATTTGGGAAAGCTTGGCTGGCTGAATGGCTAAAGGCTCTTGCCTGATATGCAATACAGCCCCGGTTCGAATCCCATAAAGGGTATGGCTAGCTGATGAGAGCTAAAAAGCTCAAAATAGATCTATACTAGTCTCTCTGATTTATTTATTGATCAGCTCATAAAACTAACACACATATTAAAAAATTCACACAACGGAACTCATGGCTTTCTGTCTAGATGGTCTCTGGTGATGACCCGAAAGGGAGAAAAGGAAACCGTATGCTTCCTCCCTTAATTGGGGCCCTAACAGGGTGTTGTGGAACAATTATATATACTAATCCTCCTGTCTCAGCTGATGCATTTGGGAAAGCCTGGCTGGCTGAATGGCTAAAGGCTCTTGCCTGATATGCCATACAGCCCCGGTTCAAATCCCAGTAAGGGTATGGCTAGCTGATGAGAGCTAAAAAGCTCAAAATAGATCTATACTAGTCTCTCTGACTTATTTATTGATCAGATCATAAAACTAACACACACACACACACACACACACATACACACACACACACACACACACACACACAGATATATATGTACAAACATACAGTACATTCAGAAAGTATTCAGAGTCCCTTCACTTTTGACAATTTTTTTATGCTGTAGCCTGATTCTACAGTTGTTGAAATTCTTTTTTTTTGGTCATTAATCAATACTTAGTATCACATAGTAACAAAGTAAAAACAGAATTTTAGAAATGTCTGTAAATTTATTAAAAAAGAAAAACTGAAATACAATGACATGTATTCATACCCTTTGCAAAAACACTTGAAAGTGTTCAGGTGCTTTCCATTTCTCTTGATAATTGCTGACATGTTTCTACATCTTGACAGGAGTTGACCTGTGGCAAATTAAATTGATTGGACATAATTTGGAAAGGCAAATCTTTCCAACTGACAATGCATATTGTACCAGAGCAAAAGCCATGAGGTCAAAGGAATTGTCTGCAGAGCTCAGAGGAAGGATTATTACAAAGCACAGATCTGGGAAAGGCTACAATAAAATTTCTGCTGCACTAAGGTTCCTAAGAATACAGTGGCCTCCATAATTCTCAAATGGAAGAAGTTTGGCACAACCAGATCTCTTCCAAGAGCTGGTCACTAAGTCAAACTGAGCATTCGGGGGAGAAGAGCCTTAGTAAGCGAGGTGACCAAGAACCCAATTGTCACCCTGACTGAGCTCCAGAGATCCTGCATGGACATGGGACAGAGTTCCAGAAGAAAAACCATTACTGTAGCTCTGCCATGATGATGATGATGATGATGATGATTGGTTTATTGGACCCGTGTCCCTCCTGGCTTGTACTGGCATCCTGGGAGACGACACGAGGCTGGCTCCAGGAGATTGTGAACGCCTCCTTGAGTGAGGGGTTCTTGCCTGCCGTCTTGAAAGAGGCGGTAGTGAGGCCCCTCCTCAAGAAGCGTTCCCTGGACCCAGCATTATTGGAGAACTATCGTCCGGTCTCCAACCTTCACTTTTTAGTGAAGGTTGTTGAGAGTGTGGTGGCCCAACAGTTTCCGTGACACCTGGAGGAAGTTGATTATCTAGACCCGCGCAAGTCCGGCTTCCGACCTGGTCACAACACCTGCTGGGAGGTACCGTTCTACGGTGGTTCTCGTCCTACCTCTCTGGTCGGTCGCAATATGTGTTGACAGGAGGGCAGAGGTCGACCTCGAGACCCCTCTTATGCGGGGTTCCTCAGGGGTCGGTCCTCTCGCCCCTCCTATTCAACACATATATGAAGCCGCTGGGCGAGATCATCCGTGGTTTTGGGGTGGGTTACCATCTGTACGCTGATGACACCCAGCTGTACATTTCCACCCCAGACCACCCCAACGATGCCGCCGAGGTGCTATCCCGGTGTTTGGAGGCCGTACGGATTTGGATGGGAAATAACAAACTCAAGCTCAACCCGTCCAAGACTGAGTGGCTGTGGTTTCCGGCACCCCGGTTCAGCCAGATTACTCCAACTCTGGCCATTGGGGGCGAAACACTGGCCCCTGTGGAGAGGGCGCGCAATTTGGGTGTCCTCCTGGATTCCCGGCTGTCCATGGAGGACCATGTGGCAGCTATGGCCAGGGGGGCATTTCATCAGGTACGCCTGATGCACCAATTGCGCCCCTTACTGGACCGGGCTGCCCTCCGCACAGTCACTCAAGCTCTCGTGACGTCCCGACTCGACTACTGTAATGCTCTCTACATGGGGCTTCCCTTGAGGTGCACTCGAAAGCTACAGTTAGTCCAGAATGCAGCCGCGCAGGTGATTACGGGAGCCACTCGATGCTCCCATATAACACCGCTCCTGCGTGAGCTGCACTGGCTACCTGTGGTCTTTCGGGTGCGCTTCAAGGTTTTGACGACCATCTTTAAAGCGGCCCATGGCTCGGGGCCTAGTTATATGCGAGACCGTCTCCTGCCCCATACATCCCTCCAGCCGATCCGCTCCCACAGAGAGGGCTTTCTCAGGGTGCCGTCGACCGGGCAATGCCGACTGGCGACATCTAGGGGAAGAGCCTTCTCTGTGGCGGGCCCTGCCCTTTGGAACGACCTACCCCCTGAACTTCATACCATCTCGGACCTCCGCCTCTTCCGCCAGTGTCTAAAGACACATCTCTTTCAGCAAGCCGGCCTAGCCTAACCTCCCGTTGGGGCTATTTTAGGGGGTTTTAATTTGGATTTTAGCACAGGACTGTAATTTAATATGTTTTTAAATTCTGTATTTTATTGTTTTATATGTTTTTTTTTAATTCCTGTGCGCCGTCCTGGGTCCTTCGTGGAGAAGGGCGGGATATAAATTTAATTAAAATAAAAAAATAAAAAAAAGTGTTGAGGGAAAGGTGAATGGAGCAAAGTACAGGTATATCAATGAAATCAACATGACAATGATCCTAAGCACACAGCCAAGACAACACAGGAGTTGCTTAGGAACAACTCCATGAATGTCCTAGAGTGGCCCAGTCACAGCCCTTACTTGAACCCTATTGAACATCTCTGAAGGGATCTAAAAATGGCTGTTCATGGATAGTCACCATACAACCTGACTGAGTTTAAGATGATTTGCAAGGAAAAATGGCAGAAAATCCTTCAATCCAGTTGTGCAAAGCTTATTAAGTCATACCCCAAAAGACTCAAGGCAGTAATTGCTACCAAAGATGTTTCAACAAACTACCGAGTGAAGGGCTTCAATACCTATGCAAATGTGACATTCAGTTTTTTCTTTTTAATAAATATACAGACATTTCTAAAATTCTGTTTTCACTTTGTCATTATGGAATACATAGTGTAGATTAATGAGAAAAAAACAAACATACACATAGACAGACACAGAGATGTATATATTTCAGCGTAGGTTTACATTCTATCTAATATATTATTTATTCAAATCTAGCATTTTGAAATCAGAATTCTCTAATCAGATTGCCAAGCATTCAGATTACAATCACATGACTGTGGGACTGGTCATACAATGTTTTTGCGTCTTTGGGAAAGATCCAACTTCCATGCCTCAGTACACTTCTTAAGCATGTCAGTCAGTAAATCAAAGCAGAATCAAAGTTTAGGACACTCTTGGACAAAATACCAAGCTTACTTCTTAAAAACTCTCATCATTACACATTTCCTTTCTCACTATTTGGGGCCAAATCCACATCACTGTGTAGTGAATATAGGTAGTCACCATACAGATATCACCATTCGTTTAATGACAGAACAGATTTATAACAATCTTGGGAAGTTGCTTTACAGCCTTTAAATTGTTTTTTGCCTCGCAAACATTGTATGACCAGTCCCACAGCCATGTGATTGTAATCTGGGTGCTTAACAATCTGATCATACTAATGACTAGTTGCCAAGCATCCCACAATTACATGATCACCATTTCCAATCTTCTCTGCTGGCTTTTCTTGAAAGTGAATAGAAAAGATTGCAAACTTGTCAGTGCATAAGAATTTGGAATAGCCATGGCAACAAGTCAGCCAATGGGAACTGTTTGGTGACTGAGACCCAGGATTTGTTGTGTGAACCATGTGAGACAGCTTGGAGCCTGGACTTAACTTTACTTAGTTTAACTCTTCTGTGCTGTGAGAGTTCATTTGGTCTTTGCTTGAGTGTACTAGCTTCTCCTCCTCCTCTGTTATAAGAGCTGCATGGGTATTGTATAAATGAAACATGTTTTATATTATTGTATATAAGAAGTTCCGTCTATATAAAAATATTCAGCTGAGCAAAACTAAAGGTCTGTCATACAACCCTAAAGCAGCCTGAGCACTATACTTGGGACTTGGTCTGCTTAACAACCTGAAACAATCATTTAACAATCATAACCAGGAGAGGCGAGGGGATGGTTCTGCATGAGCGGCGAGCAAAGTCACGTGCATGCATGCAACTCCATTTACAAGAGCGGCAGGCACGCATGTCACTCGCACAAATGGAGCATGCATGCACAAGCATGTGTGCACACACTCACTCGACACTTCCGCAACCAGATTCTGAACAGCTCAAGGTCCAGTAGTGATCACAGCTCAGGGATTGGGGGCTCCTGTTCTAAACAACAGTATTTAAATCTAATGTTTATTTTCCAGAACATAATATAAGCGATTTAAATCACTCAAATATTTCTGTAAATTTTTAGAATCATTCCTGTATACCAATCTGCAATAGTACATTGATATTGCATAATTTATGCAATGGATAGAAAACTTTATTAAACATGCTAATACCTTTATCACCACAGAAGGAATAATCTCTGCTTTAATTTCACTGTCAACAGCTTGCTGTAAACAAAACATAATGAATTAGTCAGGAATGTTTATGATACAGGAAACATTATTAGATGACTACATTTGAAATAATGAAACAAAACAAGATTAAGTTAAATAAAACTGTTCAAAATTTAAAAAGCAAAAATATACAAGCAGTGTATTCCTAGATTTGTCTCACAGCCAAGCCTAAAAATATAATTTATTGGCAATTAAATATTTCTAAATAGTACTTTGTAAATTAACTTTTGAGAAATCATATAAAAAGATAAAAAGTAATTAAAATGTATAATTTGAGAATATATTTAAAATCTAATTTAGTCATTTTAGCATAAGAATTAGGCTGAAAGAGCCTGTGATTCACTTCAAACACTATTGTAAACCCTTCATTATAAAAATGTATTTATGTTTTGAATAGTTATCTGAATTGATTAATTATAATTCCACATATTATTTACCGTCAACATATTTACTGTCAACATATTCAACATATTAATCCAAATGCTGACTGAATAGAAAGCAAAAATAAAGCATCTCTAGTCCTGAATTTGTTTTTTGCAAATTCTACACTATGACCAGCATAAAACAGGGGTGTCAAACTCAAGGCACACGGGTCAGATCTGGCCCATGGGGTGCTTAAATCTGACCCACGGAGCGGGCCTGGACATAGCAAAGGACTGACCCTTGGTGCCTCTGGCAGCCAAAATGCGGTGCATGGGACTGTGTGTGGCTCCACCACACCCCATATTTAGCCAGGACAGCCTCCAACAGCACACTACCAGCCAAAATGGAGCACCAAGGGCTGGCCAGTCCCGTGTTTGGCCTGGACAGCCTCCAGGAGCACTCTGCTGGCCAAAATGGGGTGTGGGGGGCGCACGTGCACACCCACCCACAAACACACCCACTCCCTGTTTTGGCCAGCAGAGTGCTGCAGGAGGCATCTGTCACACACACACACACACACAGCCTGATCGCGGATCTGGCCCTCAAAAAATCCAGTTTGACACCCCTGGCACAAACCATAGCTTTGTATAATGTCTGAATTGAGACAGTTTTTAGAGACAGCAGAAAGAACAGCTGGTGGATCAACAGGCAATGTATAGTTTTTAGTGAAAACTAGCATTTAGATAGGGCTTCTAAAACAAGGGAGCAGTTTCCACTGAATTAAATTATATTGTATGAATCTTAATTAACATTTTAATATTGGAAGTCACTTTCTTCTGGTGGGACTGTAGCTGTATTTGGAAAGTTTATATCAAAATAATACCGGCATAAGCAAACTAGGTCCTAATTATTCTCCCACATTAGAACATTTATGAACTTTATATCAGAACATTTTAGTTTGGTGCAACTACTGTGGTGCTCAAAAGTTTTTGAATTCTCAGTAGTTGTTAGTTATGAAGTCATGTCCAACTCATCCCCATGGACAATGTTCCTCCAAGCCTTCCTGTCCTCTACCATCCCCCGGAGTTTATTTAATCTTTTGATGACTGCTTCACTGAATCCATCCAGCCACCTCATTCTCTGTCGTCCCTTTCTTCTTTTGCCCTCAATCGTTCCCAGCATTAGGCTCTTCTCCAGTGAGTCTTTCCTTAGGCGGGCAAAGTATTTAAGTTTCATCTTAAGCCTATCTTCCAGAAATTGGACTATTCCTGCTAGCTTGGTATTGTCTGCAAATTTGATGAGTTCCCTATCTATCCCCTCATGCAAATCATTGATGAAGATGCTAAGAATACTGGGCCTAAAACAGAGCCTTGGGGTACCCTGCTGCATACATCTCTCCATGTAGATGCTGTTCCATTGAGAACTACATGTTGAGTGTGATTGGTCAGCCAGTTACGAATCCATCTGGTGGTGATGCTGTCTAACCCACATTTTTCTATTTTATCTAGTACTAGGTTATGCTCTACTTTATCAAATGCCTTACTGAAGTCCAAGTAAATTATATCAACAGCATTCTTCTGGTCCACTAATTTTGTCACTTTATGAATGCAATAAAATCTTACTGCATTCACAAAGTGACAAAATTAGTGGACCAGAAGAATGTCTGGCATGATATGTTTTTGACAAATCCAAGTTAGCTTTTGATTATTACTTTGTTTGCTTCTAGATGTTCGCTGATTTGTTGCTTGAATCTTTTCCAGAATCTTCCCTGGTCAGGCTGATATGCCTGTAGTTTAATAATAATAATAATAATAATAATTTAATTTTATATCCCGCTCTCTCTCCCCAAGGGGACTCGAGGCGGGGCACAGGCAATTAAAAATACAAATAAAACCACAGACAAATACAAAATACAAAGTTAAAAATAAATTAAATTGATCCTGCGCTAAAACCCATAAACTAAACTAAAAATTACCCCTAAAAACCCCTAACCTAAAAAGAGACTACCCAAGGCCGGCCAGACGAAAAAAGTGCGTCTTTAATTTTAAGCGGAAGGAGCGGAGGTCCGTGGTTGTCCTGATATCGGGGGGAAGGTCATTCCAGAGGGCTGGGCCCGCCACAGAGAAGGCCCTTCCCCTGGGCGCCGCCCGCTGACAAAGTCTAGTGGACGGCACCCGGAGAAGTCCCTCTCTGTGGGAGCGAATCGGCCGTGAGGATGTATGGGGCAGGATCCGATCCCGCAGGTAGTTTCCTGGATCTATTTTTTTGTGTTGTTATATAAAAATCTAAAGGCACAGTTAATTCTATACACAAATGAGCTCATATAGACAAATTAAATACTTAGATAATAATGTAATTTAGTGCTTCTCAAACTTTTTCTTTCATTATCCAAAACTGCTTATCAGAAAGTTGTTGTTGCCTAACATATGTAAAGCACTTTAAGTAAATTGAAATGTCCCAATAGTAATGTTGATATAATAACTGTAAGGTGTTGTAGAAGGAAAAAAATAAAAAGTCTGCTAAAAAAAAGAAAGAAATGTCCCTATTGTGATTGAGTAATGGATTTCTGTGTAAGTATTCAAAGCAAAACAACTTTTATCCAGATTTGAGAAGCACTGTTGTAATTGTTATATCTAAATTCAGCATTCAAATATACATACAGAAACTGAATGCAGATCAGGCAAGACTGTCACACCAAGTGCAAAATCTTCATTCTTTTCAGACTTAGGCAGGATATCTGAAAGATTTAAGAAATTAGCAAATTTAGCTACCGTATTTTTCGGAATATAAAACGCACCTTTTTCCATCAAGAGAGAAGCTGAAAATCTGTCTGTGTCTTATACACTGAATACAGCATTTTTTGCCTCCCGAAACCCTGCCCCTTCACCAAAATGGCCGTGCATAGCTTGTAGGAGGCTTTCAGAGAGCTCCTGGAGGCTGGGGTGGGCAAAAATGAGCGAAAAGCGGGCCGTTCTTTGCTCAATCCCCCCCCCAGCCCCCAGGAGCACCCTATAAGCTTCCTAAAAGCTATCCATGCTTTTTTTTTTGACAAAAAAGGGCCCGCTTTTGTGAAAAATTGGACATTATTTGCTAGTTTTTGTCCCCCTCCCAGGAGTACTCTACAAGCCTCCTAAAGGCTATTCATGCCCTTTTGTTGAAAAACAATGGGCCCATTTTTCACAAAAATGGCCCATTTTGGGGACGTCTGCAGAGTGCAAGAACTTTTCTTTTTTGCCTCTTCAAAATCTTGTTGAGTTTTATACCCCAGTAAACTTATACTCTGAAAAATATGGTAATTATCCCCCCCCCCCAAATAATCCAAACTAGATGTGTACATATAGAAGATGTGGAATTCAATTTAAGGTTAAGTCCTATATATTCATGACACATATACAATATCCTAGTTGCCTAAAACAGCGGTCCCTACCCTTTCTGGCTTGATGGAACAGCAGAGATTGGGAGTTAGAGGGGATACTTCCTTGTGACTGGTAGGTTCAAGTATTGCAATTACATTTGGTTGTGGGTTGTGGGATTGGGGATCCCTGGCCTAAAAAAGGTGTTGGTTCTTACCTGAGATGCCTCTTCTCATAAGGTAGAGATAGCAGCCAGGCATGAGTTGACTTTGTGTGCTCATTGATTGGACTGAGTCTTTTGAAGCTGTTAAACCATGTCCTTGTTGCTAGGCATATCCAGCTTTCGGTGAAGTTGAACTGACAGACTTGACATGTCATCTGCCCAATGCCGTGGCAATGACTTGGTCACATGTTCTATAGTATAATCTGTTAATAAGTCTTATCATTGGAACTGAGGATCAGCCTCGTATAGGATGTGGCTGGATGCTATCTCCACCTTATGAGAAGAGGCATCTCAGGTAAAAAATACGCCCTTTCTCCATTGAGGTGGAGATAGCATCCAGACTTGGGACATACAATAGCTGGACTGTCCTTACGAATGGGCTGACATCTGGTCCAAGGGACCCCATCCCCTGTGAATAGACTGTAGTACCCTTCAGCTAAAGGCAGCCTCTGCCAATGCAAAGCTGTCCAGCTTATAATTCTTTATGAATGGGGAAAGAGATGAGCACGTGGCCACCTGACAGACCTCTTCTAAAGACACCAGCATCACCTGTTAGCAACTGTTACAACTCTGGTCCCGTAACCAGTGTTTAGAAATAAATGCGGAATAGTGTAATACATCGGACAGTAAAGAGATACATTGCTTTAACCACAAACAAACTCTAAAACAGTTATAGTAAGAAAATAAATAGTCTTTACTTTGTAGCAACTAAAATGCTTCTTCCGACCAGAGATTCTAACTTCTCAAAACAATAACAGTCCTTCACCAAACACAGAGTTATCTTACAGTGATGCAAAACAAATACTTCTTCTCTCTTCAGTTTCTTCCTCAGTGGTAAACAGTAAGCACAGGAAAACGACAGGAATCAAATGTGATCGAAAAGGGAATGAACTGTGATTCTGAGCTTGCTTATATGGTAGAGCTGAGAAGCACAGCCAATTAGAATTTAACACAGTTCTTAAAGCTACATAACTCCTTAAGAACATAGGCTCATATATATTGTCAACCCAATATAAGGCTGAATATCCTCATACTCCCCCTTGGGTTGATCAATATATATTCACATCCTTAAGCCATGAGCATCACAACACTCCTTGTGCTTTATTGCTCCTTGAGCCTTTGTAAAATGGTCAACCACATTATTTTCTGACATACAGTAAATAAGCTTTTCCATTCCATCCTTTATACATACACTCTCTCACATTTAAATACCTAAGATCAATGTGTTTTGATCTTGTCTTTACAGCTATATTTGAAGCCATTTGTATAGCTGCTTGATTATCCTCATATACAGTAATTGGACAAACTCACTTCAATACCTAAATCTATCAATAACTGCTTTACACACTAGTTCAGTACACAACATCAACAAACACGAAAATTCTGCTTCCATCGTTAACAGGCTAAGATGCTTCTGTCTAATGGATCGCCAACTTATTAAGGATCTACCCAGAAATATTGCAATTCCAGAGGTAGACTTTCTCGAGTTGATGTCAGTGGCAAAACTCGCATCTGCGAACACTGTCAATTCCAACTCTTCTGCTGGTTCCAAATACAATGCATAATGCATACTGTTTTTTAGGTATCTTAATATTCTTTTAGCTGCTTGCCAGTGCCGTTCAGTCGGTTCTGCACTATACCTTGCCAGTTGGTTGATGCTATAGGCAATATCGGGCCTTGACCAATTACTAATATGCATTAGACTACCTATCAGTGATTGGTATATCCCTCTGTCAAATAATGGACTCTGTGTGTTGTCATTATTAAACTCTAGACCCATTGGAGTTTTCGATGGCTTGCATAGCTCCATGTTATACCTTTTCAATAACACGTTGATCTTTTCAGTCTGAGATATCTTGAATCCTTTATTAGTCTTCTCTATTCTTAACCCTAGGTATTGACATATTTCCCCTACGTTCTTTATTCTGAAATGTGCCTTTAATTGATCAACTATTATACCTGCATCTTGGTGTGTTTTCGTTACCAGAGCTATGTCGTCAGCAAACAGCAATAATAATGCTGTCATACCATCCCTCTTCATTTTGAATAGACATGGATCAGCCAATCCTGCCTTAAACCCTATTTTATTTAACGCTTGGACAATATATTGATTCCATTCAAAACCAGATTGTCTCAAACCATATAGACTCTTCTTTAACAACCAACAGTGATGTTGTTTATCTTCTTCATAACCCATTGGCCTCTGCATATATATCGTATGCTTTAATGGTGCATGCAGGTATGCTGTCCAGATGATTGACAACATATTTGCCCACACTAATGCTGCCCTGAGAGTAGTTGCCTTTAAACTTGGTGCATACACTTCATCATAATCAGTTACAGACTGATTAAATCTCTGTGCCACCAATCCTGCTTTATATGTAACCTCTCCTGATATTCCTGTCTTCATTTTATATATCCACTTGCAACCTATTATGTTTTTCCCCTGTGATATTTCAACTGTCTTCTCCATTGCAGCTCTCCACACCTTCTGATCGTCCTTTGGGTATTCAGTGTATGTTGCAGGAACCTTTGATGTCCAATAGACCAGCGTTTTTCAACCACTGTGCCGTGGCACACTAGTGTGCCGTAAGATATTGTCTGGTGTGCCGTGAGAAAAAAGCTATTTTGACATTGCTCCCATTTTCCACTACATATCTGTGTGAGATGAGCTTTTCAAGCCTGATTGCTATAAAAACTAAAGACAGAGAGAGACTGAGAGCTGTTGACGAAGGGCTACGTGTGTATCTTTCTTCGATTCCTGCCAGAATATCAGCTTTGTGTTCAGCCAAACAGGCCCAGGTTTCGCACTGAGTAAACAGAAATATGAACAATTATAAAATACTTTTTAACATTTTCTAATGGTGGTGGTGTGCCTCGTGATTTTTTTCATGAAAAAAGTGTGCCTTTGCACAAAAAAGGTTGAAAAACACTGCGATAGACCATAGTCGCCTGATAACGATCAGGGGGCCTGGTTTCTCTTTTTGACTTCCTCGGCAGGTTCAGGACTTGTGGATGGACTCTCCACCTTTATATGTTCCTGCTCTCTTCTCTCCTCTTTTTATTTTTTATTTTTTTAATTTTTATTAGATTTCTAGACCGCCCCCTCTCCCCGAAGGGACTCTTGAGCAGTATCAGCTGCTTTTTCCCTCTCTCTATTTGTATTTTCAGTTTGTGACTCAAAATTTATTTCTTTACCATTTTCCAGTTTATCCCAGTTTAAATGTTCCATGAACTTTGTGTTAGGACTGTGAACGACCCTCGTTGTGCCTTTCTTCCAAAACCTGTATGACTTATGGTTTGCATTGTAACCCACAAAGATTAACTGTTGTGCTCTACTTTGCCCCTTTTGTCTTAACTGTGATGGTATATGCACCCATGCTGGTGACCAAAACGTGTGAATATAACTCAGATCAGGTTTTCTACCATGCCGTAATTTGTATGGAATTTTTCCTGTAGTAGAATTCACAACGTTGTTTAGAAGACTATTTGCACATAACATTGCCTCCCCCTACAAAGCTATCGGTAAACCTGCATCAGCCAATATGGTTTTTACCATGGTTTGCAGTTTGACCCCTTTCTTCAGTATATGCTTTGTGTTGTGGAGCAGAACACTTATGTATCTAAGATGGTTTTAACCTTGTTATTCACGAACTCTGTACTACTATCAGTGACTATGGTTACAATTTTTCCCTTTGTTTTTCTCTAGGCAAACCTTATCCAGTTCCTTAACTTCTCAAATGTTTCAGTCTTGCTTTTAAGCAGATAGTAAAACCCGTACCTGGAATAATGATCAGCTATACTAAGTACATAGCAAGCTCCCCCTAAACTAGCCTTCATTGGACCTATAAGATCAGCAAACACTACTTCCAGTGGCTTCTTCCTTTTGAACCTATCTAACCTTTTTGCAGTGGTTTGTTTGCTCTTCTCTTAGTTACACACATTACAATTCAGATATTTGATATCTATCCAACACTCATTCTCCTTGAATGTAACTTATATCCTAGCTTAACTATCACTCTTACAGACAGTAAATTAAATTTTAGCTTAGGAACATACAGCATATGCAATTCCTCCTGTACATATTTACATTTAGCCTGTACATATTTACATTTAGCCATTCCTTCCCCAACTGCCTTTAACTTCCATCCATTGGCTAAAGAAACCTTGTGGCTTGATGAACACATTTTTCTAAAATTCCCTCTATCTCTAGTGATACATAGTGAGGCTCCACTATCAATAACCCACAAATCGTGGTTCACTGATGCCTTACTAGAGGTAGTTACATTACATTTGTGTTTTCTCTCTCTAACCATGTTTTGTGGTTTACCTCTTTTACAAAACTTAGCTATATGGCCCTTTCCCCCACAATTATAACATCTTACAGTATACACATGGTTAATTACATTTACATCTACAGTTTCTGGCTCAGCTCTAAGTTGTTGCCTTTCCACTCGCCATCTTGACTCTTCTAACAGACGCAAAGAGACATTGGCTAATGTAAGGTCTTGTTGAGGCAGCACTTCAAATGATGTTACTACAGCGTTGTAGCTTTCATCCAGTGAGGAGAGTAGTATGTACACCTGGTGCTGTTCTGTAAAATTCAGTCCCTTTTCTTGCAAATCCTGAAACATGTCCTTCATGCAGTTAATATGAACTAACATGTCTCCTTCCTTACTGAGCTTTGTCCTAAACAGTTTCCGGATTAAATGTATGTGTGCTCCCACAGTGTCACGAACATACAGTCTCTTTGAATTATCCCAGCATCTTGCAGCAGAAAACTCACCCCGAATATTCACTAGCTGGGTATCATCAAGCGTTAAGCCTATGATGCAGTGCCCTTTCGTTGTTTTGCTTAAACTCTGCAAGTTTTCTGGCATCTTTGTCATTATCCTCCCTCCAGGCAGTCACGTCCGGTGGATTTGCCACAACATCCCATAGCCCCTCTCTGCGCAACAGCAGACTGCACTTGGTGGACCAGGAAACATAGTTGGTGCCATCCAGTCGACTAAGAACTGACAAATTTGGACCCTGGACTTCTGCCATCTTCACCAGAGTAGTTTGTTGTGTTTAGCAATTCTTCTATAACTGAAACCGGTATTACACTGCGCAGCCTGGGCCCATAACCAATGTTAGCAACTATGGGTTCAGAACCAGTGTTACAACTCTGGTCCAGTAACCAGTGTTTAGAAATAAATGTGGAATAGTGTAATACACCGGACAGTAAAGAGATACGTTGCTTTAACCACAAACAAACTCTAAAACAGTTATAGTAAGAAAATAAATAGTCTTTACTTTGTAGCAACTAAAATGCTTCTTCCGACCAGAGATTCTAACTTCTCAAAACAATAACAGTCCTTCACCAAACAGTTATCTTACAATGATGCAAAACAAATACTTCTTCTCTCTTCAGTTTCTTCCTCAGTGGTAAACAGTAAGCACAAGAAAACGACAGGGATCAAATGGGATCGAAAAGGGAATGAACTGTGATTCTGAGCTTGCTTATACGGTAGAGCTGAGAAGCACAGCCAATTAGAATTTAACACAGTTCTTAAAGCTACATAACTCCTTAAGAATATAGGCTCATATATATTGTCAACCCAATATAAGGCTGAATATCCTAACATCACCCATGCTGTGCTAGTGGCCATGCTCCTGGTAGTGGTGATTCTTCCTGAGATCGATGTAGATTGCAATT
The DNA here is from genome assembly GCA_039707465.1 of Rhabdophis nuchalis. Taxonomy (NCBI): domain Eukaryota; kingdom Metazoa; phylum Chordata; class Lepidosauria; order Squamata; family Natricidae; genus Rhabdophis; species Rhabdophis nuchalis. The sequence goes on along the minus strand of CM077647.1, from coordinate 86,775,375 downwards.
CATATGCTGTAGCTATGGTCGAGGAAGTGACTTTCCTGTCCAAGAAGGCAGTTGGAAAGACAGAAATAGAGTTCCAATTTCCTAAAAGTGGAAGTCCTCTTAATATATTATCTTTAGAGCCCTCCTCATGCCTAAGGTGTGCCATTTCCTCTCCATGGGATGAGAAGGGGATGGACAGAAGTTCGAGAGGATTAACTCCTTGGCTCGGTGAAACCAGATGCACACCTTGGGGATGAAGGAATGGTCCAGACGTAGCACCACTCTATTGTGCTGGAAAATACAGAGGTGCTCCCTTAGAGAGAGAGCCTACAGTTCTGAGATTCTCCTGGCAAAGGTGTTTTTCACAAGAAAGGCCACTTTTAGCATGAGAAAGCATAAGGTGATTCTACATAGAGGCTTGAAGGGGGAAATGGTGAGTGCATTTAAAACTCTAGACAAGTGCCAGGTAGGGTACCTGTGTACCACCGGTGGTCTAAGGTTCAATGCCCCCTTCAAGAAACGACACACTGTGGGATGTTGTGTTAACAAATGTAATTCCCCACAGTTTAACACCAACACGAGAGTGGCCACCTGCCTCCTGACAGTATTTGGAGACAGACTCCTATCCAGGCTGTCTTGGAGAAAGTCTAGGACTTGAGGCACAAAACACCCCTGTGGGAAGAATGCTCCTGCCCATCAACCAGACACAAAATGTCAGCCAACTGGAGTTGTAAATGTGTTCTGTGAAGGGACTCCTAGTGGCTTGGATGATCTTAATGACCCTGGAGGAAAATTTGTCCTCCCTCAAAACGCTCCACTCAAGGACCAGGCAGGCAACTGGAGCCACTGTGGGGCCAGATGTTCCAGTCACTGAATGAGGGAGATCCTGTCCCAAGGAATCCTGCAAGGCCAGTCCACCGATAGAGTCCGCAGGTAAGCAAACCATGGCCTCCTGGGCAAATGAGGGGTGAGTAGAATGACCTCTGCTCTTTCTGTTATGACCTTCTAAATGACCCATGGGATAAGGTCAACTCCCTCCGCCCCTGGTGCCGAAAATCTCAAATAGAACCTTGGAAGTTGTGCATTATCTAGGGTGGCAAAGAGGTACAACCAGGAGGCTCAAATGGTCCGAAAGTTCCCGGAAGAGTGGAAGGTGCAGCCGCCATTTGGCATGGTCCACCAGGGCTTGACTGAACCAGTACACCTGTACATTTGCTACCCCTAATACATGTTGTGCTGTAATTGATAATAGGTGCCTCTCTGCCCAGAGGCCCAATCTTTTGGCCTCCCGCTTAATAAGGGACCTGGTCCTTCTCTGTTGGTTTATGTGGGCTTTGGCGGCCAAGTTGTCTGTCAGGATAAGTACATGACTGTCTGTGTCAGGCCTGCAGTCATATTCCTTTTAGGGTCTTGGTCTGCCAGACTCTCTCTCTTTCTTTACTATGCTGTTTCATTAGTGGGTAAATGGGAGGGGGAATAGTAAGGAGTAGAATTGTAGAATGTGTTGTGGTCATAATAAAACATTCCTTTCTAGAAGCCCAAGGTCATCTTTTGTCTCTCCATCTCTGCACATGACCAGAATGAGATGGGTGGAAATGCCAGTGTGGCAGAGGAAGGTTGTACCATGTAATGGACTTGTAGGTGTGGGGACAAGATCATGAACTTTAAACTGGGTGGAAACCCAGGAAGCTTTCAGATTCGGGTTTGTACCAACTAAATCTCTTACTAAATTGGAACTTTTAAATATTGGATAGCCCTTTGCCTGAAATGATATAGGGCAGGGGTCTGCAAAGTTGGTTCTTTTGAGACTGGTGGACTTCAACTCCCAGAATTCCCCAGCCAGCCTAGCTGGCTGGGGAATTCTGGGAGTTGAAGTCCACCAGTCTCAAAAGAGCCAACTTTGCAGACCCCTGGTATAGGGCTTCCTGCCTAGGCAAGGAGTTGGACTAGATGACCTCCAAGGTCCCTTCCAACTCTGCTATTATATTTGTATTTAAGGATAGCTCTGCCTTGGACTCTGATTTAATTTTGGATGATATTTGGAACACTGACATTAACCCAAATCTCCCTTTAAAATAAATCACCAGAAACCCCAGCTGGCGAAAGATGTTGACTCCCAACGCTAACTGACCCGGGCAGTGTAAAATATCAGCGAAAGTGAAAATGAGCCAATAACAAGATGCTTCTCTGCAAATCTTCAAAGTGCAAAGGAATTTCTGTTTGAAGATTTATAGTGTCTGGAATTAAATGCAACCAGTGGGACCTGGAAAGGCTAATTCTACATACAAATGGCAAGATAATTGAAGATTGCCAGACCAACTTGTCCAGCTAAACGTGAGTGCAAATTCGGCCCTCCCTCCTCACCAAGGCTCAGAAATATACTGGAGTGGAGATAATCACTCCTTCCATACAGTGATAAATGAAATGACCCATTACCCTGCAACTGAGTTGAAGACAGATTCCTTGGGAATTCAACCCAGCCAGCAAGAAGGGATTTGGCCAGCATCTCTCACTAATCAAGTACCACCAAATTGGGCTTTCTTCCCAGGTCATGGATGGCAGAGATGCCACTGGGCACCTGCTTGGCTATCAATATGGGAAAATCCCCCTAGCCAGCCATTGATGGTTGAACTGAAGCCTGTGAATCAAGAAACCCCGGAATGGGTCTTAACTTCAGGTCATGGATGGAAGGGATGCCAGTGGGCACCTGCCCTCCCTCAGCAGATGGCACCATGGCAGATAACTGGGCAGTGGTCAACTCAGGGATTGACAAGCCACCCCCCTGGTTCCAGTTTCATCTGCAATGCCCCAACAGGTTCTTACCCCATCTTCCTACAGAGAAGAGTTCTCGACAATGGAAGAAGGGATGAATGAGAGGGAAGTTGCAGGATGGATAGCGGAACAAAATGATGAGGCAATTCCTAGGTTTAGAGGTGCCACTGGATTCCGTACCTTGGGGGGGGGGGGAAACAAAATGCCGATGTTGCTGTCAATTCAGCCACAGAGCATCCTTTCCAGATTAGCAGTGGCATGAAATTTGTTCCCATGCCTGAGCTGCCTAGAGAATCTCCTTCCTCCATATCTCTGAATGAATGGATGGACACACTAAAGAAAGGATGGGAAAGCTCTAGCAGATGCAGCAGAAGCCTACAAGAAGCAAGCTGATAAACCGCTCGCTCCAATCCCTCTTCCGAGTCGTGGACAAAGTTTTTGTATCTACCAAATACATAAGATTAAGAATGCCTGCCGGTTCTTCGGCGGTGACGGTCGAGTCCTGGGACTCGTCCGCCATTTTGTTCTTTTCGCGGCTCCAAACGGGGCGGGGTGTGTGCCTTTCAAGGGACCCCCCCTTAAGGTCGGCTTGCCTGGACCTTTCCTAGCCCAGCGGCGGCCGGGGGGGGGGGTCCTTGTCTTCGATCTAGGAAGGAGAAGACATGCTGCGGGGGGCTTGGTTCCCTTCGCCAACGGAGGACGGGAGCAAATAATTAATTTGGAGAGAGCTGGATCGTTCGAGTCGGAGGGCTATGCCGGGACTCTGGCGGCGAAGTGGATTGTTAGTGACTTTGTCTTTTTTTGCTGGCAGCTTTGACTATAAGAAACGATGGAGGGGGGTGTTTGTTAAACCCACCCTTGGATTTACAGCAGCGGCGTTTGGAAATGGCTCCTCGAATTCGAGGAAGCGGATATTTCTCATCCGAACTTTGCTAAAGAGTGAAAGTCCTTTGCGGTTTGTTTCTAGATACATAGTATCGAAGTCTTGCTACTATGAAACAATTCCCTTTGTTGCTTTCTCCTGCTGGCTTCCAGATTGGGCGGGGGAAGATGGCTTCCCTTTGTTCTTAAGTGACTATTCTTTATCGAAAATTTCCGACATTCCCTTGTGACTTGGACCGTCTCTCTCTACTAATGGATGATTTTTGATAAATGATTAATTGATTCCTTCCCTGGAGTGCCTTCTTTGTCTTCATAATTGACTGAAAAATTTGCTTTTCTCTCTGGATTTTACAACTTTTACAACTTTGAACTGAACTTTGCCTCTGGACTTGCTCCACCGGCCACACCCAAAAAACGCCATCTTATTGTCACTGATTTAAACCACTCACCATGGCTTCCAAAAAGCAGCCAGAAAAACCAGACACAGATGCAAGATTAACAGCTATGGAAGAAGTGTTACATTCTTTGGTGCTGGAAATTAAAGAACTTAGAAAAGATCACTGCAGTTCCAAATTAGAGCTTTTGGAGACACAGAAGAAATTGATGCAGAACACACAGAAGACTGAAGAGTTAGAACTGGGGCTGGCTGGGGCTTAAAAATGTTAATACTGAAATTGGAGATTTAACTGGTCATATGTCTAGGATGGATTTTGAAAGGATGTCATATTTTTTAAGATTTCAGAATATTCCTGAAGAATCTGGTGAATGCCTTCCTGATCTTATGAGTACAATTTTAGCAGACTACTTACACAAACCTAAGGAAGAGATCAGGTGGGACATTGACCTGGTTTATAGAATAAATTCAGCATATGCCAGGATAAATGAACTACCCAGAAAGATACATATTAAATTTGTTAGAAGGTCTACCAGGGAGGGAATATTGAGGGCGCAGAGAGAGGGTCCGTTAATTTACCAACAAAAGGAAGTCGCTATCTTGAAGCAGATCCAGAAAAAGATTAGAGAGATGAGGAGGAAATACTCCTTATCTAAAAAATTGTTTAAACGGGATTTGGTTCAAGTGGGTGATGCCAGAAGGGATGTTGGTGTTCTGGGAAGGAGGTAGAGTAAGGATTAAAACAGTTGTTGAGGCGGAAGCCTTTCTTAAAAAACATTCCTCAATCCTGGAGGATGAAAGTGGAGGAGCGGAGGGGGCCACGGCCTCGCCCACTGGGGGCCATGGAGGAGAACAAGAAGATACAATTGCTAAGAGACTTAGATCTAAGAAATGACTTTTTTAATATAGTATAACTTTTGTTTGGATGTTTGTAAACGATTGCTAGCATAGAATTTACAATGATGTATGCACTTCTCTTCACTTTGTAGTACTATTGAAATATGTATTATCTATGTTTGTCAAGAAGCCCCAGAGGGGGCCCACGATCTCGACGTGAAAGTTCTCAAAATATTTCTTTATCACACCTTACTCTATCCTATTTGAAAAAATTGTAAAACTCAATAAAACTTTTTCAATAAAAAAAAAAAAGAATGCCTAGTAAGAAATTGGGCTCAAAATTTCTAGGTCCATTCCCAATAGAGAAGATAATTAACCCAGTTACAATTCGACTCAGTCTACCCAGAATTCTAGGGAACGTACCCAGTATTTCAATGTAGCATTTTGAAACCAATAATTGGGTCTAGTATAAGACCCTCAACCCAAGCTCCCCCTCCTCCTGTAGTGGTAGAAGGGGAAGCACATTATCAGGTGAAAAAAATCTTAGATTCCAGGCTGTATAGGGGTTGGTTACAGAATTTAGTGCATTGGAAGGGGTACACTTTGAAAAGCTGGGACCTAAAAGCGGATAAGTTAGTAAAACAATTCCATTAGAAGTTTCCCGATAAGCCAAAGGGTCCCACCCCTAGGGGGGGGGAAGAGTAGGTTAATTTTTTTAGGTTAACCCTTATGTTATTCTCTTTTCAGGAAACATTTTTCTTCTGAGGAGAGGCTACCTGTCAGGTCTGCAGTCATATTCTTTTTAGGATCTTGGCCTGCCACACATACTCTCTTTCTTTACTATGCTGTTTCATTAGTGAGTAAATGGGAGGGGGAATAGTAAGGAGTAGAATTGTAGAATGTGTTGTTGTCATAATAAAGCATTCCTTTCTAGAAGCCCAAGGTCATATTTTGTCTCTCCATCTCTGCACATGACCAGAATGAGATGGGTGGAAATGCCAGTGTGGCAGAGGAAGATTGAACCATGTGATGGATTTGTGGGTATGGGGACAAGATCATGAACTTTAAACTGGGTGGAAACCCAGGAAGCTTTCAGATTCGGGTTTCCACAGTTTGTACCAACATGTCTCTCTTATTTAATTGGAACTTTAATTGGAGTTTTTCAGGAGCTACATGAAAAGGAGTTACATGAAAAGGAGTTTGCGCAGCACCAGGTCTACATAATTCTTTTGTCGCTGGATGAAAGTTATGATGACTTTGTAACTTCTCTTGAGGTTCTAGCCTAACATGAACTAACATTAACTAACAACTTCACGACTATTGGAAGAGTAAAGAAGAAGGGCGGAAAGAGAACAAGTAAGAGAGAAACAACCAGATAATGTGGATTTAGCTTCATCTGCATATATGTTAAACCTTATTTTGCTTGTGGGACTAGGGGGTCAGATAGCTAAATTCTGTAGAACGCAAAACCACAGAAAATGGTAAAATCTAAAAAAAACAATAATCTAAATTTGGCTATGTCTAACAATACACCAGTAAACCATGTTTTGTGGATAATCGACAGTGGAGCATCACTGTGCATTACTAGAAACAGAAAAAAATTATAAAAATGTCCACAAGCAGGCAGCATGTTTCTTTAGCAAATGGATGGAAGCTAAATGCATCTGGTGAAGGTACTGCGAAATGTTCATGTGTAAATGAGCAGTTATATATGCCTAAATTTAAGTTTAATTTACTTTCTGTTAGAGCTTTAGTTAATATTGGCTATGTAGTAACCTTTAGGGGAGATAATTGTATAATTGAGAAAGGTAAGTACTAAGGTTACTGCTACTTTAAAAAAAAAATGTATGTAATGCCTAATGCCCATATAGCTAATTCAGTGTATTCAAATGTAAAGCCACATGATGAATGTCTACACAGGCATATGGGGCATATTAATTTTAAAATGTTATAGCAAACTGTTAAATTAGCAGATGGGGAGAAACTAAAACCATGCAGTAAGTATTTGAACTACAATGTTTGCAACCAGGAAAAAAGTAAGGTTACTCCAGCAAACATGTCGAATGGTTTTAAAACAAAGAAACCTCTAGAAGTGGTAATTGCTGACTTAATTGGACCTATGAAACCCAGTTTGGGAGGTGCCTGTTATGTCTTAAGCATTATGGACCACTATTCCAGATATGATTTCTGCTAAAAAACAAGATGGAAACATTCCAGCAATTTTCAAACTGGATAAAATTTGCTGAAAGGAAAACAAAAATGAAGGTAGTTACTATCATAACTGATAATGGCACTGAATTTACTAACACTAGGTTCCAAACAATGTTACAGACAGCTGGAATCCAACATAAACATTCTGCTCCTTATCGGCCACAACATAACTCATTTGTGGAACAGAGAGGGCAGATATTACAGGCTATGATTAGAACTATGTTGGCTGATTTAGATTTACCTGAAACACTGTGGGTGAAGCTATGATGTGGGGTAACCATATTTTGAACAATGTAGTAAACACAACAACTGGTGAATTGCCATTCACTGGGTGGCATGGCAAGAAGCCTGACTTGAGCTACCTACGCACATTTGGAGTTCCCGCATGGGTGCATATTCCCTCACAAGTGAAACTGAAAGGGCAACATAGAGCTTGACAATTAATTTTTGTTTGTTATGAATGTAATCATAGATCATATAGGTTCTGCGAACAAGGCTCAACAAAGGTAGGCTGTAGTGGAAATGCTAAATTTCTCGAAAATGTTGGATGGAATAGACTAGAACCTAACAATTAGGTGATCATTAATACCCAAATAAAATCTAAAGACGAGGCAGAAAAACCAGCATTGCATACTAAGGAAGAGATGTCTACACAGGAGGAGGAGGTAATAGAACAGGAGCAGGTGAAACAAGAGAGTCCATCAGTAAGTCCTGAGTTACCAAGACGGTTAACACATGTAACTCAACCACCTGACAGGTATCAGGCAACTATGGCTTATTGGGTGACTAAGGTTCCTGCTACATATCATGAAATGACCACATTTCCCACTGAGGATCAGAAAGCTTGGAAATCTGCAATGGCTAAGGCACTAAAATCTTTGCAGGATCTAGGTGTATATGAGAACGTTACCTTACCACCAGGTAAGCATGCAATTGGAAGCAAGTGGATTTTCAAAATTGAAACTGGTGTGGACGGAGCTGTAAGGTATAAAGCTAGGCTAGTAGCGCAAGGCTTTGATCAATCAACAAATGATTACGATGAAGTATTTGCTCCTAGTTTAAAAGCTACTACATTGCACGCAGATTTGGTATGGGCAGCTAAACATAAGTATGTAGTTAACCATTTGGATGTGGAAACTGCATATCTATATTGCAGCATATCATATACATGAAGAAGCCATTAGGGTTTGAGGATAAAGGAAACACTGATTGTTGGATGTTAAAGAAAAGTCTTTATGGCTTGAAACAATCAGGATATAAGTGGAACCAATGTGTGGGTTTAGTGCTGGTATGGCTGATCCATGTCTATTTAGAACGGAAAGCGATGGTGTAGTATCATTGTTACTTTTATTTACTGATGATATAGCATTGGTTACAAAAACTGAGCAAGAGGCTATTAAAATAATTATGCTTTTAAAGAAGCACTTTACTATTAAAAATCTTGGAGAGATTTGTCAAGATCTTGGTTTGAGAATTGATAAAACCAGGGGAGGATTTAAACTCTCGCAAACCGAGAAGATATACCAATTACTAAAATATTTTAGAATGGAATTATGTAAACCATCAAAGACCCCAATGAGTCAATTTTTGATAAGGGCATGTATCAACAGCTGATTGGCAGTTAATCCTATCTCAGCAATCGGTCAAGGCCTGATATCGCATACAGTGTAAACCAGCTAGCAAGATTCAATGCTGAACCTACTGAAAGGCATTGGCAGGTTGTTAAACGTATACTAAAGTATTTGAAACAGACAATGCATCACACATTGTACTTAGAGCCTTCTGATGAACTCAGGCTAATCACATTTGCTGATGCAAGTTTTGATATAGATGTAAATACACGGAAGTCAACTTCTGGAATTGCTGTGTTTCTAGGCAAAGCACTGATTGGTTGGCGATCTATTCAACAGAAACATCTTAGTTTGTCAATAATGGAGGTAGAATTTTCATGTTTATCATTATTGTGTACTGTTTTAATTTGTTATAAACAATTGTAAATTGATATGGGAATCGATGTACATGATCCTATAATTGTTTACAAGGACAATCATGCAACAATACAAATGGCTACAAATCTTGCCATCAAAACAAGAACAAAACATACTGATTTACGGTATCTAAATGTGCGAGAATGTATTAAGAGTAAAATGATTGAGTTGGAATATTGTATGCCTGAGAACAATATAGCTGACCATTTTACTAAAGTGCAAGGTGCTGTAAAACACAAAAGATGACTATGGACTCAAAGTGTAAATATATATTGAACTACCCAAAGGGGAGCATGTTAGAAATATAATCCTAGTGTTGGGTTGGCGATATATATAAGCCATGATTGGAATTGGCATCTGTAACTTTAAATGCAATTGGCTGCTGCTTCCTCAATCAGCTATAAGAGGGAAGCCAGAATCATTGTTAGATGCTGATCTTTGAATGGAGACTGAATTTCAGGGTTAGATCAGCAGAGCAAGGAGGATCGTGGATTGAGCAACTGTAAGCCAACTGTTATAGACTGCATTTTGATTCAAGACTAACTATCACTTGTTTGTGAAGTAGTAGTTTACTTTATTTTTCCACCGCAAGTAAAAGTCTACTTGTTTTTACCATCAGTGTCTGTGACTAATAGTGTGAATATCTAGCAACATATCTCTTGCTGCACTTCCATTGCACATCTCTCGGTCGCCTAACCACTGGTTAGCGAATGATGCCTAATAGGCACCGATGGGGGAATGTCCATCAAGGGCTTAGGTCCAGTGGTAGAAATGGCCCCCTCAGCTACGATAGGACCACTTAAACTGTCTAACCCTCTGACTGCAGTCTGTCTGTTGTCATTATCTAGAGATGTAACCACCCTGATGCCTGAAACCTGATGTTCTGTCTGTCTCATGAAAGGACATTCCGTAATCTTGACCCCGAAAGGAAGAGTATCTGGATATGGCACTGTACCAGAGAAACTTTCCTGAAAGCCGATGGCAAAATCTTCCTTTTATCCTTGGTACCAGGATGGGGTCCAGAGACTCCCCGAACAAGGCACCTCCCTTGAAAGGGGCTGAGGCAAAACACCACTTGTGCCACATATCCACCTGCCACTCACTCGACAGGCATCAAACTAGGAGCCTTTTAGCCGGGTGCGAAGCTATTTATGTAACAGGCACTCCTACGGTGCAAATGAAGAGTATGAAGTCTCAGTCAATTAGCCGCTGTCAAAGGCAAGCTTCTGCAATGGAAGCCACCAAGCCCCTGAGGGAACAGATAAAGTGCAAAGCTCTACAAGTCGTGATCTATTCCCCTTGACTTCCAATACCCCTGAACCATGTCTTAGTAATCCAGGCCACCAGGCTGAGTTTGTTTCTTATTTATTTATTTATTTAAATTTATATCCCGCCCTTCTCCACAGAGGACCCAGGGCGGTTTCTGGTGTAAGAAATCCAGTGGCTGGAGCTGCAGTGGCCACAGGGCCAGCTGAAACTGTAATTGGTCAAGGGAATACTCACAATTCCAATAATTATTGAGCTGAATAAATCACAATTTGAATTTTAGGAGATAGGAGCTATTCGATGACACACCCATTGGTTACTGAGGGACTGAGTCAAAAGCTGGGTATGCCTAACAACATGGGTGTGGCTTAATAGCTTCAACACACTCAGTCCAATCAGTGAGAAAACGAAGGCAACCATGCCTGGATCTCCACCTCAATGGAGGAGAGAGGTGAATATAGCTTGGCTGAAAGTTGCAAACCTACTCCCATCCCATCTTTTCAGTTTCAGCTCTCTTTATGTGAAAGTAGGTACATTTGAAGAATATGATTAAGAGTGTAAAAAAGTCCACTTCACTTTAAAATATTAAGATAAAACGAAAATTACCTTTAATTTTCCTGGCTTCTTTAATCATTTTCTGGAGTTTATTCATTTCTGCATCATATTCTGCATAATTAATATTCCTAGCTTCAACTTTAGGAGCTTGAAATAAAGAAGGACCAGTACCAAGGTAAGAACATTGTAGATAGCCACTATCATTCAGTGTAACAATCACACCTTTCAAATTACTGCAAAGGAAAAAAGTAGTTTATTATATTGTAACAATATAAAGAAAACTTTTATTACTAGTCAGTTAAGAATACAAAAGATACGAATACAATACGATACAAAAGATAAGAATACAATACGATACAAAAGAATTGTATAGTATCGCAGCTGCAACAATTTGTTGCGGAGTTCTTTAAAAAAAAAAGTAAAATGAAACTTTCACTTTTCTTCCTGTTAGAAGGCGGGGCAAGATGGCTTCTCTTTGTTCTCTGCTTATTGAATTTGAAAGAATGTCTTCTTTTCTCAGGTTCCAGAATATACCAGAGTCAGAAAATGAAGATCTTAAAGATGTTATGAGTACAATGTTAGCAGAATACCTTAAAAGAGATAAAGAACAACTCTGGTGGGATATGGACCTGGTTTATAGAATTAATTCAGCTTATGCTAGAATGCATAATGTACCAAGAGAAGTTCATGTTAAATTTCTTAGGAGATCCACAAGGGATGAGATATTAAGGGCCCAATGGGATGGAATTTTAAAGTATCAAGATAAAGAAATAATCATTTTGAAACAAATTCCGAAAAAAATTAGAGAAATAAGAAGGAAGCATTCCTTCTTGTCTAAGAAATTATACAAAAAAGGAATTTGGTTCAAGTGGTTATTGCCAGAGGGAATGCTGATCTTCTGGGAGGGGGGTAGAGTAAGAATTAAAACATTAAGCGAGGCGGAGACCTTTCTTCAAAAACATCCTTCCCTTTTAAGGGACGAAGATGGGGGAACAGGGGGAGCGATGGCCCCGCCCGGTGACGGGGAAGAAGAGTCAATAGCGAAAAGACTTAGATCTCAAAAATGATTTTATTTGAAATTCTATTGTAATTGTCGATACAAGATAAAATGGTAAACAAAAAGATGATTGAATGTATGGACTGTACAATGTAACCTTTATATATGCCTATCCTTTGTTTTTAAAATTGTAAATGTATGAAGTTTTTTGGGAGGACCACCACCAACGGCATGGGAGCTACCAAAATGTTATTCTTACCCTATATCTTTTGCCCATATGTATTTTGAAAACCAATAAAATTTCTTTTAAAAAAAAGAAGAAATACTTATTTTCTTAAAACAGTATAAACATAGAAAGAAGACATATTTAAAATGTTTCTCCATAATTGTTATCCAGTTATTTGGATGCTTTAGGAAAGAAATCTGTATCATGTTTAAATATTTTTCTGTTTTTTTTCAACTCATACTCCTTTCTCAAACTAAAAATATGTTGTGGTAATAACTACAATATATAAAATTTAATAATGTTACAACTCTTAATAAGAAAGCTGGAGATCCTCATCTTTGGTTTGTCACTACTGTTTGATTAATCTCGATATATAAAAGAGAATACCACTCAAAAAACATTACAAAATCTCCAGAACCATAAAGCCTACAAACTTCAAATTTGCCACGTATATACCTCTTGCCTTCTAGGTGTTCACTAAGAAAGGATTGTTTAAAATGACCATCAAAGCAATTTAATTGCCTGGAGAGATTTCCGTTATAGTTGTCACTGCTGTCTGTATTCCACCTGATACAAATGTTAGCACAACGCTCAAACCAATTTCATTGTAATTTTATTTTATTTTATTACAATGACAATAATTATTATTATTATTATTATTATTATTATTATTATTATTATTATTATTATTATTATTATTATTATTATTATAGCATTAGTATTTCCTATATTATTATTATTAACATGCTCTGATGCTAAGGAGTTCTACCCCCCCTCCCAACCTGAAAAGAAATCTGCTCCAAATGCAAAACACAAGCAGAGGAGAGCAGTTTCACTTTCACAGCAGCAAGCAGCTTTAATACAGAACAGTTGAGCTAAGCCAGTGGTGGGCAAACTCATTAGCCAACAGAGCCAAATATCAACAGTACAACGATTGAAATTTCTTTTGAGAGCCAAAAGAAGGTGTGGCCTGTTTTGTGGGAGTGGCTCGGTGGTCACGTGACTATGTGGGGGTGGCCAACTTGGAAAATGTGGTGAAACTCACTTAACAACGCTCTTGCTTAGCAACCAAAATTTTGGGCTCAATTGTGGTCATAAGTTCTCTTTCTTTCATCTCTCTCTCCCACTTTCTTTTTCTTTTGATGGACTGGATCATGACATACATTTAAAAATAAGTCAGGAAGACTGCAATTGGGGGGTGATGTCTGTCTGCCAAGAGCAAAGAATGCTTATCAACAAGAAATATGCATGTGTAAAGCTTGTAGCAATTATAGGTAGCTAGAAAGTTGATAAAAGCAACAAGAATGAGACAATTTACAGGCCTCAGCTAAAAGTTAGGAATAGAGATGTCTGGCAACAAATGAAATGTCTATTAGATAACTCCTGGGGCATTCATTAGCCAAGGCTTAGGAATGGGACAGCTATAGACCAATAGAACAAATTGTAGAATTAGTGCTAAAATGTTTATTAGAGGATATTTCTTATTTTTTCACCTTGTCCCGCCTTCTTCTTTTCTGAAAATGTATAAAGCTTTCGTAATCCTTTGTTCTTGGTTCTTGACCTTTTGACCAGGAACCCTTTTCCTTGGAGTACTCCAATAAAAAGCAATCAGAAAACCTGCACCTCGTGTCTGGCATTCATCATTGGCTTCGGCACCAGGCTCAGACCCGAATTGGGGACAACAATCTGGGGGCTCTTTCCCGAATTCCATGCCTGGATTCAATTGGAAGGCACCAAAGATTACCAGAGGAGGGCCCCTGGACGGGTAAGACTTAGTGGCTGAAAGGTGTGTGGATTGCTCTGAAATAAAAGTCCCAGTCGGTGACCAGGACTGTGTGTTTCTGCACTGCCAGCCGCCCTCAGAGCTCATGAGTCTTTTGACAGTGATTGAGTACTCTGAAAAGCAAGGGGTGATGCAGAGATCCGTGTGTCCCACTGATGCAAAGTGTGGGTTGACTGAGTTTTATGATCCACTGTCTAAATGAACATCCAGCCTCGGTAAGATCCTTGGTGACTTCTTAATTGAACTCAAAGGCTGAAGCCCTGAAAAAAACGAGGAGCAGGAACCGGTGGAGGAACAGAAAGAGGCAAAATGTGGAGGAAAGGTAAGGACTGGAGAAGAATCCAGGGGATAAGTGGTATTCACCTGTTTCCAGTCCTAAGCAAAAGGCAAACAAAGGCAAAAAAACCAGACTGGAGACATCCCGGGAGATAAAGGTTATAAAATTAAAAACATATCTTTTCTGCTTGGCCGGCCTAGGGTAGTCTCTCTCTATGGGATTTTAGTTGTTTAGGGGGAATTTTAGTCTAAAATGGGTATTTTAGCACAGGTATGGTTTAATTTGTTTTTAAGATGTTGTATATTGATTGTATATTGATGGTTTTTTAGTCTCCCTGTGCACCGCTCCGAGTCCCTACGGGGAGAGGGAGCGGTCAAGAAATTAAAAATTATTATTATTATTATTATTATTATTATTATTATTATTATTATTATCTGCCTGTGTTCTGGTTTTGAAAGGGGAAACTGATAGCAAAAAGGCATCCAGTGCAGGAGTGACAGAGTTGCTAAAAGGGAAGCTTCTCAAAGATTTGCCAATGGGTTGTATTTTGCCTCAATCTGAGATATTAGGAGGAGTAGATATAAGGATCAAAGGCAGCCTTTTCTCATTATTGTATGTATGTCTGGCCTCAATGTCCCTTGGACAATCCAGGTGATTTTTGGCTATTTAAGGGACCTCATAATATGGGACTTATTGAGCAACCAAAAACAATATTGCAGAAACAAAAGTCAGACAGAGATACAATATTTGAGTTTATTTGTGAAACTTGTTAATAGTCCATTTCTGTTAGAGGAATGTGGAGGTAGTGTATATGTGTTTCTATGTTGTGTCATTTCCAAGACTTGGGAGAGGAGTAAGACCTTCTAATAACAATAAACAAAAAGGTCTTATTATTATTTATTTTACTTTAAAAAATGGAGCTTATTGGCTTGTGAAAGCTCCCTAAAATAATGATGATGATGATTGATTTGCCTGGAGAAAGTATGAAAGGAAATATTTGTATGTGGATTTTTATGCAAGCAGTTTGAATGGAAGATACATGTGTAAGTATGCTGATGTGTAAATGCTTATTTGTGTTGAGTCCCTATCCCCAGACTGTGAAAGGGATTCATTATTTTGATTCCCTTTCTTATAAAGAATCCCAGTGCTCCTCCGGTTAAACTGAAGGACTCTGAGACTGCTCTGCCACCCCCTGCTTACTAATGGAATGGGACACTGCAGACAAGGAGACCCCAGAAAAGGGGGGAGGCTGAGGAACAATGTAATAAAACAGTGAGTGAATCTTGTGGAATCCCATCTCGTTCCAAACTAAAATCAGGGATGCATGCTCACTCTGAGAAAATATTGTGGTAGCAGGAGGCAATAGATTCTGTTGAGTGCCTGTTTACATACCATTTTCTACTTCTGACATTTATAACTGAAAGCAACAACATCCCAGTTATAGGGAAGACCTAGAGAAAATGCACTCTGTTCTTATCTATTATAAGGATGCATAGCCCCACTTGGGCAGACATTCAGACATTGATGAATGTCCTTTTAACACCAGAGGAACGGAGACTGGTGAGGGGGCAATGGGCAATGGAGCGGCAGTTTTTTTTAAAAAAAATCATGAGAATGCCAGCCACTGGGAATGCTCCCCCTTACGAAGCCAGAATGGAATCTGGATGATGAGAGGGACAATATGAGGCTACAGAATTCTCAATCTTATATGGAGTCCAAAAATGGAGTTCCCTAAATTAAGATTCTTGCAAAAGTATATGAAGTAAGGCAAAACACGGCTCCTGACTATTGAAGGCTGGGGCCTACAGTATGGTTGGCACTATTATATTTGGCCCGGTTCAGAGCGACCCAAACACTTCAATGACCATCTTGTCCGTAGGACCTTGAGTTATTCTTGGGAGAAGTTGAAGACGAAGTTATATTTGAAGGTGCCATGCTTGATCTCTACTCAGGAAGCCCTTGTCTACCCAACACGATATAGAGGGGAGAAGATCTTGACATATGAGGAGATCATAGATCCACAGGGGAATTTGAAGACCAGGAAACATTAGCCTCACAAGGATACCATATCGACTGGTGGCCATACTCCCAGATATTCTCAAGATACAAAAAAGATCAGAAGACTGAAGGGATATATCCCTATAAACAAGAACTGGACATGGTTCTTTTTGGAAAAGAGAAAGGGATGCTCTCCAAGTGTTACGGACATCTATTGCTATTAGACGTAGGGGAAGAAGTGGTCAAAGACTGCATGATTGCTTGGGGACGGAATATAGGACACACATTGGACTTTCAAAGTTGGGAAGAAATCTGGTTCAAAAATATGAAATTGACAATGGCAGCCTCGTATAAGGAAAATACATATAAAATGATATATCGGTGGCATCTACCCCCGGCAAGACTTGTCAGAATGTTCCCTGGGACTATGCCTAATTGCTGGAAATGTGGCCACAGAGAAGGGACCTATTTCCATCAGTGGTGGACCTGCCCAATGGCGATTAAATACTGGAAAAAAATCAGGCAGTGGTTAATAGAAATCACCCAACATCGATTAGATTTGAAACCTGAAACCTTCCTGTTAGGATTTAAACCCCCAGATATCAACATGGAGATATGGTTTTTGGTGTTGCACATAATTATTGCGGCAAGATTGGCATTTGCCCAGGAATGGAAGAGTGATCAAATACCGATAGATAGGGCAGTAATAAACAAAATTAATGAGTGCGCAGAATCGGATAGATTAACAAAATTAATTAAGGGAAAAAAGGACTCAGAATTCTATAACTCGTGGAAGAGGTGGTATAACTGGATACGGGAACGACTGAATAATAACAACTGAAGCAATAATATATGTTTAAATCAGATATTGGTAAATAATATCAATCAGAAATTAAAGGACAAATAAGAATTGATGAAGTAGGTAGGTTAACTAGATGGGCTGTATATAGTGTATATATTGGTGTTAAATATTAGGCCTTATTATTAGGATGGTTATTTTAAGTTTGGTTATTTAAATGTTATCGCTTTCTTGCGCTGTGACGGCAATATGTTTAAAATTATGTTTGTATGATTTTATTTTTATAAGAATAAAAAAAAAAAAAAAGTAAGGCAAAAGAAAGAGGAAAGTCCTGAGGACTTTTCTTGAACGGATAAACCAGGATTTTAGATAATACACTGATTTAGATCCTGAAGCCTCGGTTAATCAGGAAATGATAAACATGATTTTTTTTTTTATAGGAACATTAGCAGAGGATATTAGAAGAAAGTTACAGAAAGTAGAAGGAGGTCTGTGGAAAGATATTTCAGATTTTGTTGAGATAGCTTACTGGAGAGAAAGGAGGAATGAGAAAAAATTCAGAAGACTCGCCGAAATGCTATTCTCCTAGCAGATGCCCTGAGGCAGGAAAAGGGGGAAGGGGGACAAAGCGGAAGAAGTGGCGAGGAGTGGGAGTTTACGGAATCTGAAAGTAGTTATGGGCATGGAAGAGGAAAGGTCCCCTTGGGACCCTACCAGTGTGCTATATGCAGAAAAGAAGAATATTGGATGTATGGATGCCTGGTGGCTATAGCCATGCAAGCAGAAAAAGAAGGGTGAAGCAGGATAGCCTGATACTTGGCTTGGGGTCCAAATGGGGGATCTAAACATGAGATGTTAACAGATGTAGGAGCCTTTCAAACTGCCCTTGTACCAAAAATGTAAGACAACTTGCTGGGGTTATGAATTTTCTTTCCCGTTATCTGCAGGACTAGATCATCCAGTGCATCTGTTTCAGCCTGCAGACTGGATGCTTGTGAAGACGTGGGGACCAACAAATTCCTTGGATCAGCAGTGGAAGGGACCGTTTCAAGTGCTTCAGACCACCCATACAGCACTAAAAGTGGAAGGCCTGGCATCTTGGATACATCACTTCCAGAGTGAAGAAATACCCACAATCTCCCCTTCCTGACTCTTGGACTGCGCAACCTGTGACTTTCTCAGTAGCAGAACTGGAACTTAAATTATTGTTCCAGAATCAAAAGTTTTCAGAACCATAGTTGTGTGAGAGGAGAAGGGCCATCTCCCATAGGTGTTTTCTCAATTAGAACATTTCCCCAAAGGTATTTGTAGCTACTCACACTAGAAGTTACCCCATTATTACCACTAGCTGACTGGTGCGTCTGTGTGTGTGAAGACTACGATATTAATACAAATAGATTTAATAACTGTTGGGATGAGACCATATGGTTTGTTATGTATCTGTGGTCTTCCCACCCACCTATATTACCTGAAAGAAAAATTGGAAACCATAGGAACCTTGGACAATTCAGAAAGTACCTGAAGAACTACCAACCCCTTACTTTGTTCTGTGGGGCATGGTCCCTCAATAATGCTTTGTTTCATATACAAGCGGTGGAGAAAATCCTGGCTAATGAGACTGGGGAGTTTTTTATTGCTGCAGCAAAAGAACAAGGAGCCATTCGGACAATGACATGTTCAGAATAGAATGCCTCTAGATATGATATTGGCATCCTAAGGAGATGTGTATGCACTATTTGGACAATGCTGTATGCATATTCTGGACAAATCAGAGGAATTCCACAGCTGAACTATACACATTGCAAAGATAGATGCAACACCCCCACCCCACATGGACCAACGGAAAGACTAGTGGCATTGACTGAACAGGATAGTTGCCTGATTTCACTGGTTAAGTACCTAATAATGACTCTGGCATGCATAGTCATTGTTCTCATAATCACCTGTTGTGCATTACAATGCCCTTTGTTTTGCCTTTCCACTTATACACAAACTGCAGGGGGGGGGGGGGTCTCCCAGTACACAGATACTGATGTTGGATGAATCTTGGAAAATTAGATCATTTTCAGATTCAAAGGGGGAGAATGATGAGCTGGATCATGACAAACATTTAAAAATAAGTCAGGAAGACTGCAATTGGGGGCGGGGGGGTGGTGGTCTGTCTGCAAAGAACAAAGAATGCTTATCAACAAGAAATATGCATGTGTAAAGCTTGTAGCAATTATAGGTAGCTAGAAAGTTGATAAAAGCAACAAGAATGAGACAATTTGCAGACCTCAGCTAAAAGTTAGGAATAGAGATGTCTGGCAACAAATGAAATGTCTATTAGATAACTCTTGGGGCATTCATTAGCCAAGGCTTAGGAATGGGACAGCTATACCAATAGAACAAATTGTAGAATTACAATGTTTATTAGAGGATATTTCCTATTGTTTCACCTTCTCCCACCTTCTTCTTTTCTGAAAATGTATAAAACTTTCTTAATCCTTTGTTCTTGGTTCTTGGCCTTTTGACCAGGAACCCTTTTCCTTGGAGTACTCCAATAAAAAGCAATCAGAAAACCTGCACCTCGTGTCTGGCATTCATCATTGGCTTCGGCACCAGGCTCAGACCCGAATTGGGGGCAACACTTTTCGGCTGCTGCACAAGCCCACGAGCATGCGCTGCCTTTTTCTCTCTGATAGCCGCCTGGTTAAAAAGAAGGACGAGTCTGGAGCCCCTCTGCGGGGGGGGGGGGGAGAGAATCCCCCTCATGTTCCTCGTCTTCTCAGATCGGCTGGTAAGGGGACCGAAAAGGTTGTTTTCCAGTCCCAGGTATCAGCTTCCTCACTTCAGTATCTCTTTCCAGCTTCTTTGGTTGAGCCTGCAATTAAGGTTCTTTTTTATATATTAGGAAAGATCGCCTGATTAAAAAAAAGGACAAGGCTCCGCTGGTCCGGAGCCCATCCGTGGGTTGGGAGGGACAGACTGATAGAGACACACAGAGAGAGATAGACACACACACACACAGAGTGAGTGATTGAGTGAGTGAGTGAGTGAGTGAGTGAGAGACAGACAGTTAGGAACAGAGATGGACGGCAACAAATGAAATGTCTATTACATAACTCCTGGGGCATTCATTAGCCAAGGCTTAGGAATGGGACAGCTATAGACCAATAGAACAAATTGTAGAATTAGTGCTAAAATGTTTATTAGAGGATATTTCTTATTGTTTCACCTTGTCCCGCCTTCTTCTTTTCTGAAAATGTATAAAAGCTTTCTTAATTGTTTGTTCTTGGTTCTTGGCCTTTTGACCAGGAACCCTTTTCCTTGGAGTACTCCAATAAAAAGCAATCAGAAAACCTGCACCTCGTGTCTGGCATTCATCATTGGCTTCGGCACCAGGCTCAGACCCGTATTGGGGACAACTTTCTTTTTTCCTTTCTTTCTCTTTCTCTGTCATTTTCTCTCTGTGCCTGTCTGTCTCTCTCTGTGGCTCTTTGCCTCTCCCTCCCTCCCTCTTTGTCTCTCTCTGTCATTCTCTCTCAGTGTCTTTCTCTCTGTATCTCTCTGTCTCTCCTCCCTCCCTATCTGTGTCTCTCTCCCCTCCCTTCCAAACTGTCTCTATCTATCATGCTCTGTGTGTCTGTCTGTCTGTCTGTCTATGTCTCTTTCCTCCCTTCCTCTGTCTCTCTGTCATTCTCTCTGTGTGTCCGTCTGTCTGTCTCTCTCGCGCATGCGCTCGTTTGCGCATGCGCGATAATGGAGGTCGCGCTCTGAAAATGCTACGGAGAGCCCAGGGGCCATTTTTGCCTCGGAGGATGCTGCCAGCCCTCGCTGATCATTTTTGAGGGCTGGCCCAGCAAGACGACATGCCAGCCGCTGCCCCGGGCCACCCGGATATGAGGGGCGAGCCCTGGGAGTGACGGCTGGGTGAGGAGCAGGGCGCGGGCCAATTCAGCCTTCTGCGGCCTGGAGAGTCCCGGCACAGCTGAAAGCAGGGAGGTAGGCCGCGAAGCCGGGACGCGGAAGACTCGTATTGGCCGGACTGGGTCGGGTCGGGAGGACTACCATCGGGCCGTACGGTCTATGCCGGATCGTGTGGCCTAATCCCGATCCCGACCCGAGTGTTTTTAAAGCTGATTCCATCCGAGCTGTGGCTGGAGGCTGAGCGGCTGGAACGGTGAGAATGGCGGAAGGAAGGCGAGAGGATGTTGTCGGAGAGAGGAGGAGGCTGGTGGAATGGTGAAACGGAGTTGGAATTGGAGGAGTTGGACGGTGAGAGGAAGTGAGAGGACAGAGGACGGAGAGAGGAAGCGTGGAGTGAGGAGAGGTGGAGAGAGGAATGGAGGACGATGGAAGATGATGGAAGAAGGAGAAGGAGGTGGAGTAAGGAGTTGGAGAAGGAGATGGAGTTGGAGAAGGAGTTGGAGAAGGAGATGGAGACGGAGATGGAGGAAGGAAAAGGAGAACTAAGGGCCGGTGTGGAGAGAATGATAGAAGGAGGAAGCAAGAGGATGTGAGGATGGATGAAGAAGCCACGCAGCTGGATCGTGAAATGGTGGATCGTGACCAGGAAGACCTTTAAGTGAGTGCTGGGATTGGAGGTGGTAAGTTGTGCCACACATGCCTGCGTTTTACATCAGGCCGCACGATGGACCATCTAGTCGTGTGGCACTAAACGCGGATTGAGACCTATGTGACCGAGGAAGACAAGTGGAGGGGGTTTGATTATATCCACTTATACACACTTTGCACCTGTCACTTTATTTTACCCTGGACTCTGTTTTGGACTTGTTTCAGACTTGCACGTTGTCCCCTAGGTATGGACGACCTCTGTGTTTTTAGTGATGTATTCTAGGCGTGATCTCCTTTGCCTGTGGGAGTCTCCGCTCTCGCAGGCCTGGTCCCCTTGTCTAACACGGGCCCACCTCGAGGATGGACTGATTGCTCCTGAGAGGTGGGCGAAGCGCAAACTGAAGGGGTTTCTATTTAATTTTTTAATTCGGCTTTTAGGGGGTTCCAGGGGGGAGGGGGGAGATAGCTCAGGGAGGGGACGGCATACGATAAGGCCAGCCGGTGGAATAGGGAAACGGAGGAAGGGGAAGGGGAGGCCGTTTCCACTGAGGTTTTTTCTATCATTCTGGTTCTAGGGAGAGGCAGGGGTGGTGGGAGGCGGACGTTGGAGGACCGAAGCTGCTGGATACAGGCGGTCACGCGTTCCAACGCCCCGTACTCCCCTTGCAGGCTAGGAGGGCAGGAATCACAGGACCGGGGCCCTAGGCTGATGTTATGCAACGCCAGGTCCGTGGTACAAAAAGCCTCCCTCATTTATGACCGTGTGTCAGAGGGGGACCCGGACCTGGTGGGTATAACGGAAACCTGGTTGGGCCACGAGGGGGATTTGCTCCTCGTAGAAATGTGCCCACAAGGTTACCGTGCCTTTCATCAGCCAAGGGCCCTAGGGAGGGGTGGGGGGCGGCGATTATGATTAGGGAAGGTCTTGAGCTGAGGGAGACCACTGTCCCTCAGACGACCAGGTGTGAGTCCCTCTTCGTGAGGTGGGGCCTAGAGAGGCAGTTGGGCGTGTTAGTTGTATACCTGGCTCCTCGCTATGCAACAACAGCCCTGCCCGAGAGAGGTGATAGCCGAGGCGGCGGTTGAGACCCCCAGACTTTTGGTCATGGGGGACTTTAACTTGCCGTCAGTAGGCGAGACCTCTGGAGTAGCTCGGGAGTTCATGGCTTCCATGACGGCCATGGACTTGACCTAGGTAGTTGTAGACCCTACTCATGAGGGGGGACACACCCTGGATTTGATCTTTGTCTCGGGACAGTGGAGTAGTGATCTGGGAACAGGGGATTTAGCTATCACACCCTTGTCATGGACAGATCACGCTCTCCTCCGGCTGGACTTTCCAATCGCCTCAAATCACCGCGGGAAGGCGGAGCCCGACATTCCTAGATGGTTCCACCCCAGGCTCCTGATGGACCCAGATGGGTTCCAGAGGGAGCTTGGGCCAATTCCTGTGACCCTGCCCCGCGACTCGACTGACCTAGTGACCGCATGGTTAAGGGCGGCCACAGGGGCCTTGGACCGAGTCGCGCCGTTGCGGCCTCTCTTGCGGCGACGAGTCACCCAGGCTCCTTGGTTTTCTGAGGAGCTGAGGGAGATGAAACGCCACAGGAGACGCCTAGAGAGCAGATGGAGATCTTCTTGCTCCGAAGCCGACCGAACACTAGTGAGAGCCCATATTAGGACTTACTTAGTGGCGATAAGGGTGGCAAAACGTGAGTATTGTGCCACCCTTATTGCATCCGCAGATAACCGCCCTGCCGCCCTGTTTGGGGTGACTCGCTCCCTCCTTCACCAGAGGCCGTGGGAAGCCCCTCTGCAGGGACGGGCAGAGGAATTTGGGATTTATCTGCAGGACAAAATCACTCGGATTCGGAATGAGTTACCCTCCATTGAGAGTGGTCCGGCCGGACTGCCCGAGGCTGGTCTTGAGGTACCATTCTGGGAGGAGTTTGACTTTGTTACTACCGAGGATATGGACAGGTTGTCAAAGAGACTGAAGGCTACCACGTTTATTGGACCCGTGTCCCTCCTGGCTTGTACTGGCATCCTGGGAGACGATACGAGGCTGACTCCAGGAGATTGTCAACGCCTCTTTAAGTGAGGGGTCCTTGCCTGCCGTCTTCAAAGAGGCCGTAGTGAGGCCCCTCCTCAAGAAGCCCTCCCTGGACCCAGCATTATTAGAGAACTATCGTCCAGTCTCCCACCTTCACTTTTTAGCGAAGGTTGTTGAGAGTGTGGTGGCCCAACAGTTTCCGCGACGGAGGAAATTGATTATCTAGACCCGCGCCAGTCCGGATTCCGACCTGGTCACAGCACCGAGACGGCATTGGTCGCGTTGGTTGATGATCTCTGGAGGGCACGGGATAGAGGTTGTTCCTCTATCCTTGTCCTGTTAGACCTCTCAGCGGCTTTTGATACCATCGACCATGGTATCCTATTGCACCGACTGGGGAGGTTGGGGCTGGGAGGCACCGTTTTACGGTGGTTCTCGTCCTACCTCTCTGGTCGGTCGCAATATGTGTTGACAGGAGGGCAGAGGTCGACCTCGAGACCCCTCTTATGCGGGGTTCCTCAGGGGTCGGTACTCTCGCCCCTTCTGTTCAACAACTATATGAAGCCGCTGGGCGAGATCATCCGTGGTTTTGGGGTGGGATATCATCTGTACGCTGATGACACTCAGCTGACCATATCCACCCCAGACCACCCCAACAATGCCGCCGAGGTGCTGTCCCGGTGTTTGAAGGCTGTACGGATCTGGATGGGTAGTAACAAACTCAAACGCAACCCGTCCAAGACTGAGTGGCTGTGGTTTCCGGCACCCCGGTTCAGCCAGATTACTCCAACTCTGGCCATTGGGGGCGAAACACTGGCCCCCGTGGAGAGGGCGCACAATTTGGGTGTCCTCCTGGATTCCCGGCTGTCTATGGAGGACCATGTGGCAGCCGTGGCCAGGGGGGCGTTTCATCAGGTACGCCTGATGCGCCAATTGCGCCCCTTACTGGACCGGGCTGCCCTTCGCACAGTCACTCAAGCACTCGTTACATCCCGGCTCGACTACTGCAACGCTCTCTACATGGGGCTTCCCTTGAGGTGCACTCGAAAGCTACAGCTAGTCCAGAATGCGGCCACGCGGGTAATAATGGGAGTTCCGAGATACGCCCATATAACACCTATCCTGCGCGAGCTGCACTGGCTTCCTGTGGTCTTTCGGGTGCACTTCAAGGTTCTGAAGACCATCTTTAAATCACTCCATGGTTCGGGGCCTAATTACATGCGTGACCGTCTCCTGCCCCATACATCCCTACGGCCGATCCGCTCCCACAGAGAGGGCCTTCTCAGGTTGCCGTCGGCCGGGCAATGCCATCTGGCGCCACCCAGGGGAAGAGCCTTCTCTGTGGCAGGCCTTGCCCTTTGGAACGACCACCCTCCTGAACTTTGTACCATCTCAGACCTCCGCCTCTTCCGCCAGTGTCTAAAGACACATCTTTTTCAGCAAGCCGGCCTAGCCTAACCTCCCGCTGGGGCTATTTTAAATTGGGTTTTAATTTGGTTTTAGCATAGGATTGTCTAATTTAATATGCTTTTAAATTTTGTATATTTTGTTTTATATGTTTTTAAATTCCTGTGCGCCGCCCTGGGTCCCTTGTGGAGAAGGGCGGGATATAAATCGAATTAAAATAAATAAATAAATAAATCTCTCTCTATCTCTGTGTCTACCTGTCTCTGTCTCCCTCCCTCCTTCCCTCTCTATCTCTGTCTCTCTCTCACCTCCCTTCCTCTCTGTCTCTGTCTCTGTCTCACCTCCCTTCCTCTCTGTCTGTCACTCTGTGTGTGTGTGTATCTGTCTGTCTCTCACTCACTCAATCACTCACTGCGTGTGTGTGTGTGTGTCTATCTCTCTATGTGTGTCTCTGTCTATCAGTCTGCCCCTCCCAACCCACGGATGGGCTCCGGACAAGCGGAGCCTCGTCCTTTTTTTTAACCAGGCTATCTTTCCCAAGATATAAAAAGAACCTTAATTGCAGGCTCAACCAAAGAAGCTGGAAAGATATACTGAAGCAAGGAAGCTGATACCTGGGACTGGAGAACAACCTTTTCTGTCCCCTTACCAGCCGATCTGGGAAGACGAGGAACATGAGCGGGATACCCCCCCCCCCCCGTGGAGGGGCTCCAGACCAGCGGAGCCTCGTCCTTCTTTTTAACCAGGCGGCTATCAGAGAGAAGGCGGCAGCGCATGCCCGTGGGCTTGTGAAGCAGCCGAAAATCGCCTATTTAAAGATCGCCTGTCTAAAAAGAAGGACAAGGCTCTGCTGGTCTGGAGCCCATACGCGGGTGGGGGGGGAGAGGGATCTCCCTCATCTTTAACTTTAACTTAATTTAAATTTATATACCGCCCTATCTCCCTTACGGGACTCAGGGCAGTGAACAGGCAATCATAAAAACATAAAAAGATCAAGTACAATAAATATACTAAAAACAAATTAACCTAAAAAAAACGAATAAAAACCCAATAGATAAAATAGATTTAAAAATTACACCAGGCCGGCCGCACGAAATAGATGAGTTTTCAGGGCCCGGCGGAAGAGGCGTAAGTCCGTGGTTGTGCGTAGGTCGGGGGGAAGGCCATTCCAGAGGGCCGGAGCTGCCACAGAGAAGGCTCTCTCCCTGGGGGTCACCAGCTGACATTGGCTAGTCGACGGGACCCTGAGGAGACCCTCTCTGTGGAAGCGGACTGGTCGATGGGAGGTATGCGGCAGGAGACGGTCTTGCAAATATTCAGGTCCATTGCCATGGAGCACTTTGAAGGTTGTTACTAAGACCTTGAAGCGCACCCAGAAAACCACAGGCAGCCAGTGCAGCTCGCGCAGGAGAGGTGTTACATAGAGGCCCACAAGATCCGCCGCGCGGCCGCATTCTGTACTACCTGGAGTTTCCGGGTGCACCTCAAGGGAAGCCCCATGTAGAGCATTGCAGTAGTCCAGGCGGGAAATGACGAGGGCTTGAGTGACCGTGTGTAGGGTGCCACGATCCAGAAAGGGGCGCAGCTGGCGTATCAGGCGTACCTGATAAAAAGACCCCCTGGCCACGGCTGTCACATGATCATCTAATGACAGCCGAGTGTCCAGGAGGACGCCCAAGTTGCGAGCCCTCTCCGTCAATGATTCCCCCCCGATAGCCAGCGATGAAACCAGCTGGCTATGTCGTGGCGCCGGAAACCACAGCCTGTTTCTCCCCATCCAGACTTGCACGGCCTCCAGACACCGGGACATCACGTCCGCGGCATCGTTGGGGTGGCCCGGGGTGGAGATGTACAGCTGGGTGTCATCTGCGTACTGATGGATCTCCACCCCAAAGCAACGGATGATCTCACTCAGCGGCTTCATATAGATGTTGAACAGGAAAGGCGAGAGGACCTCCTGCCAACACAAATTGCAACTGGTCGGAGAGGTAAAAGGAGAACCACCGTAAAAAGGTGCCCCCCAACCCCAACCCCTCCAGCCGGTGCAACAGGATACCATGGTCGATGGTATCGAAAGCCGCTGAGAGATCTGAGAGGACCAGGATAGAGGAGCAACCTCTATCCCGAGCCCTCCAGAGATCATCTACCAACGCGACCAATGCCGTTTCTGTGCTGTGCCCGGTTTGGAAGCCAGACTGGCGCGAGTCCAGATAGACAGTTTCCTCCAGGTGCTGAGGGAACTGTTGTGCCACCATACTCTCAACAACCTTCGCAAGAAAGCGAAGGTTGGAGACGGGACGATAGTGGGCTAATACAGCTGGGTTCAGGGAGGGCTTCTTAAGGAGGGGTCTCACCACCGCCTCTTTCAAGGCAGCCGGTAAGAACCCCTCACTCAGGGATGCGTTGACAATTCCCTGGAGCCAGCCTCATGTAACCTCCCGGGAGGCCAGTATCAACCAGGAGGGACATGGGTCCAATAAACATGTGGTGGCATTCAGTCGCCCCAGCGTCTCGTCCATGTCCTCGGGAGTCAATCGGAGGCTAACCCGGATCTGAACGATTTTATCATGCAGATAACCTCCAAATTCCTCTGCACGACCCTACAAAGGTGCATCCTGGGTGCATCCTGAGCCCTCTGCTGAAGGAGGGAGCGGGACACCCTGAACAAGGTAGCAGATCGGTTACCTGCAGACGCGATAAGAGCGTTGAAATAATTCCGTTTCACCGCTTTTATCGCCACTAGGTAGGTCCTCAAATGGGACCTTACCAGTGTCCGATCAGATTCGGCACGTGTGGTCCTCCAAATGCCCTCTAGGCATCTCTTCCGACGCTTCATTACCCTCAGCTCCTCAGAGAACCAAGGAGCCGGGGTAGATCGGCATCGGGTGAGTGGCCTCAAAGGCACGACCTGGTCCAAGGCCCCCGCGGCCGCACTATTCCAGGCGGCCACTAGGTCCTCAGTCAAGTCGCAGGCCATGGACTCAGGTAGTGGCCCAAGCTTCATCTGGAACCTCTCAGGGTCCATCAGGCAGCTGGGGCGGAACCATCTTTTCATTTCTGGTTTTGCCGCCCCGCGGTGGGGTGTAGCAGTTGCAAAGCTCAGCCGAAGGAGAGAGTGATCAGACCATGACAGGGGCTCCACAACTATTTCTCCTAAACCGAGATCACTAAGCCACTGGCCAGAGGCAAAAATTAGGTCCAGTGTGTGTCCCCCAGTGTGGGTGGGGTCATGAACTAACTGGGTCAGGTCCATGGCTGTCATGGAGGCCATGAACTCCCGAGCCGCCTCAGATGACTCGCCTACCGTCGGCAAATTGAAGTCCCCCATGACTAACAGTCTGGGGGTCTCAATTGCCATCTCGGCTATCACATTGAGGAGCACGGGTAGGGCTGCTGATACATAGCGGGGAGCTAGGTACACAATCAGCACGCCCTGCTGCCTCCCACTTCACACAAAGGGACTCACAACCGGCAGTCTGCGACACAGTGGTCTCCCTCGGATCCAAGCTCTCTTTTATAATAACTGCCATGCCCCCACACCGACTATGGGCTCTCGGCTGGTGAAATGCACGGTAACCTGGTGGGCACATTTCAACGAGGGGCACCCCCCCTCTTGGCCCAACCAGGTCTCCGTGATATCTGCCAAGTCCGGCACCCCCTCCGAAATCAGATCATAAATGAGGGGGGCTTTATTGATCACGCACCTGGCATTACACAGCATCAGCTGAAGGCCCAGGTCCTGAAATCCAAGACCCCCTGAATTGCAAGAGGAGCCTTGGGGACCGGAGCGCGCCATCGCTTGCAAACAGCGGGTGCGCCCTCCCCTAATATGATATGGTCCTCTGCTCACGTCATACCTATCCCTCCCTATCCCTTCTCGATGGAATTGCCCTCTGCTAAACCGACCCTCCTCCCCTCCCCAATTCCCGGACCTCCACCCTCCCTGCCAGGGCCATCAGCCGGCCTGGGAGGATTCCCCAGTGGGTGTTCACCCTCCCCCACCACCCCACTTTTGAATTGCCCTCCCCCCTCCTTGGGACCCCCTAAAATCCGGACTTCCCCGGAATCTTCCCAGAAAACACAGCCCATACAATTACAGCCTCGGAGACTGCAGAAGTTTCCTTCCAAAGCTGGGAGAGGAGCTTTGGTCCTGCTCCGGGCTGTAATTGCACGGCGCACGCCTGTTTTCCATGGAGTGGCCAGAAGACAAGGAATGTGAGGGGGCGTAGCGGAAGAGCCGCGCTCAAGGGGCCAAAGCGAGCCGTGGTTTGCCGATCACTGAGCTAAGCCATGCCCAGGCTCTTTCCTGTCTCCTTCTTGCTCACACAGCAAATACTGTCTGAATTTCCAAACACCTCTCAATTCTCTCCTCCCCCGTTATTTTCCTCCTCAGTTCAGATTATTCTGTTCTTTCTACTGTAACACCAGTTAAAGGGAAAAGAGGCAAAAAAAAAAAAACACAGAAAAAGATTTACATATCTGATTAGGGAAACAAGTAAGAGAAGCTGCACACAAATATTGTAAAACTCATCCCCAAGTCAGTAGACAAGTTGTAAAAAAGCATACATCTAATAACCCCTACGTTAATCAGTCACAAATAAAATCAATGCCTTGGACTAATAAGTATTTGTTTGGTTTTAAATATGAACCTCAGATTGATTACTCCAGGGACAAGGTTGTTGATCTTAGACACCGGTTACCCTGTGCCTGGCAATGCTGTCCGGAAGCACAATGGATGATTTCAAATGACATCAAAAGAGTCAGAGGTGAAGGAGGGACATTTTATGCCAGCATTCAAAGTGCATAGGTAGGTCTATCACATGATAGGGAGTATCATGGTGGGGCCTCAGCAGCAGCCTTCATTTCTCCAGATATACTTTGTTGGTGATGATGACAAGAGAGGGACATCTGTTGTGGAATTTACCCAGGCGTTAATCCACAACTAGTTAGCCAACTGCAGAAGTTGCTGCAGTATATTCTGGAACTTAAGGCTGCTCTTGCTTCTGTTCCTAAGGGCCACAAGGACTTCCAAGTGGTGGTTAACACCAATAGCAAGACTTCTAGAGAGCACCAAGGTCATTTCAATGCCCCCATGATTAAGTAGATGGGAGGGGAAATGTGTTGGTGGAGATGTCTCAGAATGAAGAGGGAGGATTGTTTCCATCTATTGCACAGCTGAATGGACTTATTTATGCCCAGTCAAAGTCAACCATCCCTGTATACCAGATGGATGAAGCCACCTGAAGATGTACCCCACATGAAACCCTTGGGGGCTGGAGATGGGGTATTCAGCCTGGGTCTGTGAGGGAAGGGATCTGGGAAATCTTTCAATATGTAATTTTTCATTCCTTTAGTCTCAGACCTTGCTTTACTTTTGTTCAAACTCATTTTACTTCAACTACTAATTATGATTTTAAATAGTTACGGTCCACATTTTTTATTTCCTATTTCCAGTTTGAAGTATTGAATTTAAAAGATTTTGGCACCAAATATTATCATCAACTAAACATTTCTAAACACTTCTGTCAGGTCCTATCTTGTTTCGAGACCATTTAACTATCACTCTACTCAATTAACATCCTTGCTTAAGCTTCTGAAAAAAATAGTGAAGGGATAAACGTTACATCACATAAAAGATTTAAGATCTTCTGACTTTTAAAAAAAAACTTGCTTCTAATTTATCTGTGTGAAAGCTACGAAAGAAATATATTTGTTTCCTCAAAAGGTTTTTTTTAATGAAAATTCACCTGAAGTTGTATTCATGTCTGTGAGTGAAATATACTTGTAGTCTCTATTCTAATCACCAAAAAGAAACTATGTTTCAACTAGTGAATTTACAGCTAGTAACATTGTATCTGTCTCTCGTTAAAAAATAGAAACTTTCACTTTCTTCTCCTTTCCTGTGCTGAGGCGGCAAAATGGCGTTTTCTTTGTTCCTAGTGGAAAACTTTTACTGACTGATGATTGCATTCCTCCAACTTGTTAAAAATTAAGCAGAAATTATTTCTAAGCCTTCCCAAGAAACCCTTAGTGTCCTTCCCAATACGTGGACCTTTCTTTTTTTTAACTGCGGATTTACTGGACAATTAACTCCCTGGATATTATAAAAGAAGAAGATTAAAAACTGACTAAGTTTATTTCCGATATCTCGGATTTCATCGACTGCTTCCTCCTCGACGCCATTTTTATTGCATTTTAAAATTTCAAATCACAAATGCCTCCAAAAAAGCCACCAGCTGCAAAGTCCTTTTTGGTTCCATCGTCTGCCAAAGCTAGCCCCATTTTACAGCAGGTGAAAATCACCACAATGTTACAAAAAGAGGCGGCTGGAGAAGATATTCAAGAACCAATGCGCCTGTTCCTGTTGGCGACGGACGAGCCTTGGGGTTCGTCCGCCATTTTTTTCTTTTTTCTGCCCCAAACGGGACGGGGTGCCCCTTTTTTGGGGGGGACCCTCCGTAGGACTGGCTTGCCTGGACCTGTTCAGCCTGGCGGCGGCCGGGGCAGGATCCTTGTCTTCGGTCTAGGTGGAAGAAGACATGCTGCGGGGGGCTTGGTTCCCTTCGCCAACGGAGGACAGCAACATATAATTGATTTGGAAGAGAACGGGAGTGCTCGGGTCGGATGGCTTTGCCGGGGCTGGGAGCGAGGTGGAGAGTAAGTGACTTTAACTTTTTTTTTTTGCTGGTGGCTTTGATTGAAAGAAACGTGGAGGGGGGTGTTTGCTAAACCCCCCCCCCTCGGATTTATAACAGCGGCGCGCAGAAATGGCTCCTCGAAAGCGAGGGAGTGGATATTTTGCATCCGGACCTTTGCAGAACAAGTGAAAGTCTCTCGCGGCTTGTTTCTATACAATGTATCTAAGTCCGGCTTTATTGAAACAATTTTTTTTGCTACTTTCTCCGGCTGGCTGCCAGACTGGGTGGTGGAAGATGGCTGCTCTTTGTTCCTAAACGACTACTCTTTATGGAAAAATTACCAACATCTCTTTGTGATCCGGACTGCCTCTCTCTACTAATGGAGGATTTTTTGGATTAATTGATCCCTTCCCTGAAGTGCCTTCTTTGTCTTAATAATTGATAGTGGAAATTGTCTCTCTCTCTGGATATTATAACTTTTTACAACTTTTCTGAACTTTCTCCCCTGGACTTGCTTCAGCGGCCGCACCCAAAAAACGCCATCTTAGTGGCACTGACTTTAACAGCTCACCATGGCTTCAAAAAAACAACCAGAAAATCCAGGATTGGAAGAAAGAATGACAGCTTTGGAAGCAGTGTTATACTCCTTGGTGTTGGAAATCAAAGAACTGAGAAAAGATCATTGCAGCTCTAAGCTGGAACTTTTGGAGACACAGAAAAAATTGATGCAGAATACACAGAAGACCGAGGAGTTGGAAGTGGGGCTGGCTGGGGCAAAGGGGGAACTTAAAAATATTAATACTGAAATTGGAGACTTGTCTGGTCATATGTCTAGGATGGATTTTGAGAAGATGTCAATGTCCCCCCTGATCTCATCTTTAGGTTTGTGTAAATAGTCTGCTAAAATTGTGCTCATGAGTTCAGGAAGACATTCACCAGGTTCTTCAGAAATGTTCTGAAATCTTAAAAAATATGACATCCTTTCAAAATCCATCCTAGACATATGCCCAGTCAGTTCTCCAACCTCACTGTTAACATTTTTAAGCTCTCCCTTTGTCCCAGCCAGCCCCCCTTCCTGATCTCTTGAGTACAATTTTAGCAGACTATTTACACAAACCTAAAGATGAGATCAGGGGGGACATTGACCTAGTCTACAGAATAAATTCAGCATATGCCAGGATAAATGAAGTACCCAGAGAGATACATATTAAATTTGTTAGAAGGTCGACTAGGGAGGGAATATTGAGGGCGCAGAGAGAGGGTCCGTTAATGTACCAGCAGAAAGAAGTTGCCATCTTGAAGCAGATCCCAAAAAAGATTCGAGAGGTGAGGAGGAAATTTTCCTTCTTATCTAAAAAATTGTTTGAGCACGGGATTTGGTTCAAGTGGGTGATGCCAGAAGGGATGTTGGTGTTCTGGGAAGGAAGAAGAGTAAGGATTAAAACAGTTGCTGAGGCAGAAGCCTTTTTAAAAAAACATTCCTCTACCCTGGGGGAAGATCCGGGAGGGGCAGAGGGGGCCACGGCCCCGCCCACTGGGGGCCAGGAAGGAGAACAAGAAGACACAATTGCTAAGAGACTTAGATCAAAAAATGACTTTTATCTTTATTAATACAGTATAACTTTTTATCTGGATGTTTGTACACGACTGCCAGCATAGAATTTAGAATTTATGATGTATGTATTTATTTTCACCTTGTAGTATTATTGAAAAATGTATTACCAATGTCTTATTAAGAAGCCCTGGAGGGGCCAACGATCTCGACGTGAAAGTTCTCAAAATATCTTTGTACTTCACCTTACCCTACCCTTCTTGAAAAAATTTGTAAAAACCAATAAAACTTTTTCAATATAAAAAAAAAGAACCAATGCTACATGATATAATGAAAGAAATACAAGAAATGCAGAAAGACCTTATGGACATAAGAATGGAATTGCTGGCGGCACAAAGAACTACAACAACCCACAAACAAGAAATTGGAGAGTTGAAGGAGGGGGCAGCCGAGATGAAAGGAGAAATAAAGGAACTGCAAAAACAAACAGCAGAATTTTCTGGACATATGCCTAAATTTGAATTTGAAAGAATGTCTTTCTTCCTTAGGTTTCAGAACATTCCTGAGAAAGAAGGAGAAAACCTCAGAGGTTTGATGAGTGAGATTCTAGCAGATTATATTAAAAAAAAAAAAGAATACCTTTGGGGGGAAATAGATTTAATTTATAGAATTAACTCAGCATATGCTAGAATAAATGAAGTACCCAGAGAGATTCAAATTAAATTTCTAAGAAGGTCCACACGGGATGAGATACTGAGGGTGCAACGGGAGAGGCCTTTGAAGTATGAACAAAAAGACATTTTCATATTGAAGCAGATTTCAAAAAAAATCAGAGAAATGAGAAGGAAATATTCCTTCTTATCAAAAAATTTATATAAAAACGAAATCTGGTTCAAATGGTTAATGCCGGAAGGAATGTTGGTATTCTGAGATGGAGGCAGGATTAGAATTAAAACAACAGCAGAGGCAGAGGCCTTTCTTAAAAAACACTCCTCAATCCTGGGAGTCGAAGAAGAAGGAATGGGAGGAGCCATGGCGCTGCCCACTGGGGGGAGGGGGGAAGAAGATATAATAGCAAAGAGACTCAGATCTCAAAAATAATTAACCTTGAATTACTGTAATTCCTGAAACGGATGTTATTGCAAAATGCAAGATTGAATGTATGAATTTTGAAATGTGATATATATATTTATCTTACCACTATTTACTTAACAATATGATGTATGAAGACCCGGATGTAACCACCATTTCTAACATGGAAGCTTGAAAATATATAATGTACACCCTATATACCCTTTCCCCTATTATAATTTGTAAAAACCAATAAAATACTTTTGACAAAAAAAGAAGATTATTAATACTAGAAGGGCATGATCTTCAATTAGGCTGGCACACCTTTTTTTTGTGGTATGGGAAGAATAAGATACATAGTTATTTCCAGTAACACTATGTTAGAAATGCATTGTTATCAGTTTGGTTTAAAATAAAAGAACACCATTATTTGAAAATAACAATCTGGCTTTCCACTATGGAGGCATTGGTACAACCTAATGTTATTAATATGGAAAAATATGTAAGTTATAAAGACATTTTGAATAAAGAAGTGGAATTAAAATCTAGGTAGTCAAGAGATAGATATTTCATGCAGGCCACAAATGCAGATACAATCTCGATACGAGAAAGATGCTAAAATGTATGGTTTTAATAAAGAGTTAAAAGAATTAGACCACATACTAACCGGAACAGATGATAAACTGATAAAGAAATTATATTGTTATATACTAAGTATTAAACTTGAAAGTGAGCAAGAGACAAAGACTGCCTGAGCCAAAAACTTTGGATATGCAACAGAAATAGATAAGTGGCAGAAATTATGGGATAGAAATGTTAAACTATGTCAACAGCATATAAAGAAAATTTATATAAAATGTTTTATAGATGGCACTTTGCATAGGCAAGATTGGCTATAATGTACAAAAACAAATCTGCAAAATGTTGGAAATGGTCAGTCACCAGGCTCATATTATCATATGTCGTGTATTTGTCCAAAAGCTAAAAGAAATTGGACGAAAATACATACTTGGTTGGAAAAGATGATAAAGCAGCATATTGACCTGAAACCTGAGATATTTTTGTCTCAGGTGTCTGGGCATTCTACTGAAAAAATATGACAAAAAGATTATGTATCTTACACATATTGACTGTAGCTAAAATTGTTTTTATTCAACAATGGAAAAATGATGAAACTGTCAGATGAGAGTGTAATTAAGAAAATATTAGAATGTGCAGAAATGGACAGATTAATGCTCATAAATAAGAATAAAGAAGAAACTGAATATTTCTTGATGTGGGAGGTATTTTATCCATGGTTAGAAAATAAAAACAGAAGTTAGAAAGGAGGAGATATAAACAAAGAAGAAATGTTAATGTGGAGAGAATTTGTCGATGATGTTATATATTATTATAATTGTATTGATATATAATTGTATTATGAATAGTATTATGATGAATATGACAACAAATATATGGATTTTGATTGTTTAAAACCCAGATCTCAAACTGTTTAGTGAAAATGGAATATAAATAAAAGAAATAAAACTTGTGGGGGGGAGAGGACCATTATAAAAAATGGACAACTCACAATGAATTCACAGTAGGTAAAAAAAGAAGTCAGGTGATCAATATATCTATAAATTATTCCTTAATTAGATATTTTAGGTTAATATTTTTCAACCAAGGAATATAGTTTTCCAAAGGTGCTTCCATCCATGCTGTACTTCAAATAACACTGTAAATATATAAAACCAAATGTAGACTATATTCAATCTATCAGAAATTAGGTAACAATTACTTTTCCATGATGATAATAAAATGAATCCATTCTAAAAGAGTGTTATATGAGTATGGGCACTGAAATGTTCAGCTAGATAACTAATAAAAAACATCTTTTCCAAAACATGCAGCAATATTTGGTCAACAATGTAGGTTAACACTAAGGTGTTGGAGTGGCTGGAGAGATATATAATCAACTCCATCCTCAGCTATGGAAGCTCATATGGGCTCATTACTCCTACCAGCCTCCAGAATTATTGCTATATGAAAAAATCAGAAAAAGAAATGTAATGTGTAGTACTTTTAATTCCTTGAAAATAGAATAGAATAAAATATAATATAACAAAATAGAATAGAATATAGCAAAAAGATGTTATGGTTATCAGTATTATTCACACCACTAAAACATACACTGTAATAAAATTGATTCAATAAATTAATTGAACCGAGAGAAATTCAGTTATACATTAATTATACATGACATGTATAATTCAAATTGTAACAAATTTATTATGGTATAAGCTTTCTCTTATTATAATTCATCTGAACAAGCAACACAGCTGACAACAACAAGCCAATCAAGGACAATTAAATTAAAATCAAATTTTATTCTAGGAAGTACACATACAAGCACACACAATTCTAAACTAAAGTTATGCTAAGACTACTTACAGTAATTTCCCCAGTCGTGCTGACACAGGAATATGAGGAAGCTGAGTTGCCCATTTTAGAGTCATGTCTTGATAAATATGTAGGATGCTGTTGTGATTTCCAATCAGTGTATTTATGGCCATCCCAGACACTATAACATATGTAAGGAGTTTGGGAAAGATGTTAAGTTCATATTCCTCTTCACTATTTTTCTTTTTTTAAGAAACATTCTCATAGGTTACACCAATATATGTGAAATAAATGTACAAATAAGGATACTTCCTAGAAATGTCTATATTTTTGCAAATAAGATCAAATTTGGTGAGGCTATTATAGTCTCAGATGATAAACTAAAAAGTTATAGTAAAATATGTCTGTAACAAAAACTTTGGAGCAATGAGATATAGTACAGTTTTTGTAATAAACAAGTATAACTTCTCAGCTTCAGTTTAACAATTTAACACACAACACGCCACAGAATGGATAAAATATATTACTAAAAGAAATGTAGACCATCATAAACAAATGCAACCCCACAATAATGATAATGATAATGATAATAATAATAATGATGATGATGTGGAGGTTCTAGGTTTGTCGGACTTCAGACTGACAGGCACTTGTCCTACAACACACCTGATATAACAATAATTGAAAAGAAAAAAGTATGGTTCGTTGACATTGCAATACCTGGTGATGCACGAATTGAAAATAAGCAGCAAGAAAAAATTGCAAATTGAAATTAAGCGACCGTGGAAGAGAAAGTCGTGTGTTATCCCGATTGTGATTGGAGCCCTTGGAGCAATACCTAGGGGACTGCCTCACTATGTGGAGGTTCTAGGTTTGCTGGACTT
This sequence comes from Rhabdophis nuchalis, assembly GCA_039707465.1. Classification (NCBI taxonomy): domain Eukaryota; kingdom Metazoa; phylum Chordata; class Lepidosauria; order Squamata; family Natricidae; genus Rhabdophis; species Rhabdophis nuchalis. Next base: position 86,737,867 of record CM077647.1, on the reverse strand, counting down.
GAGCATTCTGACTCTACAAAGGGCCACCCTGCTTGGAACTGCTTATATCCTCCGACGTTATCTTAACAGTTCCTAGGTCCTTGGTTAGGACTCGAGCTATTGAGCTACCAACCAGCCCCAAAGGCTGTGAATCTCACCAAAGATTAACCACAGAATAATAATAATAATAATAATAATAATAATAATAATAATAATAATAATAATAATAATAATAATAACAACAACAACAACAACAACAACAGTCAATGGTACTTGCAATGCATTTTTAAATGTTTCAGTTGGCTGAGTTTCATGTTTCATGAATAAAGTAAATAATAATAATAATCTTTATTGTCATTGCACTAAAATTACAATGAAATTGGTTTAACCCTTTAAAGATGGCCCGCTTGGATTCACTGGTTGGCATTGCAATAGTACGGATATGGGATAGTGGAGCTCCATGGAGCTTCACAAAATCCAACCGATACCAATCTGCCAGGAGACCCTACAGAGTCAAAGCCACCCTTAAGGGTGGTGAAGAAACGAGGGACACATTGTAGAACAGAAGGAAACAGCAATTTCCTCGTTTGATCCAAAAAAACCCTCCAGATTGTCAGCAGAGACGACGGTCATTTTGGCAAGACTGAAGGTGTGACAACCAGGACGAGAAGATTATGAGCTGGAGCAGTTTGTGGACAGAGGATTGAAACTGAGTGAGACTACTTTCAACTTCTATACTAGAGACTTAAACCCAAATGAAAACATTTAAAAACTCCAAAACTAAGAAGTGTTGATTTAATACATGGATAAAGATTATGTCCAAAAGTGAAATAAACATTTGATTCTGAAGCTTTAAAATACAGAAAGCATGGAATGGAACTTGTAGTATTAGGTAAAATGACTTAAATTGTGAATAACATTGTCTGATTATTAGAAGAAATTGTAAAAAAAAATCTGTTCCCTCTACCTCAAATTTCTTTTCTGACAGTCAGCTGTTTAATGTTGGAACCTTGAGTAGGATTGCCACCTACTGGTGAAAGAATATATTATACTAGAACACTAGGAAATGACCTTGGGAATGAGTGATAATATAAAAAAAAATAAAGAGAACAAAGAAAATAATGAAAGGCAAACAACACCTGGGAGGACTTTTTGTTTTGGTTCCATATTTACTGGTGCTCTACAGATTGGAAGTGCTGAGAGAACATTCTGAAGATGTCTAAGGCAAGGTGGATTACAAACTAACAAGAAGCATCTTTGAAATTCAATATTTGACCCTGTGTTAAAGACATTTGGGGAAATTTGGTGGGCCAGTTTGAATTATTTAAGACTATTTGATAGAACACTCTACGAGATGAAAAGGAAAGAAGAAAAATTAAGCAAGTCTTAAAAATTTGGGAAATTTAGAGGGTATAACGTGGAAACCCCCAAGCCTATAAATTTAGGGGATTTTGAGGAACAGTTTCAGGACTGTGTAAATTCTATTAACATTGGTGTTTTGGGGCAATTGAGATATTGGAATCAGTGGAATATTGAATTACTATTAATTCATTAAATGAGTATAAGATGTTTCAACTGGAGAAAACAAACATGGTTTATAAAGAAATATTATTGATGTTTCAATGCATTCAGGAAGATATGACAAGGAATCATAGGGAGATGATGTAATTGATGTGGGATAAATGTTTAAAAATGTGATAATAAAAGATGAACAAAACATTCAGAAAATAAGAGGAGAAATCAGAAGGAGTTGAGAAAATAATAGAAGAGATACAGCCAAAAATGACACAAATGGAGAACGATATGGAAGAGATAGCAATAACACTTAAAACAGAACAGACAGATTACACTCTAAGACCTCAAAATATAGAAGAGACTAAAGAGAAAGTTCTCTTAAAAATGGAAAAAAATCACAGATGGATACTCTAGAGATTCAACAACAAGCGATAGATGTTGTGACTGATGAAATATTAATATTAAATAAATGTGATGTAAAGAGCTACAAGATTCCAAGGGAGAAACATAAAAGATTTACCAAAAAAATCAATGAGTTGAAATTCTAACAAGGGCAAGAGATGATGGAAAGATATAGAATACTGCCTAATAGGGTGGCTTTTATTAAGAGGTAGAAAAAAGAAGTTAGAAACTGAGAAAATAGGATTATTGATATATAATAGAATACATCATGACTACTATGTTATACACAAATATTGGAAGTTTAAAGTTTAAGATTATGTATATCTAAAAAATATTATTACTATTATTATTACTGTGTGTAAAACATATTGACCCAGACAATACTTTGTTCACCAAGCACAACAGATGCTAAAGAAAAAAAACTATAAATAAAATTATTTTTCAAAATTGCCTGCTTTACTATTCCATTTCAACACTTTACTTCAGGGGTCCCCAACCCCCGGGCCGCAGACCGATGCCGGTCCATGGCTTGAAAGGAACCGGGCTGCAGGGCCGGAGAGGAGGAGGAGGGGGCAGTCCCCTGGGCAGAGCGCGCACCAGATACAGGAGAGCGCAGGCGCGGCTGTTTGCACCATTGGAGGCCCTAGGCGAGAGCAAGGGTCCCCAACCCCCGGGCCGCAGACTGATGCCGGTCCGTGCCTTGATAGGAACCGGGCCGCAGGGCCGGAGAGGAGAAGGGGGCAGCCCCCTGGGCAGAGCGCGTACCGGATATGGGAGAGCACAGGTTGGAGGCCTGTTGGAGGCCCTAGTCTAGAGGGCCGAGTGAGCCGACTCCCTCCCCCGCATGTGGCTCTTTGGCCCCTTGAATGTGGCTCTTCAGTCTCTCACTGATTCCCTCCCTTCCTCCCTCTGTCTTTCTCTCTCTGTGTGCCTCTCTCTGTCTGTCTGTCACTGTCTCTGTCCACAGAATACCGCGTGAAGCAGCGGCGAGTCTCTGCACTGTCGGCGAGGCCATCCTCAGGGGACAAGGTCCCTCTCGCGTTCCTCGTCTTCCCTGATGGCGTCCGGAGTGATCAGCGGCCGTGCAAAAACTCGCCGCTTTTCCACACCATGGAAAAGATAGGCGCGTGCACGTTCCGCGGAATTACAGCCCAAGTTCCCATCCTTATGAAGTCTCCGAGACTGTAACTGGGCGGGGCATGTGGGCGCCTATCTTTTCCACAGCGTGGAAAAGCGGCAAGTCTCTGCGCGGCTGCTAATGGTCCCTCCTTTCCCCCCCTCTCTCTCTGTGTCTGTCAGACACAGATTCCCTCCCTCCCTCCATCTCTCTCTCGCTCTGTGCCTCTCTCTGTCTGTCACTGTCTCTGTCCACAAAATACTGCATGGAGGAGTGGTGGGCTCTGTGGTGACGGTGAGGCCATCCGCGGGGGGGGGTTTCCCCTTCACGTTCCTTGTCTTCCCGGATGCCGTCCGGAACCATCAGCAGCCGCGCAGAGACTTGCCGCTTTTCCACGCTGTGGAATAGATAGGCGCACACATGCCCCACCCAATTACAGTCTCAGAGACTTCGTAACGGTGGGAACTTGGGCTGTAATTCCGCGGGACGTGCACGCGCCTATCTTTTCCATGGCGAGAAAAGCGGCGAGTTTCTGCACGGCCACTGATCACTCGGGACGCCATCGGGGAAGATGAGGAACGTGAAGGGGAACCCCCACACACAAATGGGATCACTGCCACCACAGAGCCCGCACTCCTCCACGCAGTATTTTGTGGACAGAGACGGTGACAGACAGACAGAGAGAGGCACAGAGTGAGAGGGAGGGAGGGAATCAGAGTCTGACAGACACAGAGAGAGAGGGGGGGGAGGAGGGAGGGAGAGACAGAGAGAGACTGGGAGGGAGGGAATCGGAGACTGACAGACACAGAGAGAGGGGGGGGGAGGGAGAGACACACAGAGACAGGGAGAGAGAGGGACACAGAGAGAGAGAGAGTGATTGAGTGAGTGCGAGAAAGACAGACACACAGAGAGAGACAGAGATAGGGAGAGAGGGGGAGAGGGAGACAGAGAAAAGGAGACACAGAGAGAGACAGACAGACAGACACACAGACACAGAGAGAATGACAGAGAGAGACAGAGAGGAAGAGAGGGGAGAGAGACACAGAGATAGAGAGAGATACAGAGAGGCAGACACAGAGAGAGAATGACAGAAAGAGACAGAGAGGGAGGGAGAGAGACAAAGAGCCACAGAGAGAGACAGGCAGAGAGACACAGAGAGAATGACAGAGAGAGACAGAGAAGAAGGGAGGGGAGAGAGACACAGAGATAGAGAGGGAGGGAGGAGAGAGATATACAGAGAGATACAGAGAGACAGACACAGAGAATGACAGAAAGAGACAGAGAGGGAGGGAGGGAGGGAGGGATAAAGAGTCACAGAGAGAGACAGACAGACCGACACTCAGAGAGAGAGAGAAAGAAAGAAGAGAAGAAACAAAAGAAAGAAAAAGAAAGTGGGAAAGAGATGAAAGAAAGAGAACTTATGACCACAATTGAGCCCAAAATTTTGGTTGCTAAGCAAGACCGTTGTTAAGTGAGTTTCACCACATTTTCCAAGTTGGCCACGCCCACCCGGTCACAGGATCACTGAGCCACTCCCACAAAGTTTTGGCTCTCAAAATAAATTTCAATCATTGTATTGTTGATATTTCGCTCTTTTGACTAATGAGTTTGCCGACCACTTCCCTAGAGGGCCGAGTGAGCCGACTCCCTCCCCTGCGTGCGCATGCAACGCCTGTTCCCCCTCCCCCCTGCTCCTCCTCTACACCAGCCGGTCCGCAGAATTTTCTTTAAAATGAAACCGGTTCCTGGTGCAAAAAAGGTTGGGGACCCCTGCTTTACTTAATTGCTATAGGTGACCAGGAATTTTGTACATGCAAGTAAATAATAAAAGCAGGATGGATAGGGTAGGATAGGGTAAGATAGAATGGGATGGGATGGGATAGGGGTAGAGATGGTATAGGGATAAGAGATAGATATAGAATGATGTATAAGTAGGTGAACAAATTCAGCCATTCTTTTTCCTTTTGGCTGTTATTTATGCTACTCAAAGAAAAAAGAATTCCTCCATTACCCTATTGGAGCCACAAAGGAATGGAAGAAGGGCTGGCATACAATCATATACCACTTACAGGTGAAAAATTAAAATATCGTGCAATATTCAATATTCGTTCATTTATTTCAGTAATTCAACTTAAAAGGTGAAACTAATATATGAGATAAGACTCATTACATGCAAAGCAAGATAGTTACTTACTTACTTACTTTATTAGATTTCTATCCCGCCCTATCTCCCAAAATGGGACTCAGGGCGGCGCACAGGAATTTAAAAATCTAAAAATACAAACAATACAAAATTCTACAAAAGTTAAAACTACAATTAAATAATTTGGCCTGCGCTAAAAGACCAATATTAATTTAAAACCCAACTCTAAAAATATTTTAGCTGTAGCAGCTATTCCAGGCCGGGCATATGGAAGAAATATGTTTTCAGTGTCCGGCGGAAGAGGTGAAGGTCGGTGATAGAATAGAATAGAATAGAATAATTTAATTTATAGACCGCTCCTCTCCCCGTAGGGACTCGGAGCGGTGCACAGGGAAAACTAAAACCACAATACAATAAATATACAAATATAATTAAGAACAAATTAAATCTGGGCCTGTGCTAAAATCCCCTTAACATACTAAAATACCCAATTAAAACAGCTAGACCCTATAGAGAGAGGCTACCCAAGGCCGGCCAAACGGAAAAAATGAGTTTTTAATTTCAGACGGAAGGAGCGGAAGTCCGTGGTTGTTCTGATGTCGGGGGGAAGGTCGTTCCAGAGGGCTGGGCCCGCCACAGAGAGAGCCCTTCCCCTGGGCGTCGCCCGCTGACAGAGTCTAGTGGACGGCACCCGGAGAAGTCCCTCTCTGTGGGAGCGAATCGGCCGTGAGGATGTATGAGGCAGGATCCGATCCCGCAGATAGCTAGGTCCCGAGCCATGGAGCGCTTTAAAAATGATGACTAATACCTTGAAGCGCACCTGGAAGATGACAGGCAGCCAGTGCAACTCGCACAGAAGTGGAGTTATGTGGGCAAATCTGGAGGTACCCAAGATTGCCCGCGCGGCTGCATTCTGAACCATCTGAAGTCTCCGGGTGCACCTCAAGGGAAGCCCCATGTAGAGAGAGTTACAATAGTCCAGTCGCGATGTCACGAGAGCATGAGTGACTGTGCGAAGGGCGTCCCGATCCAATAGGGGGTGCAACTGGCGAACCAGGCGAACCTGGTAAAACGCCCTCCTGGCCACGGCTGACAGTGCGAAGGTCAGAGGAGAGGTCATTCCAGAGGGCAGGGCCTGCCACAGAGAAGGCTCTTCCCCTGGGCGTCGCCAGCCGGCATTGGCCGGCGGACGGCACCCTAAGGAGGCCCTCCCTGTGGGAGCGGACGGGTCAAATGGAGGTATGTGGTAGTAGGCGGTCCTGCAAGTAACCAGGCCCGCTGCCATGGAGCGCTTTAAAGATGGTCACTAAAACCTTGAAATGCACCCGGAAGGCTACCGGTAGCCAGTGCAGCTCGCGCAGGAGAGGTGTTACATTGGAGTATTTTGAAACTCCCAAGATCCCCTGCGCGGCCGCATTCTGTAGCAACTGGAGCTTCCGGGTGCATCTCAAGGGAAGCCCCATGTAGAGAGCATTGAAATAGTCCAGGCGAGAAATGATAAGAGCTTGAGTGACTGTATGTAGGGTGCCACGATCCAGAAAGGGGCGCAACTGGAGTATCAGGTGAACCTGATAGAAGGCCCCCCTGGCCATGGCCGTCAGATGGTCATCTAAGGACAGCCAGGAATCCAGGAGGACACCCAAGTTGCGGGCCCTTGTTCTATATACAATCCTTATTTTATTGATTGCACGTAATATTCTAATTTTCTGAGGTTGTGGATTTGGGGTTTTCATGAGCTGTACACCATAATCATCACAATTACTTACTTACTTACTTACTTACTTACTTACTTACTTACTTACTTACTTACTTACTTACTTACTTACTTACTTATTATTTAATTTGTATACCGCCCTCTCTCCCGTAGGGACTCAGGGCAGTGCACAGGGATAATAAAAGGTATATCTAAATACAATAGATATATTTAAAATTAAAATTAAATTAAGTAAACTTAAACTTGAATTAAAATAAATAATTAAGAAACCCTATTAAATGATGATAAAAACAAACTATGCCAGGCCGGCCGCATGAAAAAGTAAGTTTTCAATGCTCGACAGAAGAGGCAAAGGTCCATGGTAGTGCGAAGGTCGGGGGGTAGGTCGTTCCAGAGGGCTGGGCCCGCTACAGAGAATGCCCTTCCCCTGGGAGCCGCCAGCCAGCATTGTCCAGTGGACGGCACACTGAGGAGGCCCTCCCCCTGGGAGCGGACAGGTCGGATGGGGTTATGTGGGAGGAGGCGGTTCTGAAAGTAACCAGGACCCATGCCATGGAGCGCTTTGAAGATGGTTACCAAAACTTTGAAGCGCACCCGGAAAGCCACAGGCAGCCAGTGCAGCTCGTGCAAGAGAGGTGTTATGTGGGAGCATCTAGAGGCCCATAAGATCCCACGCGCGGCCGTGTTCTGCACTAACTGGAGCCTCTGGGCGCACCTCAAGGGAAGCCCCATGTAGAGAGCATTGCAGTAGTCTAGGCGAGAAATGACAAGAGCTTGCGTGACTGTGCGCAGGGCGTCACGATCCAGAAAGGGGCGCAACTGGCGTATCAGGTAGACCTGATAAAAGGCCCCTGGCTACGGCCGTCACATGGTCATCCAAGGACAGCCGAGAGTCCAGAAGGACGCCTAAGTTTCGAGCCCTCTCTGCAGGGGCTAATGACTTGCCTCCGATAGCCAGGGATGGAGTCAACTGGCTATGTCATGGTGCCGGAAGCCACAGCTATTCGGTCTTGGACGGGTTGAGTCGTAGCCCGTTCCTCCCCATCCAGACTCGCACGGCCTCCAGACATCGGGACATCATATCAACGGCATCATTGGGGTGGTTAGGGGTAGAGATGTACAGCTGGGTGTCGTCTGCATACTGATGGAACTCTATCCCAAAACCACGGATGATCTCACCCAGCTGCTTCATGTAGATGTTAAATAGGAGAGGCGAGAGGACCGACCCCTGTGGCACCCCACAAGTTAGGGGCCTCAAAGTCGACCTCTGCCCCCCTGCCAACACAAATTGCGATCGGTCGGAGAGGTAGGAGGAAAACCACCAAAGTACGGTTCCTCCCAACCCCAATCCCTTCAGCCGGTGCAATAGGATACCATGGTCGATGGTATCGAAAGCCGCTGAGAGATCCAACAGGACCAGGATAGAGGAGGAACCCCTATCCTGTGGCCTCCATAGATCATCCACCAACGCGACCAATGCCATCTCCGTGCTGTGTCCAGGCCGGAAACCGGACTGGCGCGAGTCTAGATAGGCAGTTTCGTCCAGGTACTGGGGGGAATTGTCGTGCCACCATACTCTCAACAACTTTCGCTAAAAAGGGAAGGTTGGAGACTGGACGATAGTTGGATAATAGAGCTGGGTCCAGAGAGGGCTTCTTGAGGAGGGGTCTCACCACTGCCTCTTTCAAGATGGCCGGCAAGAACCCCTCGCTCAAAGAAGCATTTACAATTCCCTGGAGCCAGCCTCGTGTAACCTCCCGGGAGGCCAGTACGAGCCAGGAGGGACACGGGTCCAATAAACATGTGGTGGCCTTCAACCGCCCCAGTATCCTGTCCATGCCATTGAGGGTCATGGGGTCAAACTCATCCCAAACAGTGGTCTCAAGGCCTATCTTGCACATGGCCCGAATTTTATCTGACTATCGAATTTGAATCTGCCGAATTACCCTACTGGACTATTTTATATATTTAATATTCATATGTTTATATATTTATATATTTATATATGTATATTTATCTATTTATTACCATCTTTTTGCACCATATTTAATATCTTAACCTTTTATCCAGCGTGGTCTCTGTATTACCTAGCATGTACTCAAGGGCCTGCCTTCTCTTGCTGCGAGAGTCCCCCCTCTCGCAGGTATGGCCCGCTGTGTTATCAAGGGCACACTTTGATGAGGGACTAGTAAGTCAGGAGAAGTGGCGAAAGCGCAGGTGTAGGGTTTTTTTAGTAAAAAAGCTGTTGTCTGTTTTAGGGGGTACCAGGGAGGGGGGAGGGTATAGTCAGGTTGAGACTAGCAAGAAGGGAACGGGCCGAGCCAGCAGACGACGGAGGGAGGCGGATGGTTCCGCTAAGAGGGGGGGTACAGGGGTCGTTTCCATGGAGGGCCTACCCATTGAGAGGGTGGCAGGGAGAGGCAGATCCGATGGGAGACAAGTTCTTTCCTCCCGGTTGGGGGCACGAGGCCGATGGTTACAAACGGTCAAGTGCCACAACCCCCGCAGGCTAGGTGGTCAGGGAGTACAGAGCCAGGGCCTACGGCTGATGTTCTGCAATGCCAGGTCCGTGGTCAACAAAGCCCCCCTCATCCATGACCTTGTGTCAGAGGGGGAGCCAGACCTGGTAGGAATTGCGGAGACCTGGTTGGGCCACGAGGGAGGACTCCCCCTCGTTGAAATGTGCCCACCAGGTTACCGCGCTTTTCATCAGCCTCGGGCCCTAGGCAGGGGTGGTGGGGTAGCGGTTATTATTAGGGAAGGTCTAGAGCCGAGAGAGACCATTGTGCCACAGACTACCGGTTGTGAGTCCCTCTGCGTGAAGTGGGGACTAGGGAGGCAGTTGGGCTTGCTAGTTGTATACCTGGCCCCCCGCTATGTAACAGCAGCCCTGCCCGAGCTCCTCGAGGTGATCGCTACGATGGCAGTTGAGACCCCCAGACTTTTAGTCATGGGGGACTTTAATCTGCCATCGGCGGGCGAATCATCCGGGGTAGCTCGGGAGTTCATGGCTTCCATGACGGCCATGGACCTGACCCAACTAATTCAAGGCCCCACTCACGAGGGTGGACATACACCGGATCTCATCTTTGTCTCAGGCCAATGGAAGAGTGGTCTGGGTATAGGGGATATAGTCATCACGCCCTTGTCATGGACAGACCACTCACTTCTCCGGCTCGACTTTCCAACCGCTGCCCCTCACCGCGGGGAGGCGGAACCTGAGTCACCTATTTGGTTCCGTCCCAGGCGCCTGATGCACCCTGATGGGTTCCAGACGGCGCTTGGGCCACTTCCTGTACCCCTGACCCGCGCCCCGATGGAGGACCTCGTGGCCGCATGGAATATTGCGACCACGGGAGCCTTGGATCGGGTCGCGCCCTTGCGGCCTCTCGTGGCGCCGAAACACCCTGGCTCCTTGGTTCACCGAGGAGCTGAGGGTGATGAAACGCCACAAGAGATGCCTAGAGAGAAGATGGAGGGCTACCCGTTCTGAATCTGACCGGACACAGGTAAGAGCCCATTTACGGACTTACATTGTGGCGCTGAGAGTGGCCAAACGTCATCATTGTGCCACTCTCATAGCATCCGCAGAAAACCGCCCTGCCGCCCTGTTTAGGGTGACCCGCTCCCTCCTTCAACAGAGGGTGCGGGAAGCCCCGCTACAGGGTAGAGCAGAGGAATTTGTGATTTTTCTGCAGGAGAAAATCGCTCAGATACAGAATGAGTTAGCCTCCATTGATGGCTCAGTGGGATGCCACGAGACAGATCTTTTTTTTTTTTTTTAATTGAAAAAGTTTTATTGGTTTTACATTTTTCTATAGGGTAGGGTAAGGGATACAAAGAAATTTTGAAAGCATTCACGTCAGAGTCGTCGGCCCTTCCGAGACCTCAAAATACACAATAAAAAAATAACAAAAAAAGAGCATTTTTCATAACACTACAAGGTAAAAGCAAGTACATATACCTAAATTCTCAGTTCCATGCTGTCAGACATTTACAATAAATCCAGAAAATATTATACAAAATTGTTCAGAAAAATCAAGGCAAAGTTATTTTTTCGATCTAAGTCTCTTGGCTATTGTATCTTCTTTTTCTCCTCCCTGGCCCCCAGCGGGCGGGGCCGTGGCCCCCTCCGTCCCCCCTGGATCTTCCCCCAGGGCAGAGGAATGTTTTTTAAGAAAGGCTTCCGCCTCAACAACTGTTTTAATCCTCACTCTTCCTCCTTCCCAGAACACCAGCATCCCTTCGGGTGTCACCCACTTGAACCAAATCCCATGATCAAACAATGTTTTAGACAAGAAGGAAAATTTCCGTCTTGCATCTCGAATCTTTCTAGGAATCTGCTTCAAGATAGTGACCTTTTTGTGTTGGTAAATTAAAGGGTTCTCTCTCTGCGCCCTCAGGATTTCCTCTCTGGTTGACCTTCTAACAAATTTCACATGTATCTCTCTAGGCACTTCATTTATCCTGGCATATGCTGAGTTAATTCTATAAGCTAGGTCAATGTCCCCCCTGATCTCATCTTTAGGTTTTTGTAAATAGTCTGCTAAAATTGTGCTCATAAGATCAGGGAGGCATTCACCAGATTCCTCTAGAACGTTCTGAAATCTCAAAAAATATGTCATTCTTTCCATATCAATCCTAGACACATGCCCATCTATTTCCCCAACCTCTTTAGTAACATTTTTAATCTCTCCCTTAACCCCCACCAACCCCCCTTGCAATTCTTCAGTCTTCTGTGTGTTTTCCAGCACCTGGTTCCTGGTATCCAATAGCTCCTTCTTGAAATTGATGTTTTCAGCCCTCTGGGCCTGAATTTCATTTACCAAAGTTTGTATAACAGTTTCAAGAGAAGCCAGCCGTTGTTCTAAACTTGCCAGTGCTGTTTCTTGAGCCATGATTATCTGTTAAAGTCAGTGCCAGCCAAAATGGCGTTTTCAGGGTGGGGCTGGTGAGACTAGCCGGGAGCCAAAAGTTCAGATCAAGGTTGGAACGTTGTAAAATTCAGAAACCAAGAGAGAGACAATTTTCCAGCTCAATAGTTATAATAACGAAGGTAATCCAGAAAGGAATCACAAATCCAACAAGAAAAAAATTCTTCATTAATATCCAGAGAGAGTCCCACTTGTAAAGAGACGCTGGGAATTTTCCATGATTAAAATAGTCAGGCAGGGACAGAGAGAAGCCACTTTCCACCGCCCATCTCAGAGCCCAGAGGAGAGAGTAGAAAAATAAATTCTTTATAACCAGCCAGACCTAGAAACAACGTTGCAAGTAGCCGCATACCACTTTCCCTTGTTAGAGACAGTCCGGATTTAAGATTTCCGCTTTCTCTTCCAGAGAAGCCATTTTTAAGTGCCGCTTAAGTACGAGGGGGTTTTTTTGGAAACAAACACCCCCCTCCCAGTCCGTTCAGCCTGGCTGGCAGCAAGGAAAAAGTCTTTTTAAAACTCACTCTCTCTCGCAGCTGAAGCCCCGGCGAGCCTTCCGATCTCCTCCGCTCAGCCCTCTACATTAAAGTGAATGGCGCCGACAGCCGTTGGCGAAGGGAGAACCCCCCGCAGCATGTTCCTCCTCACCTAGGTCGCGGAGGGGATCGCTCTCCCCACCGCCGTGAGGAGAAACGTCTCCTCCGAGCCGACCCTACGGGAGACCTCCGGTAACCGGAGTGTCTCGCCCCCGTGGGGGGGCAGAAAAGGCAACAAAGCGGCGAGCGAGCCCAAGGCTCGCACGTCGCCGCTGGAGCCGGAACCGGAAGCCGCCACGAGACAGATCTTGTTTGGGAGGAGTTTGACTCCGTTACTTCCGAGGATATGGACAGGTTACGTGGGCGACTGCGAGCCACCACATGTTTATTGGACCCGTGTCCCTCCTGGCTTGTACTGGCATCCTGGGAGATGACACGAGGCTGGCTCCAAGAGGTTGTCAACGCATCCTTAAGTGAGGGTGCCTTACCTGCTTCCCTAAAAGAGGCCATGGTGAGGCCCCTCCTTAAGAAGCCCTCTTTGGATCCAGCTTTATTAACCAACTATCGTCCAGTCTCCAACCTTCCCTTTTTGGCGAAGGTTGTTGAGAGTGTGGTGGCACAACAGTTTCCCCGTCACCTGGAGGAAGTTGATTATCTAGACCTGCGCCAGTCTGGCTTTCGGCCCGGGCATAGCACCGAGACGGCATTGGTCGCGTTGGTCGATGATCTCTGGAGGGCCAGAGATGGGGGTTGCTCCTCCATCCTGGTCCTATTAGACCTCTCGGCGGCTTTCGATACCATCGACCATGGTATCCTATTGCATCGGCTGGAGGGGTTGGGGGTGGGAGGCACCATTTTACGGTGGTTCTCCTCCTACCTCTCTGGCCGATCGCAATTTGTGTTGGCAGGAGAGCAGAGGTCGACCTCGAGACCCCTCACATGTGGGGTTCCTCAGGGGTCGGTCCTCTCGCCTCTCCTGTTCAACACATATATGAAGCCGCTGGGTGAGATCATCCGTGGCTTTGGGGTAGAGTACCATCTCTACGCTGATGATACTCAGCTGTATATATCTACCCCAAGCCACCCCAACGATGCCGTAGCGGTGATGTGCCAGTGCCTGGAAGCCGTACGGATCTGGATGGGAAGTAACGGACTCAGACTCAACCCGACCAAGACCGAGTGGCTGTGGTTTCCGGCTGCCCGATTCAACCAGCTGACTCCATCGCTGGCCATAGGGGGCGAACATCTTGCCCCTGTGGATGGGGCGCGCAACTTGGGTGTCCTCCTGGATGCCCGGCTGTCCATAGAAGATCAAGTGACAGCCATGGCCAGGAGGGCGTTTTACCAGGTTCGCCTGGTTCGCCAGTTGCGCCCCCTATTGGATCGGGACGCCCTTCGCACAGTCACTCATGCTCTCGTGACATCCCGACTGGACTATTGTAACTCTCTCTACATGGGGCTCCCCTTGAGGTGCACCCGAAGACTTCAGCTGGTCCAGAATGCAGCCGCGCGAGCAATAATGGGTACCGCAAGGTATACCCATGTAACACCACTCTTGCGCGAGCTGCACTGGCTACCTGTCGTCTTTCGGGTGCGCTTCAAGGTGTTAGTTCTCATCTTTAAAGCGCTCCATGGCTCGGGACCTAGCTATCTGCGGGATCGGATTCTGCCCCATACATCTTCCCGGCCGATTCGCTCCCACAGAGAGGGACTTCTCCGGGTGCCGTCCACTAGACTTTGTCAGCGGGCGACGCCCAGGGGAAGGGCCTTCTCTGTGGCGGGCCCAGCCCTCTGGAACGACCTTCCCCCCGACATTAGAACAACTATGGACCTCCGCTCCTTCCGTCAGAAATTAAAAACTCACTTTTTCTGCTTGGCCGGCCTAGGTTAGTCTCTACCTCAGGGGTTAGGGAATGTTAATTTTAAAATGGGGATTTTAGTACAGGGACAGTTGATTTAATTTGTTTTTATTGTATTTATTTATGTATATATTTTATGCTGTTTTAATTTTCCCTGTGCACCGCTCCGAGTCCCCCTGGGGAGAGGACGCGGTATAGAAAAATAAATCTATCTATCTATCTATCTATCTCTGTCATCCCGCCCAGACTAGTCCAATTGGAGGTCAGCTCGCTCCGGATCTGAATGATTTTATCCTGCAGATAAGATCCAAATTCCTCTGCATGGCCCTGCAAGGGAGCCTCCCGAGGCCTCTGGTGAAGGAGGGCGTGGGTCACCCTAAACAGGGTGGCAGGGCGGTTATCTGCGGATGCGATGAGGGCAGCGAGATGGTCACGTTTCGAGGTTTTTATCGCCACTAAGTAGGTCTGCAAATGCGACCTTACTTGTGTTCGGTCAGATTCGGCGCGGGTGGACCTCCAGATGCTCTCTAGGCGTCTCTTCTGGCGTTTCATTTGCCTCAGCCCCTTTGAGAACCAAGGAGCCAAGGTAGATCGATGCCGAGTGAGAGGCCGCAAAGGCACGATCTGGTCCAGGACCCCCGCGGCCGCCTATTCCAGGCGGCCACTAGGTCCTCAGTCAGGTCGCGGGTCAAGGATTCAGGTATTGGCCCAAGCTCCATCTGGAACCTTTCGGGATCCATCAGGCGCCTGGGGCGGAACCATATTGGTATTTCTGGTTCCGCCTCCTCGCGGTGGAGTTTAGCGGTTGGAAAGTTAAGTCGGAGGAGAGAGTGATCTGACCATGACAGGGGTTCGATGACTAATTCCCCTAATCCCAGATCATTTGTCCACTGGCCGGAGGCAAAAACAAGGTCCAGAGTGTGTCCCCCATTGTGTGTGGGGCCATTACTTGGGTCAGGTTCATGGCCGTCATGGAGGCCATGAACTCCCGGGCCACCTCAGATGTCCTGCCTACCGATGGCAGGTTGAAATCCCCCATGATTAAAAGCTTGGGGGTGTCAACCGCCACCTCAGCAATCACATTGAGGAACTCAGGCAGGGCTGCTGAGACGTAGCGAGGAGCCAGGTACACAATCAGCAAAACCAACTGCCTCCCATGACCCCACTTCACATAAAGGGACTCACAACCAGCTGTCTGCGGCACAGAGGTCTCCCTCGGCTCAAGACCTTCCTTAATAATAACCGCCACTCCCCCACCCCTACCCTGGGCCCGTGGCTGATGGAATGCCCGGTAACCTGGTGGACACATTTCTAGGAGGGGTACTCCTCCCTCGCAGCCCAACCAGGTTTCGGTAATACCCACCAGGTCCGGGTCCCCCTCTGATATTAGGTCATAGATGAGGGGGGCTTTGTTGGCCACGGACCTGGCGTTGCACAGCATCAGCCTAGGGCCCCGGCTTTGAAATCCTTGACCTCCTGGGTTGCAGGAGGAGCCCTGAGGATGGGAGCGCGCAACCTCCCGTAAGTAGCGGCAGCGCCCCCCCAATGATCCTCGGTTCCTGCCATACCTACCCCTACCCCACACCATCCTGATTGGAAGGCCCCCTGTTGACTCGACCCTAGCCCCCCTCCCAATATCGGACCCAACAGCCTCCCCGTCGAGATCGTGTACCGGCCTGGAGATGTTAGTTTGTGGGACAATTCCTTTGCCCACATCTATTTTCCCATGTAATCCACTCCCCTCCCTGGGACCCTTTAAGAACCGAATTAAACAATTCCCCAAAAAGCTCCTTATGTTCCGTTTTTGCCACCTCTCGGGATTTAAAATTCTGTCATCGAGGTGGGCCCTCGTTAACGCTGAGGGCCAGATCTGCGAGAAAGGAGAATCTCGCTGGGCGAGGAGGTCTGTTACTGAGTACATACGTTACCTGGGGGGGGAGGGGGGATTGCCATGGTGGGGTTAACCTTGGGGTTCATGGGTGTGGCTTACCCATGGTCCCTAGATGGAAATCAACATTTTGTCTGAAGATGGTATTCAGTTATTTATCAGCTGAAAAGTTGCAGGGGAAGACTGTCAGTCAATGGGGAGTAATGGTGAATGATGGAAGTCACGATGCAGGAGCAACAGGTTGGCGCAGCAAGCCAGGATGTTGAAGTTAGGCTGTTCGTCTTAAGGCTGTAGAGTTTGCTTCCGTGATAAGAATTGGAGGCAGGGAGGCAAAAGCAAGGAGGTAGAAGTACAGGGGTAAAATAAAAGGCACAATAGGCAAACAACAAACACTGAGGATGACAATAAAACTGTGGAGGCAGTCGTGAAGATAATGTAGATAGATAATGACAAGGACAACTCGGGTGGTCGGGCGGTCAGCAGAGCAGTAGCTGTGATGAGCAGGAACAAAACGGCTGGCGACAAGGAGTATAGCAACAATGTTAATTTTAAAAATGGGGATTTTAGTGCAGGGACAATTAGATTTAATCTGTTTTTACTGTATTTATTTATGTATATATTTTATGTTGTTTTAATTTTTTCCCTGTGCACCGCTCCGAGTCCCCCTGGGGAGAGGACGCGGTATAGAAAAATAAAATTATTATTATTATTATTATAACACACAGCATAGTAATAGAGAGCGAAGTAGATGAAGCAGCATACAAGCGAATCAGCAAAATGAAGCAGACTAGCAGATGAAGAGCTAAAAAGAGGCAGGGGAATGATGAGCAGGAACAAACAGGATCAAGCAGGAGCAAAGCTACGGGTAACATAATAAAACGACAAGATGAAAACATGAGGGGGATGATGGAAGGATAGCGAAGCGATAAAGCGGTAAGCAATAGCAGAGCGTTAGAGGCGTTGGAATGTTGAATCGACAGTGAGGCAGTAATAACGGTAATAACTGTCATAGGCCGTGCAAGCCATGCTGGGTGCCAAGCCTCAAGCCTTCAGCTGAGCCTCCATCGTTTCTCCGCAGTAGCGCTCCTTCGTGACATCGGGAACCGGCTTTCATGGCTGGCTCCCACGGGCTCCCACGGGCTTCTAAAGTTGTCTAGCAAGCCGCAGAGCCACGCTGGGTGTCAAGCCTCAAGTCTTTAGCCGAGCCTTCAGCGTTTCCTTGCAGCAACGGCTGGCTCCCACAGACTTACGGGCTTCCAAATTTGACCAGTCTGTCCCGTCTATTCAGCTCAGCCCTCTCCAATGGAATTAGGGGCTGGGAACCCTCTTTAGAAAAGCCAAGGAGTGGGGAGGAGTAAGAGACTATAGCAAAGAGGCTCAGATCGCAAAAATAATTTGTTATATTTTCTTTTTTTTTTATGATGGCAATTCCTGTACGGATGTCAATAGTATAAAGTAATTGAATGCATAAAATAATATGAAAATTTATGATTTTAAAATGTATGTACCCCTTCCTTTTAATAATTTTTTTCTTTTTTAATGAAATATGTACGAAGACCCGGAGGCGGTCATCAAACCCGATGTGGAAGCTCCAAAATATTATCTGATACCTTACCTATCCCTTTCCTGTTAAAAATTGTTAAAACCAATAAAACTTTTTTCAACCAAAGAAAAGCCAAGGAGGCAAATTCCTCCCCCCCTTGGCGTAGCTCGTCCTTAGCCCTCCTCCATCTTGGACCGGAACCAGGGGGGGGGGGAAATTATGACAAATCACAGCTTGAACTATCTTGCTTTGCATATAATGAGTCTTATCTCATATATTAGTTTCACCTTTTAAGTTGCATTACTAAAATAAATGAACTTTTGCACGATATTCTAATTTTGTTGAGTTTCACCTGTACTTTGTGCTTATCATGGAAATGCAAACAACTAATATTTTACCAGAGTAGTTCAACTATTTTCCAGAAAAAGAAATCCCACAGTTAACATTCCACTCCTCTGGACAGAGGTGTTAATTTGGTTCATAAATATTAAATTTAGATTGACATCACTTAATATATTTTAAGAACCTGATGTTCACATGCAGACATCCATCCAAATAAAATAACAGCAAGGCCTACTACTATAGTTCAAAGCTAACGCATATTTATACATTATAATGTAATGAATTTACAGAATATTTATATGTACTCAGAAAAAATTGAAGGTTAAAGGTATTGTTACAGACAAATAATATTTACAATTGTATCATCTTGGTTGATATGCTAGAATTAGAACTTGTAAAACTGTTTTACAACAATGCTAATCATTGCTTTTATTCACAAACCTGAATATGGAAGAAAGCAACTTGGGCTGTGGTCAAGCTTTTTAATGAACCGAATTTGTCCATTATCCTTAAAGCAAAAAAAATTTCTCTCCCCAAGAACAAATATGCTGGAAACGAGCTGAGTAAATGAAACAACACATATGTCCAGGGCTTGCTCCCCAATGTTTGAAATCCAGTCCACCTTAAACAGATGAAGAGACAAGATGCAGCACTATGGAGCATATGTTAATAGCAGCTTTAAATTCACTTGAATTAAAATTATTTTTCAACCTGAGATAAATGCCACATAGGATAGCCATAAATGGCATACACTAATTTCATCATATTTTATTGCTTAAGAAAAGGAATAAGCTTCATAAACCAGAAGACTGGTTTCACATCATTATGTAAATGAAAGAATAATCTGTTCCTAGTCTATAAAATTGCCTATTGTAAGAAATATTTTTTAAATATTGCATTTTAATTTTGTTTGATATCTCTAATCTTTAATTACTCTCTAGTTTCAATCAGATAAGTCCTGCTCCCAAAACAAAAAAGTATGTGGTAAAACAAATACCAGGATGAGATTAAATTATACAAAAGACACCCACCTTGTACATATAACATGAAATAAAACTTTTCCTTACTTTTTCCATAGTATTCAATATTTCAACAGGTCCTTTTAAAATTATGTCAACTATAAAAATGTAGCCACTTGTTTTTCCCTACTGATATGGAGGATCTCTTTTTAGGAAAACCAACATAAACCCATGATAGAATTGAAGATTGTGACTATATAAATTAATTTATAGTACAACCCTATATAGATCTGTGTACAAAAAAACTTTATTAAACTCAGTGAGATTTATTCCTAGGAAAGGGTTATAGTTAAAGTTAGGTTATGTACTGTAGTTAGGTATAGTGGTAATAGCACTGATTATTTATACCTGAAAAGGCAATAAGCTACTTGCAACTCTCCAGTTTGTTACATTGTAGAACACTACAAATCCTTCCTGTACTCCAGTTCTGCATTACAAAACATTGGCACTAAAACAATTATTATTGGTGCTATATTTGCACTTTTGTTGAAATTAAAAGCAGGTAAAGTGTGTGTGTGTGTGTTGTGTGTTGTGTGTGTGTTGTGTGTGTGTGTGTGTTCGTGTATATGTATATATCTCTGTATGTTATATTTGTAAATGTATTTTATATATTTATAAATTATATACATATGTAAAAATTTTAATTTTATATAAACACAAACACACATTGCAGCCATAAGCAGATCATTATGTAACCGATTCTATTTTATGATCTTTTTTGTGGAACTTGTTCAGTGAATGCAGAAGTCATTAAATGAATTCACTGTTTGCTATGGGCCAGGTTTGTGTAAACTGGAAATAAGATCTTGTTTTCAACAAGACCATCATAAATTGGGATAATATGACCTTGGTATGCTGCAAAAGTTTCGAAATAGGAGCCAGTTGCAGAACCAGATGGGAGGGAAGCAAAACAGAATTTTGGAACCAGGTTGTAAATAACTTTGGAGGTCTGTTGTAACTTTGAACAATTGATAAGCAACCAGTAGTGAGTTGAAGACTACCTGTATATACTGTACATTGAATCTTTGCTATCTTAAGATAGTTGTTTTGCATTAATTCCTGTAAAAGAAAAATCAGTTCAAAATCAGAAAAATGTTTCTACTCTTCATATAATATTCATTCCCCTCCTACTCTCATGGCTATTTTTTTAAATTAAGTAATATACTGATCTATACAGCTAAATTTACCACAAGTTTTTTTCCAGATCCAATTTTTTGTTGCTCAGTTTCTTGTGTTTCAGCATCTTTTGCTAATGCAAGTACTTGATACCTGTAGTTTAAACAAAAATAAATATTTATTTATTTATATATAAATATACTTGTGACACAAGTGTGTGTGTGTGTGCGTATATATATATATGTGCTACGTTTTTGAGCTGATCAATAAATAAGTCAGGGAGACTAGGATAGATCTATTTCGAGCTTTTTACCTCTCATCAGCTAGCCATACCTTACTGGGATTCAAACCGGGGCTGTATTACATGCCAGGCGAGAGCCTTGCCATTAAGCCAGCTCGGTTCTCTTCTTGTCAGCTGAGACAGGAGGGTAGTTATATATAATTGTTTCCACAACACCCTGTTAGGGCCCCAATTAAGGGAGAAAGCATACTGTTTCCTTTTCTGCCTTTCGGCTCATCACCAGAGACCATCTAGACAGAAAGCCATGAATTCCGTTGTGTAAAGACTAGGATAGAGCCCTGATTTATTTATTGATCAGCTCATAAAACTAACACACATATTAAAAAAATTACACAACGGAACTCATGGCTTTCTGTCTAGATGGTCTCTGGTGATGAGCCAAAGGCAGAAAAGGAAACAGTATGTCTCCTCCCTTAATTGGGGCCCTAACAGGGTGTTGTGGAACAATTATATATATTCATAAGAAAAAATGTTATATTAGAATATATACAAAAAGAGAACTACATAATATTGTTTCCCTTGTTTGTATCTGCAAATTCCAAACTTAATTGTAGCCAAAGAATATCTGTCTAAAGACAAGTACCTCTTGGAGTTCTGTGAATGCACTGATGAACATTGGAATAATTATAATGAAGCAACCAATACTCTATGAAATTTGTGTGTTATCTACAAATGACTAATTAATAGATCTTTTCACAAATAAATAAAAGGTTGCCTAGATGAAACTGCAAGTCAACACAGCTAACACACTGCTTTCAAGAGCTACATCTTTTTAATATGTTCTAATACTGATGTCAGACTTATTAGTTTTCTTTTTTCTTTTCCTGCAAATTCCTTCCGCACCCAAAGATACAATTAATCTGGTTCTGCAAAATTACATTGAAAATACATACCGTATTTTCTGGAGTATAAGACGCACTTTTTTCCCTCTAAAAATAGGCTGAAAATCTGGGTGCGTCTTACACATTAAATACAGCATTTTTTTGCATCTTGAAACCCCGCCCCATCACCAAAATGGCCATGGAAGCCTTATGGAGTATTTTGCCCCCCCAGCCCCCAGCAGCACTCTATAAGCCTCCATAAGGCTATGCATGCTGTTTGACCAAAAACAACCTGTTTTCACACAAAAAACAGCCTGTTTTTCTTCGTTTTGGGCCCCCCCCCCAGGAGTACTCTGCAAGCCCCCCCCCAAGGCTATTCATGCCTTTTATTTGAAAATAAACGGGCCCATTTTCGTGAAAAACGGGCCGTTTGGGGGAGGTTTGCACAGTGCAAAAAGGGTTTCCCCCCCCCTTTTCGGAAAGCTGTTTAGTTAGTGATTGATGAGAATTACGTTCGCCAAGTGCTGTGCCTGCAGAAACAAAGATTTGTTCCAAAAGTGGTCAGTGATTTCCTTCTCCAGCACATGGGTAAATACACCTGGAAACATCTACCTACCTTCCTACCTTCCTACCTACCTACTTTCTCTCTCCCTACCTATCTACTGTATTTCTCTCTCTCTATTTCTCTCTCTATTTCTCTCTCTATCCCTCTACCTACCTACCTACCTACACTCTCTCTCTCTCCCTACCTACCTGCTGTATTTCTCTCTCTCTCCCCTCTATCTACCTACTCTCTCTCTCTCCCTACCTATCTACTGTATTTCTCTCTCTTTCTCTCCCTCTCTATCCCTTTATCTACCTACCTACTTTTTTTAAAAAAAATTGCCTCTTCAAAACCTGGATGCGTCTTATACTCCGGTGCGTCTTATTCTCTGAAAAATACGGTATTACTGAGAGTACCAGAATAATTCATGGTACTCAGTACTGTCAGAATACTGAATAGAATCTCTAGCATAAATTATATAATAACTAGATGGAGCATTAATTAAGTCAAGACTTGGATTTTCATAGACGTAAATCATTCTTAAATATTTATACAAATATATGTTAAAGAGCAGCAGGTATTATGTCGAAACGCACCTGTAGCTCTCAACTTGTCGACAGGAAGAGACGGTAATGAATGAATCTGTTCTAGAACTATATGTCAGTGGACCAGGCAGAAGAAAGCCAGGAAGGAAACGTCCAAACGAATAGCTTTCTTGTTCAAACAACATAAGCATTCCATCCACAGATTGTACACAGATCAAATCTTGACCTACATAAAAAGAAGCAAAACAAAGCACTGATCATGTTTTAATACTTTTATCTCTAAAAAGTTGCTGAAATTCTTTATCTATGAGCACATGCTTCTCTGCTGAAAGCATGCTGTGAAATTATGTATACATCTCTCAATGAAGATTGATATAACCAAGAAATAAAATTATTTGTCAAGTTCTTCAGATTAGAAAAAAAGATATAGGGAAAAGAAATATAAATGGTTATAGTTATACTTCTAGTTCTTCACCTTAGATTATGGTATGTCTCCAGATTAAAAAAACAAAAACAAAAAAATCTACCAAACCGTCAAGGAATGTTTTTAAAAGCTTGTAGTAACAAATGGTTATATGTCGTCCTACAAAGTTACATCACTTTATACAAACCATAGGTAATCCTCAACTTAAAACTGTGAGCTTATGGTCATAAGTCACAACACTTGTAAAGTAGGTCAGAATGCAACCAACCCAATTTTATAACTTTTTGTAATATTTGCTAAGCAAATATCACAATTGTTGAATTATCATTAAGCAGATGCCATGGGCATTAAATGAACACCATGATTGTTAAACAAAGCTATTGTTCAAATGGAAAACTTTTTCTGAAAACCAGAAATAAATGCCATTTTTTGTCAAAAATGTCATAAACTGTTGTCACATGATTACAGGATAATGAAAACAGTCATAAATGCTGACCAGTTGCCAAGTGGATGAAATGTGATCACTCCCACAGTTTCCTTTCAGGAGACTCAGCCATCAGAACTTCTAAACTGGGTCATAGATATCTTTTGGTGGGTCCATCATAATTTTGGTCTGGCCAGCACAAGCAAGGACCGCTGGAATACCAAGTGGATGTGCATGCAGGCCAGCAAGGACAGTTGGTATGCCACCAGACTGCTGATTGCTTACCCTGGAAATGGGCCCAGGAATTGGTAGTAAAGTTTGCAGGACGGTCTCACCATGGGTAAGTTCCACGTGTAGAGCCAGACATGGTCAGCGACCACCAAAGGAGGTACATCTGGATGCTGTCGATCTGTGAACTTTTAAAACTCCTCTTTGGCCCACTCCAATTACTCTTTCAAGACTCAATGCACAGTAGTGAGTTCTTGCAGGAAATCTGTGGCTGCAGGCACTGGTGAATCAGCCATGGTCAACGAAAACATGCACAGATAAAACCCATAGGTCGCCAAGAACAGAGACATGTGAGTCGAAGCATGCTGATCGTTGTTGTCCTGCTGGTAATTCATGTAGCAACATAAATACTAGTCCAGCACAGCATTCATCTATTATGTGCCCCCGTCTGTCTTCATATGCTGAGAGACAAGCCTGCACCTGGAGCAGTTCCAATAGCAGCCACAAAAACTGAGTGTGAACTGGGTACCTTAATCTGACACTATCTGCTCAGGTAGGCCATGCAGCAAGAAGATGTGATGCACAAACAGCCAGACCATCTCTCTGTGGTAGGCAACCCACGCATGGCACAAAATGGGCCATCTTGGTCAGCATGTCCACAACCACCAACACTGTCATGGCTCCCTGCGATTTCAGAAATGTGGTCATGACGTTCATGGATACACTTCCCCAAGGTCTCTATGGTGTAGGCAAGGACTGCAACAGACCCAATGGTGGTCTCAATGTATTATTGGCTTGCCAGCACACTGGGTACAATATTACATAGGTTTCTACATCATGGCGCATCTGTGATCAGCAAAACACTCATCTCACCAGGTGCAACATTTTGAACAAGCCAAAATACCCCATTTTAGGGTGGTTGTGACACTGGCGCAATATCAAGCTTTGGGAGGACCCCTCTGGCACATAAAACCTTAGCTAAAACCTTAACAGTCCTCCGAGCATGACCAAACGCTCGATGAATCTTCAACCGAGTCTAATTCTGCATCTCTCGCCTGGGCAAACAAGTCTTGACACTGTGATCACCTGATTAGCTCCTTCACATCAACAGGTTCTTGGGTCTCCATGAATCTTTCTACAGGGATCACCGACTGGAGCAGCACCTTATTATCCCTGGACCACATGCACTCTGGTTTTCATGATAAAGCATCTGCTCTCTGGTTCCTGATCCTGGACTATAGGTTGCTCAAAAATCAAAGTGAATGAAGAAGAGAGAGACCATCGGATCTGCCATCAGTTGAGCTTTCCAGCCGTTTTCACATGCTCCAGGTTCCAATGGTCCATCCACACTTTGATTTGGTATTGAACCCCTTCTAAAGACAGCCGCCACATCAAAAGCCACTTTGACTGCCAGCAACTCCTTATCCCAGTTGATATAGTTCTGCTTGGCAGTGTTGAGCTTGTACGAGTAATAAGCACAAGGGAAGAGATGCTTTGAGTTCAGGAGAGCTTGCAACACCCACACCCCCACTGCGATGTCTGATGCATCTGTCTCCACCATGAAGGTTGCAATGGAAGGTTGCAATATGTAGCATCACTACATATTCAAAATGCCCATACCAGGTGCCGAATGCTGTCTTCCACTTGTACTCTTTGCAGATTCTCACTAAGTTGTAAGCCCCCATAAGTCCAACTTTGTGAAGATCTGAGTTTGCATTGCTCCATAAGTTCCAGAATGAGTGGGAGCACATTAATGCATTGAGCTTCCAGTAATTGCAACAAAGTGACAGTTCCCTCTACTTTTCCTTCACAAACAGGACAGGGGCCACCAAGGGGGACATTGATGAATGAAAGAAGCCATTCTTCAAGTTATTCTCTATAATGCCATTGAGGGCCTCAAGCTCTGGTGCAGACAAGGAATAAATTCGTCCCACAGAAAACTTGGCATTCGGAACCAAGTTGAGGGGAGAGCTGCTCAGCCTCTTTCTCCCCAAACACATTGACAAAATCAGCAATTTTGACTAGGAGGTCCAAGGACAAAGTGGGGGGAAGTTCTGCAGCACAGATATGAAGCCAATGTGATTGACACTTTGAACTGTTGAGCTGAAGGACCCCCCTCTGACCAGATGATTTGCAGGTCATGTGCTAGGAACTATTCCAACTATTGGAAAATGCAGTGTGGATGCCACATAGAAGTCCAACCGCTCCACATGGTTTCCCACATGCATTTGCAAAGTTTCACAAGCCATAGCTACTGGCAGCCAGCATCAATGGTTTCCACCAAAAAAGATGAGGCAACCTTATGCTGCAGCACCTTCTGTTTGGAGGCAAAAGCGGTGTCCATAAAGTGTGTGGTCACCCCCAAATCCACCATGGCTTACATGAGAACATCCTCATCTCTGGGCATGGTCAACATGACTAGCAACACCAAATGCTGGGTTGGCATAGTCCGGGGCATTAACACCTGGCCTGCTCCTGAAAATACACAACTTGGTAGACCATCTAGGTTGTGTGCGAGAAGTTTCCTGCCTTTGCTGGTGATTTCTTTGCAGGACACTTGGCTGCGAGATGACCAGAGTCTCTGCAATACAAGAACAAGCATTCTCTTCATCTCCAATCCTTATCTGTCCCCATGAGATGTGTCCTGGATCCTTCCATTTGCATGGGTTCCACAAGAGATGGAGGATCCTCACAACCCCTTCAGTTGTTGGAGCAGCTGCAACACACCGCCATGCCCTTCACTTCTGGTCGACCATCCATATGCTTGCAAGGTACTCAGGCAGCCCGTCCATACCAACTTGTCCAGGATCTCAGAGAACAATCCTTCCTGGAATTGATCTATTAGAGTTTCTTCATTCCATCTCAAATACTGACTGGTAAGTGGGAGGTGTATTTGCTCACCAGGTGATGGGCCTTTTTCAGCTCCCACAGCTGACGGTTAATTATTTGCGACTTGACTGGGTCTTCGAACATGACCCTCATTTGGAAGCAAAACCCTGCATAGTCATCCAACAATGGACTGGGATGCGTGAGGAGAGGGGTGGCCCACCAAGCAGCTGGTCCTGTTAATAGACTGACGAGGAAGCTACTTTCTCCTGGTCAGTTTGAAAATCATCTGGTCTCAGACTCATAAATAGCTGATATTGTCCAAAAAAGGTGAGGAACTAAGCAGAGTCCCCATTGATTTTTTCTGAGATGGCCACTGGGCACTTGCAAAGGAGTGGGAAGGGCCAGAGGCTTGCAGCTGCACCAACTGTTTGGATAGGAAGGTAACTTGCAGGACAAGTTTGCATGCTTGAGCTTTCTTCCCATCCATCCAGGGCAATTCAGACTAGTGGCAAGATGTGTAAACTGTTTTTTTTTTTTTTTTTTGTATTTATTTCGAATTTATACCTTGCCCTTCTCCTTGTTAAGACCCAGGGCGGCGCACAGGCATTTACTAAAACCACAGTACAAAACAATATATATCATTAAAACATATTAAATAATTTAGAACCCGTGCTAAAACCCATTTAAAAAACCCTACCAAATTATAATTTACGTATAAAAAGTCAGAAACGGGGGGCTATCCTAGGCTGGCTTGTTGGAATAAATATGTCTTAAGGCGTTGGCGGAAGAGGCGGAGGTCCGAGGTAGTACAAAGGTCGGGGGAAGGTCGTTCCAGAGGGTCGGACGTATTTATTCCAACAAGCCCGCCACAGAGAAGGCCCTTCCCCTGGGTGTCGCCAACCGGCATTGCCCAGCTGACGGCACCCGGAGAAGACTGTGTGAGCGGATCGGATGAAGGGATGTATGGGGCAGGAGGCGGTCTCTTATATAGCTAGGCCCCGAGCCATGGAGCGATTTAAAGATGGTCGTCAACACCTTGAAGCGCACTCGAAAAGCCACAGGCAGCCAGTGCAGCTCGCGCAGGAGAGGTGTTATGTGGGCTTGCCTTGGAGCACCCATAATCACCCGCGTGGCCACATTCTGTACTAACTGTAGCCTTCGAGTGCACCTCAAGGGGAGCCCCTTGTAGAGAGCGTTACAGTAATCCATCCGAGATGTCACAAGTGCTTGAGTGACTGTGCGAAGGGCCCCCGGTCCAGTAAGGGGCGCAACTGGCATATCAGGCATACTTGATAGAACGTCCCCCTGGCCACGGCTGCCACATGGTCCTCCATGGACAGCCGGGAATCCAGGAGGACGCCCAAGTTGCGCGCCCTCTCCACGGGGGCCAGTTGTTCGCCCCCAATGGTCAGTGTTGGACTTATCTGGCTGAACCGGGGTGCCGGAAACCACAGCCACTCGGTCTTGGACGGGTTGAGTTTGAGTTTGTTACTACCCATCCAGATCCGTACGGCCTCCAAACACCGGGACAACACCTCGACGGCATCATTGGGGTGGTTTGGGGTGGATATGTATAGCTGGGTGTCATCAGCGTACAGATGGTAATCCACCCCAAAATCACGTATGATCTCGCCCAGCGGCTTCATGTAGGTGTTGAACAGAAGTGGTGAGAGGACCGACCCCTGAGGAACCCCACATGTGAGGGGCCTCGGGGACGACCTCTGCCCTCCTGCCAACACCCATTACGACCGACCAGAGAGGTAGGACGAGAACCACCGTAGAACGGTACCTCTCAGCCCCAACCCCCCCAATCGGTGCAATAAGATACCATGGTCGATGGTATCGAAAGCCGCTGAGAGGTCTAATAGGACTAGGATAGAGGAGCAACCTCTATCCCGCGCCCTCCAGAGATCATCAACCAACGCGACCAATGCCATCTCGGTGCTGTGACCGGGCCGGAAGCCGGACTGGCGCGGGTCTAGATAATCAACTTCCTCCAGGTGCCGAGGAAACTGTTGGGCCACCACACTCTCGACAACCTTCGCTAAAAAGTGAAGGTTGGAGACGGGACGATAGTTTTCTAATAATACTGGGTCCAGGGATGGCTTCTTAAGGAGGGGCCTCACCACCGCCTCTTTCAAGACGGTAGGCAAGGACCCCTCACTCAGAGATGAATTCACAATGCCCTGGAACCAGCCTCGTGTCACCTCCCAGGATGCCAGTACAAGCCAGGAGGGGCACGGGTCCAATAAACATGGGGTGGCTCTAAGGTTCCTCCGCAACCTACCCATATTCTCGGTAGTGACAAAGTCAAACTCCTCCCAAGGTGTTATCTCAAGACCAGTACCGGGCATATCGACTGGATCACTTTCAGTGGAGGGCAGCTCGTTCCGAATCTGAGTGATTTTGTCCTGCAGAAACACTCCAAATTCCTCTGCTTGACCCTGCAGAGGGGCTTCAGGTGAAGGAGGGAGCGGGTCACCCCAAACAGGGCGGCAGGGCAGTTTTCTGTGGACGCGATAAGGGTGGCACAATACTCACGTTTGGCCACTCTTAGCGCCACTAAGTAAGTCCTAATATGGTCTCTCACTAGTGTTCGGTCAGCTTTGGATCGAGAGGATCTCCACCTACTTTCTAGGCGTCTCTTCCGGCGTTTCATCTCCCGAAGCTCCTCGGTAAACCAAGGGGCCTGGGTGATTCGACGCCGCATGAGAGGCAGGGACACAGGTATTGGCCCAAGTTCCCTCTGGAACCTTTCTGGATCCATCAGGCGCCTGGGGCGGAACCAAGTCGGTGTCTCCGGTTCCGCCTCCCCGGGGTGGGGTGTGACAGTTGGAAAGTCTATCCGAAGGAGAGAGTGATCTGTCCATGACAAGGGTAAGATGACTAAATCCCCTGTTCCGAGATCACTTCTCCACTGCCCAGAGACAAAAATCAGATCCAGCGTGTGTCCTCCCTCGTGAGTGGGGCCCTGAACTACTTGGGTCAGGTCCATGGCCGTCATGGAAGCCATGAACTCCCGGGCTGCCTCGGATGTTTCGCCCGCCGATGGCAGGTTAAAGTCCCCCATGACTATAAGTCTGGGGGTCTCCACCGCCATCGCGGCGATCACCTCGAGTAGCTCGGGCAGGGCTGCTGTTACATAGCGGGGAGCCAGGTATACAATCAGCAAGCCCAACTGCCTCCCTAGGCCCCACTTCACGAAGAGGGACTCACAGCCAGTCGTCTGAGGGACAGTGGTCTCCCTTGGCTCCAGACTTTCCTTAACAATAACCGCCACCCTCCCCCCTGCCTAGGGCCCCAGGCTGATGAAATGCACGGTAGCCTGGTGGGCACATTTCCACGAGGGGTAAACCCCCCTCGGGGCCCAACCAGGTCTCCGTAATTCCCACCAGGTCCGGGTCCCCCTCTGACACAAGGTCATTTATGAGGGGGGCTTTGTTCACACGGACAGGGCGTTGCAGAACATCAGCCTAGGGCCCCGGCTCTGTAAACCCTGACCGCCTAGCCCACGAGTGGAGCACAGGGGGTTGGGGCAAGCGACCGCTCGTAGCCAGCGACCACGAGCCCCCGACCCACGATGGACATCCTGTCTCCCACCGCCCCTGCCCCTCCCTAAGACCAACCGAATGGGACGGCCCTCAACAGGGACGACCCCTGATCCCCCCTCCCTAGTGGACTCCTCCTTTATCCTACTTCTGCCAGCCGGCCCTATATCTTGACCCCCCTCTGACTGAATAGACCCTCCCCCCACCCCAGAACCCCTTAAAAGCCGAATTAAAAATTTGCATAAAAACCCCCTTAGTTTTCGCCTCACCCACCTCTCTGGATCTATCAATCCATCCTCGAGGTGGGCCCGTGTTAGACCCGGGGGTCAGGCCTGCAAGAGTGGAAGCTCCCGCAGGCAGAGAAGGTCTAACCTAGAGTATGACGGCATGCTGAAAGCCAAACAGGCATTTAAAAGGAGGAACTAAGATGTTAAAAAGACTAAGATGTTAAAAAGACTAAGATGTTAAAAAGACAGCAAGTCAGAATAAATTAAATAAAATGGTGACAATACAAAATGAAATTATGATGCGCGGAGTTAGGAAAGCTGTTTAAAAAATGCACATGGAAAAAGGGGAAATCTATCTAACCAAGGGGGGGGGGAAGGTAGAGGAGGGGATGGAAATAATATAAAGATGACAAGTTTATAAAGTCCAAAAACCGCATGGAGGGAGAGTGGTCCAAAACCCTCTATTGGGTCTATAACTCTGCGGCTGGCTCAAGTTCTTTCCCCCACCATAGTCCGGAATGGTCTTTTAAGTCCAGTCTCCGCCTCCCTGGGGCCATAAATCCACGGCTACGGCCTGCAGACTGTAAACACTCCACATGTCCTGATGTAAACGTCCAAAACGCCCAAAACGCCCGGCTCGACCTCCATGACCAGCGTCCTACACCCTGGCTGCCCGGCCTACCTCCCCTCCAAACCAAGCCGGTGTGCCAGGGCAGTTCTCTGGCGGCCACGGCTGATCCTATTGCCGGGACCGATTCTAGGACGCTTCCCCCGGTGTCGATCTTCCACCAGGCTGGGCGGCCATGCCAAGGGCAGTGCCAACTATCAGGCCATGCTGCCGCTGCCACAATTTGCCGCTGCCACTCGCCACTCGTCGCAGCCCCGCCATTCCAACTCGGGATGCCAGGCCGCGCCGGGGCCGCTCCAGGCCATCACCGCCATTTGCCACCGCTAGCCGCTCGTCGCTAACCACTCGCCGCCCACACTAGCTGCTCACCGCTCCCTGCAGCCCGCTGTTCTTTCTCATGCTGTTCGGTCGCGCTGAGGCCACTCGTGCTGTTCGGCCGCGCTGAGGCCGCTCGTGCTGAGGCCGCTGAGGTCGCTCGCCGCGCTGAGGCCGCTCGCCGCTCGCTGCTCACCGCAGCCCGCTGATTTTACTCGGGCTGCCCATGCTGGGGGCCGCGCTGGGGCCACACCAGGCTTGACCAGGCCGCCCGAATCTCCCACCTCCGCCGTCACCCCCACTCACACCAAAATTCGCCCGGGGTGACGGCAGGGTATCTGGCTTGCTGGGCCGGCCCTCAAAGTTGGTCAAGAAGGCCGGCAATGTCCTCCGGAGCCATCAGAAGCCTCCGGGGATGAACGCCCTCACAGTTCCGATGCCATTCTCCTTGCGCATGCGCAAACCATCCATGGTGTGCTGCCCCCACTCACCCACACATCAGGGTTGGTGTAGAGAGCTTTATTCAGTCTGTTCCCTCAATAGTTCCATTTCAGGTTTTCAGCTAACCCCAAGTTGAAAGCTTAGCACAGTAATTGGCTGGTGTCACAACCAAATAGATAATCAAAAGCAAAACAAACATAGAGCCAAACCCTGGATAGGGTCCAAAAACAAAAACAGCTAAAAAGTTCCTTCCGATATTAGGGGCCTCCACTGAAGTTTGTCAACAAGTCCGGTGGTCCAGGTTTCAGGGCTTGCAAGGAGAAGTCACAGGAAAAATCAAAGCCAGAAGTTCAGAGGGGGTTATTTTTTTAAAATGTTTAAAAACTTTTCATTTTGTTTGTACAAACTTCACATTTTTCCAACACATTACATTTCTTTTACATATCTGTTGATTCTTTTATCTGTACAAATAAGTCTTTTATACACACACACACACATGCACACACACACGTTACGTTTGTGCTGATAAATAAACAAACAAGGGAGACTAGTATAGTTCTATTTCAAGCTATTTAGCTCTCATCAGCTAGCCATACCCGTACTGGGATTAGAACAAGCGAAGTATTACATGTGAGGCAGTTGTAATTGCCACTAGACTACTGGTTCTTATCCTGATCAGCTGAGCCAGGGGAATAAGTATATACTTGTGTCACAACATAATATAAATGTGTGTGTGTGTTTGTGTGTGTGTGTGTGAGAGAGAGAGAGAGGGTTTTTTTTGAGCTGATCAATAACTAAATCAGGGAGACTAGATCTATTTTGAGCTATTTAGCTCTCATCAGCTAGCCATACCCTTACTTGGATTCGAACCAGGGAAGTATTATATGTGAGGCAGTTGTAATTGCCACTAGACTACTGCTTCTTATCCTGATCAGCTGAAACAGGAAGATAAGTATATGCTTGTGTCACAACACCGTTAAGCCCCAATTAAGGGAGGAAGCATACTGTTTCCTTTTCTGCCTTTCAGTTCACCAGAGACCATCTAGACAGAAAGCTGTTAGTTCCGTTGTGTACTTTTTTACATGTGTGTTAGGTTTTTGAGCTGATCAATAAATAAATCAGGGAGACCAGGATAGATCTGTTTCGATCTATTTAGCTCTCATCAGCTAGCCATACCCTTACTGGGATTCGAACCAGGGAAGTATTACATGTGAGACAGTTGTAATTGCCACTAGACTACTGGTTCTTATCTTGATCTGCTGAGACAGGAGGATAAGTATATCCTTGTGTCACAACACCCTGTTAAGCCCCAATTAAGGGAAGGATACTGCTTTTCTTTTCTGCCTTTTGGCTCATCACCATAGACCATCTAGACAGAAAGCTATTAGTTCACAACGTATAAGTACACAACGGAACTAATAGCTTTCTGTCTAGATGGTGTTAGGATATGCAGCATCATATTGGGTTGACAATATATATGAGCCTATGTTCTTAAGGAATTGTGTAGCTTTAAGAATTGATTTATAATCTGGTTGGCTGTAATTATACAGCTCTACTATTAGGGAAGATCAGAATCACAAGCTCATTCCCTGTTTGATTCCTTGTGATTTCCTGGTTTACCTGATTGCCGTTGGAGAAGCTGAACTGTGAAGAAGTATTGTTTTGCATCACTGTGAGATAAACTTTGTTTGGTGAAGGACTGTTGATATTTGTTTGAGAAGTTAGTCAGAAGAAGCATTTTAGTTGCTACAAAGTAAAGACTATTTATTTTCTTACTATCACTGTTTTAGAGTTTGTTTGTGGTTTACAGCAACATATCTCTTTACTGTCCGGTGAATTACACTATTCCGCATTCTCTGGTGATGAGCCAAAGGCAGAAAGGGAAAGCAGTATGCTTCCTCCCTTAATTGGGGTTTAACAGGGTGTTGTGACACAAGCATATACTTATCCGCCTGTCTCAGCTGATCAAGATAAGAACCAGTAGTCTAATGGCAATTACATTCACAACATATAAATACAAGTACACAAAATATAAGTACACAACGGAACTCATAGCTTTCTGTCCAGATGGTCTCTGGTGATGAGCCGAAAAGCAGAAAAGGAAAGCAGTATGCTTCCTCCCTTAATTGGGGCTTAACAGGGTGTTGTGACACAAGCATATACTTATAAATAAATCAGGGAGACTAGGATAGATCTATTTCGAGCTATTTAGCTCTCATCAGCTAGCCATACCCTTACTGGGATTCGAACCAGGGAAGTATTACATGTGAGGAAGTTGTAATTGCCACTAGACTACTGGTTCTTATCCTGATCAGCTGAGACAGGAGGATAAGTATATGTTTGTGTCACAACACCCTTCTTTTTTGCCTTTCGGCTCATCACCAGAGACCCTCTAGACAGAAAGCTATTAGTTCACAATGTATAAGAACACAACGGAACTAATAGCTTTCTGTCTAGATGGTCTCTGGTGATGAGCCAAAAGGCAGAAAAGGAAAGAAGTATGCTTCCTCCCTTAATTGGGGCTTAACAGGGTTTTTAACCATATTTGAAGTAGAGCTTTTCTAATTAAATGTTTTTGGAAATTTATTTATTTATTTATTTATTTACATTTATATCCCGCCCTTCTCCACAGAGGACCCAGGGCGGCGCAAAGGAAATTTAAAAATATACAAAAATAGAAAATAAATAAATAATGTAAAATATATATTAAATTATCCCGATCCTATGCTAAAAACCAAATTATTAAAAACCCAATTTAAAACTTTGTAAATGTCCCCATGGGAGGTTAGGCTAGGTCGGCTTGATGAAAAAAGTATGTCTTTAAACATTGGCGGAAGAGGCGGAGGTAGATGATGGTCCGGAGTTCAGGGGGTAGGTCGTTCCAAAGGGCAGGGCCCGCCACAGAGAAGGCTCTACCCCTGGGTGTCGCCAGTCGGCATTGTCTGGCCGACGGCACCCTGAGAAGGCCCTCTCTGTGGGAGCGTATCGGTCTAAGGGATGTATGGGGCAGGAGACGGTCTCGCATATAACTAGGCCCCGAGCCATGGAGCGCTTTAAAGATGGTCGTCAGAACCTTGAAGCGCACCCGAAAGGCCACAGGAAGCCAATGCAGCTCGCGCAGGATCGGTGTTATATTGGAGCATCTGGTGGCTCCCGTAATTACCCGCGCGGCTGCGTTTTGGACTAGCTGTAGCTTTCGAGTGCACCTCAAGGGAAGCCCCATGTAGAGAGCATTACAGTAGTCGAGACGGGACGTCACGAGAGCTTGAGTGACTGTGCGAAGGGCAGCCCGGTCCAGTAAGGGGCGCAATTGGCGCATCAGGCGTACCTGATGAAACGCCCCCCTGGCCACGGCCGCCACATGGTCCTCCAAGGACAGCCGGGAATCCAGGAGGACACCCAAATTGTGCGCCCTCTCCACGGGGGCCAGTGTTTCGCCCCCAATGGCCAGAGTTGGAGTAATCTGGCTGAACCAGGGTGCCGGAAACCACAGCCACTCAGTCTTGGCAGGGTTGAGCTTGAGTTTGTTACCACCCATCCAGATCCGTACGGCCTCCAAACACCGGGACAGCACTTCGGTGGCATCGTTGGGGTGGTCTGGGGTGGATATGTACAGCTGAGTGTCGTCAGCGTACAGATGGTACTCCACCCCAAAACCACGGATGATCTCACCCAGCGGCTTCATATATGTGTTAAACAGGAGGGGCGAGAGGACCGACCCCTGAGGAACCCCACATAAGAGGGGTCTCGAGGTCGACCTCTGCCCTCCCGTCAACACATATTGCGACCGACCAGAATGGTAGGATGAGAACCACCGCAAAACGGTGCCTCCCAGCCCCAACCCCTCCAGTCGGTGCAATAGGATACCATGGTCGATGGTATCAAAAGCCGCCGATAGGTCTAACAGGACTAGGATAGAGGAATAACCTCTATCCCGCGCCCTCCAGAGATCATCAACCAACGCGACCAATGCCGTCTCGGTACTGTGAACGGGTCGGAAGCCGGACTGGCGCTGGTCTAGATAATCAACTTCCTCCAGGTGTCGCGGAAACTGTTGGGCTACCACACTCTCAACAACCTTCACCAGAAAGTGAAGGTTGGAGACCGGACGATAGTTCTCTAATAAAGCTGGGTCCAGGGACGGCTTCTTGAGGAGGGGCCTCACTACCGCCTCTTTCAAGACGGCAGGTAAGGACCCCTCACTCAAAGATGCGTTGACAATGCCCTGGAGCCAGCCTCGTGTCATCTCCCAGGATGCCAGTACAAGCCAGGAGGGACACGGGTCCAATAAACATGTGGTCGCCCTAAGTTTCCTTGACAGCCTGTCCATATCCTCGGTGATAACAAAGTCAAACTCCTCCCAAGATGGAACCTCAAGACTAGTCTCGGACAGTCCCACAGGACCACTGTCGATGGAGGGTAGCTCATTCCGAATCCGAGTGATTTTCTCCTGCAGATAAATCCCAAATTCCTTTGCTCGCCCTTGTAGAGGGGCTTCCCGCGGCCTCTGGTGAAGAAGGGAGCGGGTCACCCCAAACAGGGCGGCAGGGCGGTTATCTGCGGATGCAATTAGGGTGGCACAATACTCACGTTTGGCCACCCTTATCGCCACTAAGTAAGCCCTAATATGGGTTCTCACTAGTGTTCGGTCGGCTTCGGAGCGAGAGGATCTCCATCTGCTCTCTAGGCGTCTCTTGTGGCGCTTCATCCCCCGAAGCGCCTCAGTAAACCAGGGAGCCTGGGTGGTTCGTCGCCGCAAGAGAGGCCGCAAGGGCGCGACTCGGTCCAAGGCCCCCGTGGCCGCATTTAACCATGCTATGAATCTTGTCTTTCCCATCCCAGATAAAGGCATGCCAACCCAGTTCCAAATTGTAACCTTCTATTGTTAGTAATCTTCTGTTTTTTAGATGGATCCAGTCCCTTAGCCAGGTGAGAGCTGCTTTTTGATAATAAAGCTCCCAATCAGTAAGTCCAAATCCTCCTTTTTCTCTACTGTTCTGTAACAATTTTAATTCAATTCGTGATTTTTTCGTGACCAAATAAATTGTGCAATTAATTTGTTTAAATCTATGATGAAAAAGTTTTTCCCTAGGCTAATCGGTACCACTTGAAATAAAAATAAATTTTTTGGTAGGATATTCATTTTAATGGCTATTCTTCCCATTAGTATATTTGTAATTTCCTCCAATTTTTTCAAGTCTTTCTTAATTTTCTGAATCATTTTATCATAATTGTCTTTCTTAATTGTTGAGCATTTCCCTGCCAGCCAAATTCCTAAATATTTTACCTTTTTTACTATCCGCATTCCCATGTTTTCCTCTAATTCTTGCTCTCTTTTTTTGGTGAAATTCTTCATAATGATCTTTGTTTTGTTCTTGTTAATTTTGAGTTCCGCTACCCTACCGAATTCATCTATTTTTTGGATTAACTTAATTCCTGATTTTAATGGTTCCTCTAATATGAATACCATATCCTCCATGAAGGCCTGTGTTTTATATTCCTCTTTTTTATTTTTAATCCCTTTTTTATTGTTTCTAATTTATAACAACAACAACAACAACAACAACAACAACAACAACAACAACAGACAGTTAGGCCTCATTTCTCCTCCCCCCTCCATTCCTGAACCTTCCTTCCTACCATCAAACAGACAGTTAGGCCTCATTTCTCACCCCCTCCATTCCTGAACCTTCCTTCCTACCATCAAACAGGAAAGTAGGCCTCATTTCCCCCCCCCCCAATTCCTGAACCTTCCTTCCTACCATCAGACAGGAAGGAATGCCTCTTTCCTGCTGTGGCTGGGCCTGAACAGCTACCTGGTGTGGTTCCTACAGTTATGGTATTATCATCCTTGAATCAATAGTGGCTCAGCACTGAGAACCCACCCAGGCACCTACGATCACTAATGATGAGGAGAAAAGAACAAAAATCCACTTTGGATCTTACGTCGCCCGGGTCAATAAGGACCACGTCAGATGCTATGGCTCCTGGACATCTGTCGAAAAATGGGCTACTGGGCTCAGTTGTTACTGCCAGGGAACCAGGGCGTGCAACTGCAAACCAACTGGAACCAAAGCGCAAAACTTGGACAACTGAAGAAAATAGATAAATCCTCAAATATTACTACCGGGCAGAGCCAACAACCAGGGGATTTCAAAAAAGAATGATGCAGCTGTGGAAGGAACAACATCCGGAAAGTGGTGTAACTGAACAAAGACTAATGGATCAAAGGCGCTTCATCATCCGTAATAAAGTTTTCACAGAAGTGGAAATGCAACATCTAGAAATATTGGCTAAAAAGAAAACAA
The DNA here is from genome assembly GCA_039707465.1 of Rhabdophis nuchalis. Taxonomy (NCBI): domain Eukaryota; kingdom Metazoa; phylum Chordata; class Lepidosauria; order Squamata; family Natricidae; genus Rhabdophis; species Rhabdophis nuchalis. The sequence continues at coordinate 86,700,180 of CM077647.1, read as the reverse complement.
CAAGTGATGATGAACAAGCTGAAGAAAATGCTCCAACACCTAAACAAATTGAAAAGCCAGTGGAAGAAGCAAACATACAGGATGAAGACCTCTTATGCAACAACTTGAAAGTGTAGAGCTAAGTGATCTAGTAAAGATGCTGAAAGAAAAAATTGAAAACCACGTCAAAGAAAATGTAGAAAGAAAAAGACTACCTATCATTTGCGAAGTGCATAGCAAACAAGTGAAAGATCTGTTAACTGCCGTGAACAACATTTTAACTTCAATCCCATCCAGCACACTATGTGAAACCAACCAATTAATGTATAGCACAGCCGCTGTTATAACTGCAGAACTAGGTTATAAAATGCCAAAAAAGAAACCCACTGGAACACCAGAGTGGAAAATTTGACTTGATAATAAAATTAAAAAACTACGAGGGGATATCAGCAATCTGAAGTACTTGAAAGAAGGAAAACTAAAGAACAAAAAGCTGAAAAATAGTTTACACAAAAAATACAACCTGGAGGAAAAAACAATAACAGAAATTATGGAAGAACTAAAACAATGTGCGATAGCAACAGCAAGGAAAATTGAAAGATACGAAGGACGAATAAAACAGTATCGTGAAAATGTCCAGTTCAGAAGAAACCAACACCTCTTCTACCGGTCCCTTAATGAAAGTCGAATCCAAACTTATATTCACCCATGTAAAGAAAAAACTTTGAACTTCTGGAAAGAACTGTGGGAAAACCCAGTAGAACACAACAACACTGCCTCCTGGATCAAAGATATTCAACAACAAACAGTACAAAACAAGATGCAAAATATTGTAATAAAAACTGACATGGTGACAAAACAAGCAAAGAAGGTCAAGAACTGGAGTGCACCTGGCCTGGATGAACTGCATGGATACTGGCTAAAACATCTGACCAGCCTACATCATCACATGGCCACTCAATTTGCTCAAATGCTTCAAAATGCAACAAGCGAAGAATGGCTAACAGCTGGACGAACTTACTTGATAATGAAAGATCCAGAAAAAGGCACAAACCAAACAACTATTGCCCAATTACTTGTTTACCAACAACGTTCAAAAATTTTACAAGGATACTGGCAAATTCAATATTCAATCACCTGATAGAAAACAGTTTGTATCCAGTAGAACAAAAAGGAAATTATAAAAAATCAAGAGGAACAAAAGATCAGCTGCTCATAGACAAAATGGTACTAAAAAATGCAAAACGAAGGAAAACAACTTTAAATATTGCTTGGATTGATTACAAGAAGGCATTTGACTCATTACCCCACAGCTGGATTAACCGCCCCGAGTCCCTTCTGGGAGATGGGTGCGGTATAAAAATCAAATAAAATCAAAATCAAAAATCAAACATCTGTCTGGAAAACTTTGGAATTAGCAAAAATATCTGTACATTTTTGAAAGCAAATATGCAAAAATGGAAAACAGTTCTAACAATAAATGGGGAGAACATTGGTGAAGTCAACATCAGACAAGGAATCTTCCAAGGAGATTCACTTTCACCACTACTGTTCAACATTGCATTAATTCCCCTGACAATAATCCTACAAAACACAAAACTGGGATACCAAATCTCAATCCAAAAGGGCAAGATAAACCATCTATTATACATGGATGACTTTAAAATGTGTGTGTAAAGCCCCACTGAACTTAAATCAATACTCAACACAGTTCAACTATTCAGCAGTGACATCAAAATGAACTTTGGACTTGAAAAATGTGCTATATTATCCATGCAGTGAGGAAAAATGGAAAAAACGGAAGGAATAGAACTCGGAATAGAACTGGGAAATGGAAATATAGTGAAAACAATAGCAAAGGATGATGGGTACAAGTACGTAGGCATATTGGAAGCAGATAAGATCTTGAATGAAAAAGTCAAAGAGTCAACACAAAAGGAATACATCAGGAGGGCCCGCAAAATATTAAAATCAAAGCTGAATGCCGGAAACATAATTAAAGCCATTAATACATGGGCAGTTCGTGATACACTATTCAGCTAGAATCAGCAACTGGACTCTGGCTGAACTGGAAAACCTGGACCGGAAAACATGCAAACTTTTGAATATATACCATGCTTTACATCCACAAAGTGACATTGACAGGTTGTACCTGCGAAGAAAAATAGGGGGCAGGGGGCTATTGCAAATCCATCAAATTGAAGAAGGAGGAAAACGAAGTTTGAATGATTATGTAAACCAAAGTACAGAAAAATTGCTGCAGGCTGTAAAAATGGAGAACAGCATAAAAACAACAGAAAACAAAGGCAGAATATAAGGAAAAACAGCTGGATGACAGATTAAATAGATGGAAGACCAAGGCTTTGCATGGACAGCACTTTAAAAACATTGAAGGAAAATATGATGACAACTTGACATGGACATGGCTCATCCGTGGTTTTGGGGTAGAGTACCATCTCTACGCTGATGACACTCAGCTGTATATATCTACCCCAAACCACCCCAACGATGCCGTAGCGGTGATGTGCCAGTGCCTGGAAGCCGTGCGGATCTGGATGGGAAGTAACGGACTCAGGCTCAACCCGACCAAGACCGAGTGGCTGTGGTTTCCGGCCGCCCGATTCAACCAGCTCACTCCATCGCTGGCCATAGGGGGCGAACATCTTGCCCCTGTGGATGGGGCGCACAATTTGGGTGTCCTCCTGGATGCCCGGCTGTCCATGGAAGATCACGTGACAGCCGTGGCTAGGAGGGCGTTTTACCAGGTTCGCCTGGTTCGCTAGTTGCGCCCCCTATTGGATCGGGATGCCCTTTGCACAGTCACTCATGCTCTCGTGACATCCCGACTGGACTATTGTAACTCTCTCTACATGGGGCTCCCCTTGAGGTGCACCCGAAGACTTCAGCTGGTCCAGAATGCAGCCGCGCGAGCAATAATGGGGACCGCAAGGTACGCCCATATAACACCGCTCTTGCGCGAGCTGCACTAGCTGCCTGTCGTCTTTCGGGTGCGCTTCAAGGTGCTGGTTGTCATCTTTAAAGCGCTCCATGGCTCGGGACCTAGCTATCTGCGGGATCGGATCCTGCCCCATACATCCTCACGGCCGATCCGCTCCCACAGAGAGGGACTTCTCCGGGTGCCGTCCACTAGACTGTGTCAGCGGGCGACGCCCAGGGGAAGGGCCTTCTCTGTGGCGGGCCCAGCCCTCTGGAACGACCTCCCCCCCGACATTAGAACAAGTACGGACCTCCGCTCCTTCCGTCGAAAACTGAAAACACACTTTTTCTGTCTGGCCGGCCTTGGTTAGTCTCTACCTCTGGGGTGTTTAGGGAATTTAGTTTTAATGGGGTTTTTAGCGCAGGGACGATCAATTTAATCTGCTTTTATTTATTGTATTTATTGTTTGTATATATTTTTATATGTTTTAATTTCCCTGTGCACCGCTCCGAGTCCCCTTGGGGAGAGGACGCGGTATACAAAATTAAATATTATTATTATTATTTATTTATTATTAAGATGGGAACTATCAAGAAAGAAACGGAAGATTTAATACTGGCCGCTCAAGAACAAGCACTGCAAACTAATGCCATGAAAGCGAAGATTCAAAAATCCACTGACAACAAGAGAGGTTTAGTGTTTTATGTGCAACACCATTTGAAAGCCCAACAAATATTTGCTGATCAGGAAGGAAGGATCTTAATGACAGAGATAGAGATTGGACAGAGGAAGTGTCTTTTGGTTGGTATATACGCCCCCAATATCAATCAAAGGGCCTTTTATGAAGATCTGTATGGGAGACTGGGGGAAGTGGAATATGATCATATCTGCCTACTGGGGGATTTTAATGTGGTGGTGGATAAAACTCAGGATTATATCCGGGGGGGAAATCAAGGAGGTTTGAAAGAAATTTAAAAAACCCTACCAAGGATATGTCATAAGATAAGGGAGGAATTCGGCCTACAAGATGTGTGGAGATTACACAACCCTGGGAAAAGGCAATACACCTATTTCTCGCCCAGACACCATTCCTGGACACGTTTAGACATGGTCTGGATGTCTCCAGAATTGAGGGGAATGGTATCTGGAATAGAAATTGGTACTAATGAATGGGCGGACCATAGTCCTATAAGGCTGACATGGAAGATCCCTGGATACAGGCAAACTAGATGGAGAATGTGGGTGGGGGCTTTGCAAGATGAAGACTTTATGGGGTCTTTTAAAAAAGAGATGAGTTTTTTTATCCAAGAGAATAAAACCGAAGATACATCCATTTATAATACTTGGGACACTGCTAAGGCAGTTATGAGGGGTTTACTGATTAAATACGGCGCTAACTGTCGCAAAATTAAAAGAGCACAACGGAAAGAACTCCTGAATAATCTGAGTAGAGTTGAGCGGAGAATGCAGGAAGGGCAAGAGCAGGAACACCTGGTCGAGGAAAGGATGTTCTGGCAACACCAGATTAGCTTGCTAGATAAAGAAGAGTTAGCCTCTAAGATTAAATGGTCTAAACAACATTATTTTGAGAATGCCAATAAGCCAGGCAGATGGCTCTCATACCGCCTAAGGAAGGAAGGCGAACAACGTAGGATAGAGGGGTTGAAGGATTTGGATGGAAACTTCCATACTACTAAGGAAGGGAAAAAGAAAGTGGCACAAGAATTTTTTACCAAACTGTATGAGAAAGGGGGAGAAGAGATACAAGGAATCAGACAGTTTTTGATTAAATCTGACCTACCACAAGTCCCTGAAACTATGAAGCAACTTCTTAACGCTGATATAACGGAAGGGGAAGTAGAAGCAGCCATGATGAAACAAGCCAATGGGAAGACCCCGGGTACAGATGGGCTACCGGTTGAACTATATAAGGCGATGTTTGGGGTACTGGGTAAATATATGACAGAGTTGTATAACAGAGTGATGAGGGATACCCAGATTCCAGCATCGTGGTCTGAAGCGTTTATTTCCATTATTCCCAAGGAAGGGACTGACTTGTCACTTATTAGAAATTATAGGCCAATTTCGCTGCTAAACTCTGATTATAAAATTTTTGCAGCAGTGTTAGCAGCAAGACTTACCTGCTTTCTTAATACCTTTATACACTCAGATCAGAATGGCTTCCTCCCCAACCGACACCTACGGGATAATTTGAGGATGATTATGAATACCCTGGAATATTTTGAGGCCTGCCCGGATAAACAGATGGCCGTAATTTTTGTTGGCGCCCAAAAGGCATTTGATCGGATCTTCTGGGACTTTATGATATCCCAGATGGATTATATGGATTTTCGCACAAAATTCATAGGGGAAATTCAGGCCATATATCAAAAACAAACAGCAAGGGTATTGATTGAGGGAGATCAAACAGGGAAGATCGAGATACATAGAGGTAAGACAGGGTTGCCCCTTATCCCCGCTCTTATTTGTCTTGACTTTGGAACCTCTACTGAGAGAAGTAAGACGGAAAAACGAGATAAAGAGACTGAGGATTAGACGGGAGGAGGTTAAGGTGCAAGCCTATGCTGACGATCTGGCCTTCATTCTAGAGGAACCAAGGGAATCAGGACCGCATTTGTTAGAACTAATTAGGGAATTTGGGAGCGTTGCAGGTCTACTTCTTAACGAAGATAAGACCAAAATGCTGGTCAAAAACATGACCCTAAGACAGAAGCACCAACTTGAAGACCTAGTGGGTCTGAAGATCGTAAATAAAATCAAATATTTAGGAATATGGCTGACAGGGAGAAGTAGCTCCATAAAGGAAGATAACTATGTTCATCTTTACAAACAGATGGTCCAAGATTTCGGCAGATGGAAGAACCTGCAACTCTCCCTCATGGGGAGAGTAGCAGTTATTAAAATGTGTATCCTCCCCAAATGGTTATTTCTATTTCAATCAGCCCCTGTAAGATTGGAAAAGAAATTCTTTAATGAAATGAATAGAGCCGTCTCAAAATTCATTTGGCAAGGTAAAAAACCCAGAATTAAACTGAAAATGATGCAGGAACCTAGAATTAGAGGGGGATTTGGCCTCCCCAATTGGCAGCTTTATTATCAGGCGGTTTTATTAATTTGGATTAAAGAATGGATGACCCTGAGAAGAACACGGCTCCTGACTATTGAAGGCTGGGGCCTACAGTATGGTTGGCACTATTATATTTGGCCCGGTTCAGAGCGACCCAAACACTTCAATGACCATCTTGTGCATAGGACCTTGAGTTATTCTTGGGAGAAGTTGAGGAAGAAGCTATATTTGAAGGTGCCATGCTGGATCTCTACTCAGGAAGCCCTTGTCTACCCAACACGATATAGAGGGGAGAAGATCTTGACATATGAGGAGATCTTAGATCCACAGGGGAATTTGAAGACCAGGGAATCATTAGCCTCACAAGGATACCATATCGACTGGTGGCCATATTCCCAGATATTCTCAAGATACAAAAAAGATCAGAAGACTGAAGGGATATATCCCTATAAACAAGAACTGGACAAGGTTCTTTTTGGAACAGAGAAAGGGATGCTCTCCAAGTGTTACGGACATCTATTGTTATTAGACGTAGGGGAAGAAGTGGTCAAAGACTGCATGATTGCTTGGGGACGGAATATAGGACGCACACTGGACTTTCAAAGTTGGGAAGAAATCTGGTTCAAAAATATGAAATTGACTATGGCAGCCTCGGATAAGGAAAATACATATAAAATGATATATCGGTGGCATCTACCCCCGGCAAGACTTGCCAGAATGTTCCCTGGGACCATGCCTAATTGCTAGAAATGTGGTCACAGAGAGGGGACCTATTTCCATCAGTGGTGGACCTGCCCAATGGCGATTAAATACTGGAAAAAAATCAGGCAATGGTTAATAGAAATCACCCAACATAGATTAGATTTGAAACCTGAAACCTTCCTGTTAGGACTTAAACCCCCAGATATCAACATGGAGATATGGTTTTTGGTGTTGCACATAATTATTGCGGCAAGATTGGCATTTGCCCAGGAATGGAAGAGTGATCAAATACCAATGGATAGGGCAGTAATAAACAAAATTAACAAGTGCGCAAAATCGGATAGATTAACAAAATTAATTAAAGGAAAAAAGGACTCAGAATTCTATAACTCGTGGAAGAGGTGGTATAACTGGATACGGGAACGACCGAATAATAACAACTGAAGCAATAATATATGTTTAAATCAGATATTGGTAAATAATATTAATCAGAAATTAAAGGACGAATAAGAATTGATGAAGTAGGTAGGTTAACTAGATGGGCTGTATATAGTGTAAATGTTGGTGTTAAATATTAGGCCTATTGTTAGGACGGTAATGTTAAATTTGGTTATATAAATGTTATCGCTTTCTCGCGCTGTGACGGCAATATGTTTAAAATTTTGTTTTTATAAGAATAAATAAAAAATATTATTAAGAAAAAAAAATCCACTGACAACCCAAACTGCCGACTTTGCAATAACAAAGTCGAAACTATTTCACATTTAATATGTGAATACAGCAAAATCGTACAAACTGATTACAAAGCTAGACATGACCAAGTTGCTAAATTAATCCACTGGTCATTATGTAAAAAATATGGTTTACCTGTATCCAGAAAGTCATGGGAACACAAAGTAGAAAAGTTATCGAGAATGAGAGGGTGAAGATCTTGTGAGACTTTCAAATACAAACAGACCGTCATTTGGAGCACAACAAACCAGATATCACGGTTGTAGAGGGCCGAAGTGTACAGTTCATTGATATCGCTGTTCCTGGAGATGCCAGAGTCAAAGAAAAAGAACTAGAAAAAATCATGAAATATCGCGACCTAGCCATCGAAACCACACGGCTATAAATGAGGCATGTCACAGTGACACCCATTGTCATCGGGGCACTTGGCACCATGTCCAAGAATTTTACTAAATGTCTCAGAAAATTGCAGCTTCCTGCAATAACACCAGAGGAACTGCAAAAAACGGCGCTACTTGGCACATCTTATATTCTACGAAGATACTTGGTTGATACCTGGGATGCTGGCAGCAAACTGTATCAACAATTAACACCAGTCAATAGTATTTGTAATATGCATTTTTAAATGTTCAGTTGACTGATTTTCATGTTTTATGAATAAAGTAAATAATAATAATAATCTTTATTGTCATTGTACTAAAATTACAATGAAATTGATTTTAACTTCACTGGTGCAAAATTATAACAGAAACAAAAAAGAGAGAAAAGAAAAAAGAAAAAACTAGCATGTGCATGGAGTGATTGCGGATGAATTTAAAAGTCTCACAGCCCAAGGATAGAAGCTATCTTTAAACCCGTTTGTTCGGCTGGCTATACTTTGATATCTCCTGCCTGATGGTAGAAATGCAAAGAGATACCAATCAGGGTGTGAATCATCTTTGAGAATCTTCCTTGCTGTGCTAAAGCAGCGAGATCTGGCGATGTTATCTAGTGATGTCAGAGGACAACCGATGGTTTCTTGTGCTGAATTGATCACTCTCTGTAGTGCCTTCCTCTCCACAACTGTTAAACTAGCATACCACACTGTGATACAATATGTGAGGACACTTTCTATGGTGGACCGATAGAAAGAGGTCATCAGCCGTTGTTCCACCTGATTTTTCCACAGGAATCTAAGGAAATCTCTGTTGGGTTTTTCCAATCACCAGAGACGTGTTGTTTTTCCAGGTGAGATCTTGGCTAATAAGCACTCCTAAGAATTTAAAAGAGGAAACCCTCTCCACACAACCCCCCTCAATATATAGTGGGGCAGGTTCCTCTCTGTGCTTCCGGAAATCTAGCACCATCTCCTTTGTCTTGCTAGTATTTAGATATAAGTTGTTTCTTGAGCACCATGCAGATACCTTCTGGACTTCTTCCCTATATGCTGATTCGTCCCCTCCAGTTATGAGACCCACCACTGTTGTGTCATCTGCAAACTTTATTATGATGTTGGATGGATCAGAGGATATGCAGTCATATGTATTCAGTGAGTAGAGGTAGGGGCTGAGCACACAGCCCTGAGGGGAGCCTGTGCTGAGCTTCAGCGTGGAAGATGTAAAGGACCCAACCTTTACTGTTTGTGGATGATCGGTCAGTCTTTGATCCATTCACAAATAAGGGGAGGGAAATTCAGGTCAGTCAACTTTTCAATGAGAATGCCTGGTAAAATGGTGTTAAAGGCCGAGCTATAATCTATAAAAAAACATTCTTTTTATAGAACTTCCAGTGTTAATATAAATAATAAAGAGGATAATGGACATCCTTGTCTCATTCTTTTCCATATTTTAAATTATTCTGTAGTGTACTATTTATTATTACTTTTGCCAAACACTTGGGCCAAGTACATTGATTCTATCATCTTAATAAATTTTTCTCCAAATCTCATCATTTTTAACTGTGTGATAATGAACTGCCAATTTAAATTGTCAAAGGTCTTTTGGGCGTCTAAAAAGATCGGTGCAATTTGTTTTCCTGGATTCTCTTTATAATATTCTAATGTATTTGTAATTATCCTCATATCGTTTTTTATTTGACATTTTGGTAAGAAGCCGTTTTGGTCTGTGTGAATGATTTCATTTAGTATTTTTTAAATTCGCTCTGCCATTATTGATGTAAAAATTTTATAATCTACATTTAGTAAAAGAAATTGGTCTCTATTTTTTATTTGTTGATGGTCCGAATCTTCTTTAGGTATCAATGTTATATATTGTTCCCTCCATGATTTTAGTAGCTTCACTTCTATAAGTACTTCATTAAATAAATCTAAAATCACTGTTTCTAACTGCCCTTGCTTGGCTTTATAACATTTTACAGTTATATCGTCTGGGCCTGGTGTTTTATTATTATTTTTTCTCGTCAGTGCTTTATTGAGATTTTTTGTATAGCATTTCTCTTCTCTCTTCCTCAATTTTATGTAGAATCTTTTTATTTAAATATTGTTCGATGTTATCTTCTAATATATTTTTTTGCTGTATAGTTTCTCGAAAAACTTCTGTACTATATATATTTTTTCCTCTTTCTGGTATTGTATGTTTCCTCTTTCATCTTGTAAGTGGTGTATTATTATTCTTTTTCTTTCTTCAATTTGTGTGCTAACCATCTTCCCTATTTATTCACATTTTCAAAATAGTTTGTTTTGCAAATTTGATTTTTTGGGGGCCATCTCTTCTGGTGTCATCAAATTATCAGTTCTTTTTTCTCTATTTTTGCTTCTTGCGGCTCTTTTTGAAAATCCATTTCCAGGTTTTTAAGTTCTTTTTCTAATATTTCTTGTTTTTGTCTCTTCTCTGTTTTTCCTTGCCAAATATGCTATTGTCAACCCTCTAGTAAAAGCTTTTGTAGTGTCCCATAGGTTTTGTAACAATGTTTCTTCTTTCTTATTTACTTTATAGAAAAGTTTCAATTCTTTTTCTATCATTTTTATACTTCACTATTCTTTGATTCATTGTCCATCCATTCATTGTCCACCATCCATTCCTGAACCTTCCTTCCTACCATCAAACAGGCAGTTAGGCCTCATTTCTCTCCCACCCTCCATTCTTGAACCTTCCCTCCTACCTTCAAACAGGCAGTTAGGCCTCATTTCTCTCCGACCCTCCATTCCTGAACCTTCCTTCCTACCATCAAACAGGCAGTTAAGCCTCATTTCTCTCCCACCCCCCATTCCTGAACTTTCCCTCCTACCTTCAAACAGGCAGTTAGGCCTCATTTCTCTCCCACACCCCATTCCTGAACCTTCCTTCCTACCATCAAACAGACAGTTAAACCTCATTTCATGCGCATGCGTGAAAGAAAGATGGAGACCAACCTCTGAACACCGGAGAAGGCAAGGGAAGGCCTTTAGCCCATGAGGACGTTAGCCGGTCGATCCTTGGCTTCTGTTAGCCTGCCCCGACGAGCCGCCACACCCGCTAACACACTGGAGCATTTTCGGCTCCTCGGGCAGCATGGGCGAGCAGGAAGCCAGAATTGAAACCGGAACTGGAGTGGCAGAGCCGTCATGCCAACCATCCCCCACTACACATTGAAGCGATTTGTGATTCTTGGGGATGACGCGGGCAAGCGGCAACAGGAGCAGAACCGGAGCCGGAGCAATTCAGGCACCCGATTGAACGGTACGACGCGGCACGGAAGACTGATGCGGACAACCGACGCGGCACGAAAAATCAGCGCGGCGCGGCACAGCACATCATGGAATTAATTGAATTAACTGCCGATCAACATGGCGCTGCTAAGGCGAGCAACCCTAAGACAGAAACAAGGAGCTGAAGCGACCATACGGGGGCAGAGGCGATTAGTAAGCCCTGACCCAGTGTCCATAGAAACAACACCGGCCCGAATATTGGACAATTAACACCTGGCCTGATTTACGACCTTAGCCTAAAGGTAACCCGAACATCAGCCAAGGGTGCCTGGCCTGAAATTCAATCTCGGCCCACTGGCAGCAATTTTTCCACCTTCCTCATAACGATGATAGACATCCTAATTTAATCAACGGATCCAATGTCTCTTAGGAAATTGACCTCTCTACATCATCCTCATCGTTTGTTTAACCACCTTCTACACTCTCCTGCCTGAGAACTCTAAGACCAATTACTCTCCTGCTTTTTATCGATCTATCTGAATTCTGGACTTATGAATTATTTAAACTATGAATTTAATGTCACCATCTAAATCCTCCTGCTAGATGCCCTCCCTTCCATGATTAGATTTGTAATGGAATTTTTTTTCCCTCGGGGCTATTGCAACTAGATCTCCTTCCTGCACTTTATCATATTTCCCACGTATTCAAGGGCTACCCTTCTATCCCTACGGGAGTCTCCTCTTGCACATGTCTGGCCCTCAGAACTAACGAGGACCCACCTCAAGGATGGGCTTATTAGTCAAGACAGGTGGAAGAAACGCAAGCTACGCAGATTTTTAATTAACTTTTTATTTCGGGTTTTAAGAGGTTCCAGGGTGGTCGGTGGATCCATTTACACTGGCTCAACTGAACTGAATGCTAGTCCAACTGAGAGCGGAGAGAGTGAGGGTAGAGGGTACGACATTGGGAGGGGGTGGGGATTGATCCCACAGAGGGCCGTTCCATCATGATGGTCCTAGGGAGGGGTAGGTATGACGGGAGCCGGGGGCCATATCAAATGTCAGGGGGGGGTGTACCCGCTGTCTACAAGCGGTTGCCTGCCCTGACCCCCAGGGCTCCTCTCGCAACCTAGGAGGCTGGGGATTACAGAGCCCAGGCCCTAGGCTATTGTTGTGCAACGCCAGGTCCATGGTGAACAAAGCCCCCCTCATTTATGATCTAATTTCAGAGGGGGAACCAGACCTGGTGGGTATTATGGAAACCTGGTTGGGGCATGAGGGAGGTACTCCCCTCGTTGAGATGTGCCCCCCAGGTTACCTGGCACTTCATCAGCCAAGGGCCCAGGGCAGGGGTGGAGGTGTGGCGATAATTATCAAGGAAAGTCTTAAGCCAAGGGAGACCACTTCGATACCATCGATCACGATATCCTATTGCACCGACTGGAGGGATTGGGACTGGGGGGCACTGTACTGCAGTGGTTCTCCTCCTACCTCTCTGGTCGATCGCAGTTTGTGTTGACGGGGGGAGAGAGGTTGACATTGAGGCCCCTAATATGTGGGGTGCCTCAGGGGTCGGTCCTCTCGCCCCTCCTGTTCAACATCTACATGAAGCCGCTGGGTGAGATCATCCGGGGTTGTGGGGTAGAATACCACCAGTACGCTGATGATACTCAGTTGTACATATCTACCCCCAACCACCCCAGCGATGCCGTCGAAGTGATGTCCCGGTGTTTGGAAGCCGTGCGGCTCTGGATGAGAAGTAACAAACTTCGGCTCAACTCGTCCAAGACCGAGTGGCTTTGGTTCCCAGCGTCCCGACATAACCAGCTGATCCCATTGCTGGTTATCGGGAGCGAGTCACTAGCCCCCATTGAGAAAGTCCGTAACTTAGGCATCCTCTTGGATTCGCGGCTGTCCTTAGATAGCCAAATAGCAGCCGTGACCAAGGGGGCTTTTTACCAGGTACGTCTGATACGCCAGTTACGTCCCTTTCTTAACCGGGATGCCCTCCGCACTGTCACTCAAGCACTCGTGACATCCCGCCTAGACTATTGCAACGCTCTCTACATGGGGCTCCCCTTGAGGTGCATCCGGAGGTTCCAGTTGGTACAGAGTGCGGCCTCTCAATGCTCCCATATAACACCTCTCCTATGCGAGCTGCATTGGCTACCGGTGGCCTTCCGGGTTCACTTCAAGGTGCTTGTCACCATCTTTAAATCGCTCCATGGCTCGGGGCCTAGTTACTTGCGGAACCGTCTCCTACCACATACCTCCCACCGACCGATTCGCTCCCAGGGGGAGGGCCTCCTCAGGGTGCCGACCGCCAGCCAATACCGGCTGTCGGCATCCAGGGGTAGGGCCTTCTCTGTGGCAGGCCCACCCTCTGGAACGACCTGCCCCCCCGACCTTCGCACTATCACGGACTTTCCCCTCTTTCGCTGCTCACTCAAGACTCATTTCTTCCAGCAAGCTGGACTAGCCTAGAATTTTAGACCTCATATACGCCAAAACTCCAACCAAACTAGTAAATGGTTAATAGGTTAATGGGAATTTTAGTACAAGTTAATTTAATTAATTTTAATTCTTTTATTGTATATGTTATTATTTATTATGGTAGATTTATCTGTACACCACCCCGAGTCCATTTCGATAAAGATAGGCGCGATTTACAAATCGAAATAAATAAATCTCTCTTTTTTTTTTTTGGTCCTTTCCATGATTATTTTTATTGTGTTGTGTTCTGCCCAGATGTTTATCATTATTTCAATCTCTTCTATATCTCTTCTCAATTCCTGAGTTGACCAAATCATATCTATCCTTGACCATGATTTGTGGGGATTTGAATTATATATAAATTGTTTCCTATGTTTCTTTCTCGCCATTAATCTTTCAAGCTCAGTTTCTGCGCCATTTTGAAAAAGGTAATTGGTAGTGTTCTTTTTTTCTTATTACTTTTGTTACTCTTGTAGTCATCATTGTTATCTCTTATAGCATTGAAATCGCCAATTAGACATATATCCTCATATTCTATTTCTGTTATTTTTTTGGTGGATCTTCTTATAAAATTCTTTTAGGTTTTTATTTGCGGCATATATTGTTGTAAGGATATTTTTTCTTTGTTTTGTTTTTATTTATATCCTTAAAATCCTCCCCTCTTCATCTGCATATATTTTTTGTGTTTATCCATTCTTTAATGTATATTGCAATTCCTCTTTTTTTTTTGTGTGCTAGTGTTGTAAATAATTTTCCTAACTTTGGATATTCTAGTAGTTTGTTATATTGGTTTTTGATATGCACCTTTTGAAGGCATACTATGTCCATATTCATTTTTTGTAGTCTAGTCAAAGTTTGCCTTCTCTTTTCCGGTGAGTTTTGTCCATTTATATTTAGTGAGAATAGCTTAATTTCTTGTTCCATTGTGTTCCTTGTGTGCCGCCCTTAGTTTCCTTGTATTTCTTGTCTCTATTTCTATTCTACTACCCTCTTGTTCTATTGTTCTCTTTCCTGTTTTCTTCTTTCTTCTCTTTTTCCTTACCTGTTTTAAACTGACTGTTCTTGACTGCCACTCTCTGGTCCCTCTTTACTTTCTTGTTTGTCCTCAGCGATGAAATGATGTTCAAAGAACTCATGTGCTTTCTCGACTGTGTCTATTTTATATCTTTTATCCTGCCAGGTAATCATCACTCCCTCTGGTGTGAGCCATCTGAACATTACATTGTATCTTATTAGTTGTTGTGTAAGGAACTGATAGTGCCTTCTCTACTCTTTCACTATTTTCAGGATTTGTCTCAGAATTTGTATCTCTCTTCCTTTATATGTTATTTGTTCTTCTCTCACTTTCTTATAAACTTCATCCCTTACTGATTTTCTAGTGAAGTGTATGTGGATTTCTTTTGGGAGCCTGTGTCTACTGGTGTAATTTGTGTGGATTTGGTATACCTCGTCTATAGCCCTTCTCTTTTCTTTATTTTTTTATAATATGTTCGCTACAATCTCTGCAATTGTTTCCCCTAAATTTTCCTCCTTTTCTTCTACTATATTTTGAAAACGCAGAAAGAAGCCAACTTTTTCCATTTCTAAGAAGCCTATTTTTTCCGCTAATTCTCTGTTTAGTGTGGTCAGCTTCTCATCTATCATCTCCATTCTCTTCTGTTTTTTCTACCTTTGTTTCTACTTTTGGAATTTTTTATTCATTTTTTGTTATTTCACTTTGTATTTTCCCTATTTTATCATCTATTCTTCTAATCTCACTTTTCATTTTTCCCATTTCTAGTTTAATTTCTTCATAGTTTTTCCTAGTTTCTTCGTGATTTTTTCTCATTGTTTCTTGTGTTTTCAACATTGTTTCTTGTATCATTACTAATGCATCTTGTATACACTGAAGGTTCGTTGTTGAGCTCTCTCTCTCTAGACTCAGTGTGCTCTCAATTGTGCGCTGATTTGAGGGTGAAGAAGTTGCTGCCTTCCTGTTCATTTTACTAATTGTTGTTGTAGTTGTCATTTTTATTTTAATTTCCTTACAATTTTTCCCCCACAATAACATATACTTCTCTCCATCCACTACTTATTTCCACTCTCTTACCAGCCCCTTCAATCTTTTAACTTTCCCTCTTCCATGCACAGTTCAATTCAATTCAATTCAATCCTACAATCTAACAACTTAATTTCTGTATATTCAAGTTTGTATGCCAGTCAATGCACACAATATTCATGCAATATTCAATATATTTAACATAACTCATTCTTTCCACTACAGGAAATTGCATGCTTTTCCTCCCTCCTTATAGCCGCCGATATTGAACTATATCCAGCTTGATTCAAAGCTTTGAAATTCTAGCTCAAAGAGCTTTTACTAAAGTTTATACCACTTTAGTTGCTTAATATGTTCTCACCAATGCTGTTGTGTTGCTATCTCCTCATATGTGGCTGTCACAACCCAGAATCAGCCATGGACGCCGAATTCTTCTCTGGTGATTTCAAGGGGTTTCTCTCGTCCAGTGGGGACGTTGCTTGTCTCCTCTCCATCACCTGAGTTCCCCCTCTCTCCTGTTGATCTCTCCAGGTTCAACTTCATCCTTTCTCAGGATCTTCAATGCAGAAACTCGAGCAAAGCTAGTGGAGCCACCATTCCTTCACCCACTCTAAAGTGACATCACCTCAGGAAGTCCCAGGTGGTCCTTTTCATCAAATCCAGCCACAAACAAGTTCCAGACTAACCTTCCAGGCAATGGTCAATTAGTCCACCCAACAGATAATTGGCTGCTCCAAACGTGAACATAAACTCTATCCACAACTGAATTAAATCTATGAGCTGCAGATCTCCAGAAACACAAACCACCATCTGGCTATGATCCACACATGTTGCGTCCAGCAATACCTGCCTCTGCTTGCGGTGCTAAATAGCCCCTCTCAGTGCAGCCCATTAAAAGGGGTGGGGCCTTTTCCCCATCAATCTGGCAGATCGCCATCTCTCTGCCCTGTGTTCTCTAGCATCTATCAAGGCCAGCTGCTCCTCCCCTTCTTCCTCAATTACCTGCTAGCTCTCTCCAGCCAAGGCATGTTCAGCTGACAGTTCAGGGTCAGCAATACCAGACATGCCATCACATCACAAGTGGCTTCAGCTTGTAATCCTTTTGTCAACAAATGCCTGGCAGCTCAACTTTCCTGCAGTGGCAGCCTTATAGCTGCGTCACGCTATTCTGTAAGCACAATTCTATAGAAGGCTTTTTAAAAGAAGACTTTTATTTTGTTTTAATTATTTATTTATTTAAAACAGAGGATCCTTAAAAAAAGAAATTCCTACAAGATTACAAGAGTAACAGCTGCTTGCAAAATAGCACAATGCTGCCATGAGGCTTTCTCTGTAATCACATCATCTGGATGCCTCTCTCAGAAGCTGGGGTGGGGGAATGAATTTTGAGTGCTGCAGGGCCCAAGAGATGGCAGAGGAACAGACTGTGTTTTGCAAGTCCCTGGTTTCTGAGTGGCTAGATATGAAGAAACTTGAGGCCATCAAGCTACAGTTGTCAGCATTCTGAGTAATGCACCCATTAAAATCAGAACTCCAAGGCAGGTAGATTCCTCAAAGAACATGCTCATTCATACATCATGTTGGTACAGCCAATGAAAATGAACTCTGAAGGTTCCCAGTTTTCACCTAATTAAAAGAGTAAAACTTCCCATCTCCCCATGTAATCAGTCACTTTGTTCAATGAATATTGCTGGCAGGCTCTTCTTCTCCACCAGCCACCTGTTACAATGACCTTGGTTCCCACAGGAAACCTTTTTATTTTGACTGTAAGCTGGGATATCTACTTCCCCCTTCTCCTTCCCCACTCAGGGTTCACAGCAACTGTGAGGCAGCACAAGATGGCTTCAGCCAGATTCACTTCAGAGTTGAGAGTCAGACCTCCTCCCTTTTGTTGGAGAGAATGTCCTGAAAAATTCAAATGGAGAGAAATTCATTTTTCAATCACCCACCTCTCCCTCTCCCCGGAGGTGCCTTTGGCTTTTGAGGGCATGTATCATGAAATCACTTTATTTGCTTTTACATCCCAGCTCATCACCCAAGTGGCTTCAGACAATGGGTATTCCTTCCATTGCACTAGGCATTGGAGCTTTCCTCTAGGATTCATTTTTCCTTGTAACGCTTTTCTCCCTGCACTACAATTGGCTTTGTGGCTGCTTGATCTACTGGCCTCAGCTTTAACAAGGTTCTGGGGAAGACTGGATGCATTTTCCCTAGCAGGCAGGGAAGCTTCAACTCCATCGTGACCGGATTAATACTCTTCGCGATGGGGAAGAGACCTATGAATTTGGGTCCTAACTTTTTTTTTTTTATTGAAAAAGTTTTACACAAACATATTTTCCCCCCTTCCCCCCCCCATATATACAATATAAATCAAATACACATGCTATACCCCCCCTCTTCCCAACCATCATAATATAAATTTCTCACAAAATAACATTATCCGATTATCCCCATCTTCTAAACTAATTATGCAAATATATTTCCTTCCCCTAAACACCCTAACCCTCCCCCACCTCCCATTCCCACCCACCCCCTGACTTCCACTATACACCACTCTAGTAATTCCAAACAACCCAGATGTTATCCTCTCTGTTTACATTATACCCCTTACTTATCTCCTTAGCAGTCTATTCGTTCTAACCTAAATTTCCTAATAGCTACCTAATATAAAAGTTCTCTCTTCCAACCTTTTAATTAAACATTAAGATACATACAAGATAATTTCTTAAACTCTAAATACCATCTATAAAACATTTTATAAGTTATCCCTTAAATTCTACATTTACAATTTAACCCATATTTTTCCTTATTAATCATTTCAACTTCCATCCAGTATCCATAAATCCAGCTCTTAATTATCAATCTGCTCATTCTTACCTAAAAGCTACAGACCCATCGTAAGCACCCAAACCTCCAACATTTTAGTTAAACATTAGAATACATACATGATAATTTCTTAGAATCTAAATACCCTCTATAAAACATTTTATAAAAATTCTCCCTTCCAACATTTTAGTTAACCATTACGATACATACACTCTTTAGGATCTAAATACCATCTATAAGATATATTATAAAAGTTCTCCCTTAAATTCTGTATCTGTGTAAATTTAACATTTAACATTCACAATTTAACCCATATTTTTCCCCAGATCTCCAACATGACAATAATCATTTCATCATTGTTCGTAAATCCAACTCTTTGATCCTCTTTCCATTTCATCTGTAACTATTTATAATATAACCAGTTTAAAATAATTCCTTCTTCCAACAGTTGTTCCAAAATTCTCAGTTGCCAGCTGCCCCCATCAGTAAAAAGCACATCTTTATATAAACAACCCACGGGTGACTTTTCATCTGAATTATTAAATTCAAAAAACGTGATAGGGTAACAACCAGATCAGCTGCAAATGCTCTAATTCTGTATTCCTTTTGCCTTATAGCTATACCATTTAAGGAAATCAAATCCCAAATTATGTTCAAGACTTCTAAAATTAAAATAAATGACAATGGAGATAATAGGCAGCTTTGTCTTGTACCTTCTTATATCTCAAAACTCATAAACAAATTTCCATTAATAATAAGTTATGCATTTTGTTATTAATATATTGCTCCTATCACCTGTCAAAACCAAATCCCCATAACCATTTTTCCAAAGTCTTGATTAGAACGTTCCAGATCATTCGCTCAGAGGCCTTTTCTACGTCCGAAAACCAGCACTGCAGAGATCTGCTTATTTTTGTCTAGATAGTCAAGTAAATCTATGAGTTGCCTTACATTCTCCTTCATATGTCTACCTTCGATAAATCCTGCTTGATCATAATGAATTACCTCTTAAATAACTGGCATCAAACTGTTGGCATACTTAACAGAAATTATTTAATCTGTAATCAAAAGAAATATTGATTTATAATCCTCTAAGTTCTTAGGACCATATCCTTAGGTATCAGCGATATAAAAACCGCTTGCCATGAGGAAGATGTTTTCCCTCCTTGCTGTATTCTTTCTCCACCAAGCTAATCTTCAATCCTGCTCCTCCCTTGGCTTCTACTTGCTTCTTACTTTTATCTTTCTTAACTCGTTGGATTTGGAGCCTCCTCCGCTTCTGCATTTTTTGAATTTGTGTAGTGATAGACCTAGTTTCACGTTGCTCATCTAATTTAAGCATTGGCATTTCAACAATTCCCTCTAAAACAGTCTTTGACGATTCCTCCAGAGTAGAACTTAAAAGATGTCCAAGAGAATCCAGCTGAGAGCCACCTGCAGCACCATAGGTTTTCTTTTCTTTTTGCAGCTGTATTTGTTCTTCTATCTCTTTTTCAGACTGCTTCTGCTCTTCAATCTCAATATCTGTTGGTGCAGATGTACGTGAAGGTGTGGTGCTTGCCTTCAATACGTCATAATAAAATTCTTTTGCTTTATCTAAGGTATTCAAACGATAACTCACACCTTCATATCTTGGTATAATACCCGTTGGAAGATCCCACCTATATTGTATCTGTCTTTTCTTCAATTCTGCTACCAAAAATCCAAAATCCATTCTAGACTTTAACATCGCTGGTGGTAACTCCTTAAAAACACCAATCTGATTTCCATCTATTTGAAGAACAGAGTAAAAGGACTTCTGCAAAATATCATTTCTAAGTCTTCTATCAGTAAAATATATAACCACATCTCTTGGTAATTGTCTTTGTAGTGCTGCTTGTAAGTTTACCGTCGATGCCGTCGAGGTGCTGTCCCGGTGTCTGGAGGCCGTATGGGTCTGGATGGGTAGTAACAAACTCAAACTCAACCCGTCCAAGACCGAGTGGCTGTGGTTTCCGGCACCCCGGTTTAGCCAGATAAGTCCAACACTGGCCATTGGGGGCAAACATCTTGCCCCCGTGGAGAGGGCACGCAACTTGGGCATCCTCCTGGATTCCTGGCTGTCCATGGAGGACCATGTGGCGGCCGTGGCCAGGGGGGCGTTCTATCAGGTTCACCTGATACGCCAGTTGCGCCCCTTACTAGACCGGGGAGCCCTTCGCACAGTCACTCAAGCGCTCGTGACATCTCGGCTGGATTACTGTAACGCTCTCTACATGGGGCTTCCCTTGAGGTGCACTCGAAAGCTACAGTTAGTGCAGAATGCGGCCGCACGGGTGGTTATGGGTGCCTCAAGGCAAGCCCACGTAACACCTCTCCTGCGCGAGCTGCACTGGCTGCCTGTGGCCTTTCGAGTGCACTTCAAGGTGTTGACTACCATCTTTAAATCGCTCCATGGCTCAGGGCCTAGCTATATACGAGACCGCCTCCTGCCCCATACATCCCTCCGTCCGGTCCGTTCCCACAGAGCGGGCCTTCTCCGGGTGCCGTCGGCTGGGCAATGCCGGCTGGCAACACCCAGGGGAAGAGCCTTCTCTGTGGCGGGCCCGGCCCTCTGGAACGACCTACCCCCCGACCTTCGCACTATCTCGGACCTCCGCCTCTTCCGCCAACGTCTTAAGACGTACTTATTCCAACAAGCCGGCCTAGGATAGCCCCCCGCGTCTGACTTTTAAATATAAATTATAATTTTGTTACGGTTTTAATAACGGGTTTTAGCACGGGTGAATTAATTTAATATATTTTTAATTGATGTATATTGTATTTATGGTTTTATATAATGCCTGTGCGCCGTCCTGGGTCCTAACAAGGAGAAGGGCGGGTATAAATTTAATAAAATAAATATACTCTGTAAATTTTATCAATATTAAAAAAAATCACACCAGAATCATCCAATTTCAGTAATGTAGACAATGCGTCGGCACAAATTCTCCTAATATCTTCTCTAGGGTTCTCCCTTATTCCCCTCAGTCTGATAGCAGATTCCATCGATCTAAATTGCAACATAATTATTTCATTATCAATCCTTTGTATTTCTCCAGCAAGTTTCGCAAAGTTTAAATCAGATTCTTTCATTTTAGTTTCCAGGTCCAAAGCCAGCTGTTCAACTTTGTTATCCACCTTAATCATAACACCAGACAAACCCTTAGCTATTATTTGTAAGTTTTTTTCAAGCTGTTCATATTTATCCATATTATCCTGGGCCACTTCCTTAATTTCTTTAAGTTCATTACCTATAAAGTTTTTCAAATCCTGAAGGCTTATTATCTCTATCTGCTGTTGCAGGGCTGCGCCAGCTGGGGGACCTCCTTGTTTCATTGCCATGCTTATAAAACAATCTTCTTCCCAGGTTTTCACAAAATACTCTTCAAAATAGACCAAATTATATATTAGCTGACTTTTTCTCTTATTTGCTATCTCCTTTCGCTTTCCGCCGAAGTAAGATACTTTGTAACAAGCTGGAATACACAAACCAGTTAACTTTCATTTCCTTTTCACTGGAGATTAACACCACTTTCATTTCCTTTCAGCTTTCTGCTGAAGATTAATGCCATAACTAGAATACACAAAACAGTTAACTTTAGTTTCGTTTCAACTTTCAGCTGAGGATTAACGCCATCTTAAATCCTTTGTTCTAAATGCTTTGTTCTAAATCCATAGTATTCAAGTTTAAGACTGCTGTTATTTAGAAAGTTCACAGACTTTGAATACTTGCGATTAAGACGATTAGAACAAGGTATTTTCTTGGTTTGTTTGGAATGTGGATTGAGGGTTGAGAACGATGCCTTGCTCCGCTATTTTGTAGCGAAGTTTCCCAGACGTCCGGAGCGGGTAGCTGCCTGGAAGGGGAGTCCCACCTTGCTCGTACCCCAGAGGAAAATAAACCTTCTGGGGCACCCCGCAAGGGACTCTACCCAAACGGCGCTGGCTCTCTCACAAGCTCCTTAGGAGCTTGGAGTTTTCCGAGGCGTTTTGATGGTTTAAAAACGCCTCTACAGGCGACTGGGTTGGCAGGCTTGAAAAAACCTGCCGGCGGCATCCGCAGCTCAACCGGAAGTCCTGGGTCCTAACTTTTTGCATGTTAGTTTTAGTCTTAGGTGGAGAGGTAAACCTTGCTCCCTATTTGAAAAGGTGGTTAGAAGGACCTATGTATGTCAGTTTTCATCTTTTGGGTTTTTGCAGTCTCTTGAAGGGTTTTACATTTTCCCATGCTGTCCTCAGTGACTCCATTTACTCAGTTACGGTCATGGAGGAAGTTTGTTATCTAGAGAGTTCTGGCATGGAGATGAACTCCATACCACTGATGATTTGGAAAGGGCTTAGTTCAGTGCTGCTGTGCACAGCATTGTTGTTTGTTACCTCAGCAAATGGTAGCAGGTCTGCTCAATTAGTTTGTTAATAATTAATGTAGCATCTTCAGTATTGTTCTACCTTTGTATTTGCGCATTCCACGGCACTGTTAGTGCTTGGATGGAATGTGGATCTAAAACCCTGAGAGGACCCAATGGTCCTCAAACTCCCTCCAGAATTTGGCTGTAAATTGAACTCACAGTTGGAGATAATTCTTCTAGGAGCTCCATGCAGCCTATAAATGTGCTTTACCAATAGTATGGCTAGCTTGTGAGCTGATGGGGGACTGGGGCAGGCTACAAAGTGAGCTTGCTTAAAGAAGAGATCAATCACTGTCAAGATGACCATATGTTTCCCACTCTCAGGAAACTCTACTATATAATCCAATGCTATTTCATCCCATGGCTGGGAAGCGTAAGTTACTTTTTGGAACAGTCCTGAGGGCTTCTCTGGTCATTTTTTTCATTGTGGCACATGTAGTGCAGTTTTTAACATAGTCCTCAATGTCACCTTTCATTGCCACCAAAATTTCCCCCTGACCACATGCAGGGTTTTAAGGAACCTGAAGGTGCCTACCTGCTTGGCATCATGGTTTTTTTTGCAGTACTTGGAGATGTAGGTTGTTGGGGACATACACTTTAGAGCCCCATTGGGCCAATCTGTCTCTGAGGGTTAAGAGCTGCTTGTTGTCCCAGTGCCATGTATCAATGGATAGCTCAGTTTTTAATAGTTGAGTCAAACTCCCTCCCTCATCAGTTTTCTGCCCTTGCGCTTGCTGTCTGGTGATGGTTTGTTTGGCCTGCTGGGGGGAGGTAGCATAGCTCCTCACACTTGCTGATGTATTGTGGCATTTGCAACAAAGCATCAGCAAAAAGGTTTCTCTCCCACCACCTGGGATTTTTTTTTAAGTGAAATTGAATCAGTACTATGCCAACCAGATTTGCTTTGATGAGAGCTTCTTGTGGTCCAATGGTACTTGGCCCCTTCAAGGAAAAGTGATGCCAGGTAAACAGAGTCCAGTGGACTGCATACACTTCTTTTTCCCTTACTGCTCACCTCCTTTCAGTCTGTTAGCTTTCTGGAGTTTTCTGCATGGCCACAGGTTCTACACCACACTTTTTTGGAAGAGGACTGCAGCCAATGCTATGTCATTGGCATCTACTTGGACAACAAACATTTGGTCCTGGTCAGGGTGCTTAAGGATTGGCTGTTTGGCAAACAACATTTTAAGCATCTTGAATGCCTTTTGGCATTCAAGGGTCCATTTCAGGGGCTGACCTGGCTATGGTTTCACTTCTCCCCTCCAGTCTTTTGTAGTTCAGTGATTTGGAAGGGTGATCTCAGCAAAGGAGGGAATTAACCGTCTGTAGAAATTAGAGAACCCCAGGAAATTTTTGAGCTGTTTGTGGGTTCAGGGGGGTTGCCAGTCCAAGATGGCTTTGACTTTCCCTAGAACCATTTCTAACCCCTTATACAATACTCTAAGTTGGGTGTCGGCAACCCATGGCTTCGGAGCTGCATGCAGCTTTTTCATCCCTATGTTGTAGCTCCCTGATGGTTGATCCCACCTCTGGCTGGTCCCAACCCTCCCCCTCCCCTCCCAGTCACTCCTCTCCTGACCTGAGAAGCTAAGGACAACATTGGGGGATGGAAACTTATTCCATATTCCAGAGCAGAAGGAAAGCATCCCTGTACTTGCCTCATCTCTTGCTGGGTCTCACGGGCACGTTATATGGCCCTTATTAGTACTGCGTTCACCTTGGTTGCTCGGGAAAATGAATGACCTTGCACAGCACAGTGAAATTTAGTGTGCTTCATAATGGGTGAGACTGGGTCTCCTCCTCCTCCTGAATCCTTCCCCACTTGCAACAGCAGTGGCATCGGTCGCAGCTGGGTCAGGCAAGTGTCTTCAGGTGGAGAGAATGTCATACATCTCCCTGCACAACTGAGGTACGTGAAGCACCAACAAGGGCTAGAAGAAGCACCCACAAGACCCAGCAAGAAATGAGGTACCAGAAAATCAGAGAGATAGGCAGAAAGAAGACAAAAGAAGGAAGGGAGGGACAGGAGGGAGGGGAGAGCAAGTGAGATAGAGAGCGTAGGATCAAATTCTGGGATGCAAAGAAGTGTTTTGACGGTTGTACGCTGAGAGACACAGATTTTTTCTGCTTTCTGCATTCCCAACCCCACACTGAACCAAACAGGGCGGGGTCTCCCTTCTGTAAGCAGCCTGCTAAACCTGCTTGCAAACTCTGAGCGTGGCTCCAAATGCTTGGCTTGCATGTCCCTCCTGGTCCTGTCCCAACTGCCACTGCAGCCGCTTCTACCTGGATGGCTGAGGCAGACAGCGCATTTGCCTTCCCTCCCAGAGCAGGTGGGGATGGGCACCCACCTGAGGACCTCTGCCCACTTCTCGCCACTGCCATCTAGCCTCCCTCTGCCCAGATGGCACTACACCACTTCCTCCCAGATGGAGCTCCATCTTCATTTGCTTGCTGGCCGCTTCTGAGGAGGTAGCTGCCTGGGCTGCCTGAGCTCCTGCCACGGGGGAGGGAGGTAGGATGTCTCCCAAACAGGATCTGGGTTGGAGTTGCCTTATTATATGGGGATCTTCAAAGGCTGACTTTGCCTGCCAGTCTCCAGTCCCCCTCTACAGCCCAAATGATTGTATCCAAATGACACATGAAGCTGGGCTGGATGGATGGATGAGACAGAGAAAGAGAGACATGAGAGAGAGGGAGTGACAGAGAGGGGGAGGGAGAAAGAGAGGGGGAGATACTTGTTTCTCACAGAAACCACCAGGTGCCACAAAACCTGGGTAGGCATGGCTGGGCAAGAGGGGGGATCATGTAACTGGGTGAGAGTGAATGACATTGAGCTGGCCATGCCACCCAGGGTTTGTGGCTCCCAGTGTTTTCTGTGGTAAATGGGTCCAAATGACTCTTTGAATATTGAAGGTTGCAGACCCCTGCTCTAAGTAGTCTAGGCTGGATTTATGAAACTCAAAGTTAGACAATTTTATGTAGGTTCGCCACTAGGAGTTTCTTGAACACCTGGCATACCAGCTTGATGTACTTTTCTTGTGTCTTGGTGAAGATGAGAATGTCATCTAAGTATACAAGGACCCCTTTGTATGGGTGTTCATGGAGCGCCTGATTAATTAGCTAAATACTGGGGGGGGGGGGGCGGCCTGCGGCCTGAAGGGCATGACTTTAAATTGGAAACTCCCGAGGGGGCAATTAAATGTGGTTTTCCACTCATTCCCTTCCTTAATCATCACTCAGTAATATGCTTCTCAGATCCAGTTTGGTGAAGATTTTTCCCTTGATACATGAGCTAGCACCCTAATGGCGAACCTATGACATTGAGTACCACAGGTGGTACACGGAACCATGTCAGCTGGCACCTCACCCAATTGTCTTCCTGATTTCTAGTGTTAATGCGCATGCAACAATCAGCTTCCAAAAAGCAGCCAGCTGATTGTGCACAGAAACTAAAAGTTAATTGAATTCCTTTTACATTGTATTCAAAGTTGAACTTTCTGGATCCTGTTCTCTCGCTTGCTGCTCCAGCTCCTCTCTATTGACTGTAAATTGCCCAGATTAGATGGGCTAGCCTAGGGGTGGGGGCCAGCTGCAGCCAAGCTGGAGGAGGCAGTAGTTGTGAAGCCTCGAGGCTCCCAGAGCTCATGGTTGTGTTTCGTTCCAATCCCCTCACACCCCGGCTGTTCAGGGAAGACGAGACTTCAGTCTGCAAACTTGTGTAAGATAAGAAGGGCGGGCGCGTTACTCTGGCTGGGAAAACGTAGCAGGCACAGAATCAACTCTGCCTGAAGGCGGGAAGGCTGGGAGCTCCCTGCTTTACCCCACCCACCAGCAAGCTGAAACATCCTGGGAGGTTTCTCTTTTGCTCCTCTAGAGAGACATTGGCTGGCAGAGGGAGGGGAAGCTTCGAGCCTTTTCAAACCACTCTGTCCCGTTTGCATTTTAGGCTTATTGTTTTGTGGCACTTGGGTTGCAAGATTAAAAAGGATAAGGAGTTGGAAACAATTAGGCACTCTGACAATTTGCACAGGGCTTGTTTTCTCGCCTGTAATTTTGAAGCTAGATGGAGTCACTGTGGGCAGACTTGAGCGTTGTCCAGCAGAGGCGAGCAAAACCCTCCCCCTCACGCTTCAGTAGTGTGGATGGGAGATTCTTGCTCTGTAGAGGACTGAGGAGGGAGGGCTTTCCCAAATGTTATAGCAAGGGAAAACTTTGTTTGGGGGGGGAGAGGGGCGGTTGTTTCAGCACCTCTGGGCTGTCTGTCTCTGCTTGGAGCACTAATATTAATATTCACCATCAAGCCCCATCGGCACCCTTTGGCCCTCACTCACTCCTCCCAGCCTTTCGGTATCCTGCTTTCTCCCTTTCCTGGTCATCTCCTCTCTGTCTTCACTTCTCCCTCCTCTTTCCCTTCCATCAGAGGAGCTACAGACAGGCACAGGAGACAGCTATTGTCATGTCTAAAAGCAGGATAATCTTCTCCATCTTTTGTCTGGAGTATCATTTAATCCAGAGCCTGACTTCTGGAATTAAAAGGCTGGTAAAAATGCAAAGGAGTACAAGGAGCAAATAAAAGACCTTCAAGTTGGACAAAATCTTACTTGTGGGACAGGAACCAGCTCTTAGCCCCCTTGTGGCTCTTTGAAAAGCATCCCTCCCCCCCCCACACACACACTACAATGCCTGAGGAGGCAGGAGAGGGCTGCAGGTGTCCTTGTTGATCCCAAGGGGGTCTGGGAGTGGGTGTGAATTTCCCCAGCCCAAACCATCCCGCAGCCCTCTCCATCCCCTTTTCTGTAAAATTGGTTTCCCCCACTCGCTGGTAATCAGCAAATCCAAAAGAACCCCCAGCTGAGAATCACTGCTGGAGATTGGTTAATTCAGGGAATTTCTTTAGTGTATTGGATGCCTCGTTTTTTTTTAAATGTGTTTTTGTAGACTCTTGAATATCTGAAAATGAGTGTAGCAATAAAAAAGCAAAATCAGAGAGCGAAAGTTCATTCCAAGAGGCCTGGACAGAGACATTTGGAGTGATTGAACACAGTGGAAAAGCATTATATACTTTGTGCAATGAAAGTGTGGTGTGTCACACATCAAGTGTCAAATGGCACTGACACCAACCACAAAAATGTTGCTGAACTTAGTGCAACTGAGAGAAGAGTTTATTGAGGGAAAAGTAAAGAACTATCATTCCCAGACTCTTAGTTTTTCCAATTACCTCTCCAGAACAAATCATCTGATAGCTGCCAGTTTTCAATTTTCACTTTGCCTATATATATGTTAGATTTTTATATATATCTAACATATATATATATGTTTGAACCAGGATTCAAATCCCAGTAGATTCAAATCCCAGTAGAAGGAGTATGGCCAGCTGAAGAAGGCTAATAAGCCTGAAATGGATCCATCCTGGTCTCTTTATTTTCAGCCCTTAAAAATCTAACATACATACATACATATATATATTATGGCTATATATATATATATTATATATATTAAGGGCTGAAAATAAAGAGACCTCTAGGTTGAGTCGAAGGGCAGAGAGGGATGACGTTAAGTCTCCTCCCCTTAAAGGGACCCTTGAACAGGAGCTGTGAAAATATTCTCTCATTAATAAGTCCGGTAAATTGGCTGATTTATCAGGGATACCGGATAGCTCAAGGCATAGAAAGGCTTGCCTCATATGCTGGAAAGCACCGGTTCAAATCTCAGTAGAAGGAGTATGGCCAGCTGAAGAAGGCTAATAAGCCTGAAATGGATCCATCCTGGTCTCTTTATTTTCAGCCCTTAAAAATCTAACACATATCTAAAAAATTTCACACAGCAGTAATCTAATTGGGTCTCTGTCTGGATGAACTCTAGGTTGAATCGAAGGGCAGAGAGGGATGACGTTAAGTCTCCTTCCCTTAAAGCAGTGCTTCTCAAATAGTGGGGCGGGCCCCCCAGGGGGGGCGCGAGGCTCCGTAAAGGGGGGCGCGTTTGACCTCGGCAGAGGTGTACTTATAACAATTTTATAGACAAATGCTACTATTTACAGTCGCGCGGGGGGCGCGAAATGTTTTCTTCTTCCTAGGGGGGCATGACAGAAAATAATTGAGAAGCACTGCCTTAAAGGGACCCCTGAACAGGAGCTGTGATAATATTCTCTCATTTAAGAGTCCTGTAAATTGGCTGATGTATCAGGGATACCGGATAGCTCAAGGCATAGAAAGGCTTGCCTCATATGCTGGAAAGCACCGGTTCAAATCCCAGTAGAAGGAGTATGGCCAGCTGAAGAAGGCTAATAAGCCTGAAATGGATCCATCCTGGTCTCTTTATTTTCAGCCCTTAAAAATCTAACACATATCTAAAAAATTTCACACAGCAGCAAACTAATTGGGTCTCTGTCTGGATGATCTCTAGGTTGAGTCGAAGGGCAGAGAGGGATGACGTTAAGTCTCCTTCCCTTAAAGGGACCCCTGAACAGGAGCTGTGATAATATTCTCTCATTTAAGAGTCCTGTAAATTGGCTGATGTATCAGGGATACCGGATAGCTCAAGGCATAGAAAGGCTATATGCTGGAAAGCACCGGTTCAAATCCCAGTAGGAGTATGGCCAGCTGAAGAAGGCTAATAAGCCTGAAATGAATCCATCCTGGTCTCTTTATTTTCAGCCCTTAAAAATCTAATATATGTATATTAGATTACAATATAATAAAAATTATAATGTAATCTAATATTGCAACAATAAAAATCATTGGTATAAAATATAAAATACGTTTAAAAATATATTAAATGGTAGGCCTGTTCTAAAACCTTAATAAAACCCTACTAAAAACCATTTAAAAACTACGCCAGGCCGGCCGCATGAAATAAACAGGTCTTCAAAGCCTGACGGAAGAGGTGTAGGTCCGTGGTCGTGCGTAGGTCAGTGGGTAGATCATTCCAGAGGGCAGGAGCGGCCACAGAGAAGGCTCAATGCCTAGGGGTCGCCAGCCAACATTGCCTGGCCAACGGCACCCTGAGGAGGCCCTCTCTGTGGGAGCGACTGGTCGGTGGGAGGTATTTGGTAGCAGGAGGCGGTCTTGCAGGTAACCAGGTTCCTTGCCATGGAGCGCTTTAAAGATAGTTACTAGTACCTTGAAGCGCACCTGGAAAGCCACAGGCAGCCAGTGCAGAAGAGGTGTCACATGGGAGCATCTAGGAGCTCCCAGGATCCCCCACACGGCCGCATTCTGAACTTACTGGAGCCTCCGGGTGCACTTCAAAGGAAGCCCCATGTAGAGAGCATTGCAGTACTCCAGGCGGGAGATGACGAGGGCTTGAGTGACTGTGCGTAAAGCGTCATGATCCAGAAAAAGACGCAACTGGCATATCAGGCGGACCTGATAAAAAGCCCCCCTGGCCACGGCTGTCATATCTTCTAGAGACAGCCGAGAGTCCAGGAGGACGCCCAAGTTGCGAGCCCTCTCTGTGGGGGCCAATGACTCACCCCCAATAGCCAGAGCTGGCACCAACTGGCTATATCGTGACGCCGGAAGCCACAGCCACTCGGTCTTGGATGGATTGAGTCGGAACCTGTTTCTCCCCATCCAGACTCGCACGGCCTCCAGACACTGGGACATCACTTCCACGGCATCGTTGGGGTGGTCCGGGGTAGAGATGTACAGCTGAGTATCATCAGCGTACTGGTGGAATTCTACCCCAAAACCAGGGATGATCTCACCCAACGGCTTCATATAAATGTTGAACAGGAGAGGCGAGAGGACCGACCCCTGTGGTACCCCACAAATGAGGCATCTCGACGTCAACCTCTGCCCTCCTGCCAACACAAATTGCAACCGGTCAGAGAGGTAGGAGGAGAACCACGTGTCAGCCTCCACTTTTGCTCGCTTCGGCTGTCATATTGAAATGGGGGGTGGGGGGTGGGGTTGCTTGGATACAAGTGAGCAGGACAGAGAGATGTGGCCACAGTCTGTTATCACCTCAGCTAACGGTCTGCATTCCATTCTGATGATGATCCTGGGCAGGAAGTACACCTGACGTCATGACCGGCTTTGCATTGGACAATATGCTGGGGTCAAGGAGCTAAGGGTTGGGTCATGCTTTGATACGTGTGTTGCGCGCCTAAATGTTTCATTCCTTGCTTGACTTCCGCTGCAGTCTTGTTATATTCAGTAAAAGTAACCTTAAACTTTCCAAATGAGTTTGAGCGTGGTCTTTCCTGATTTATGATGGAAACAGATCTGACAAAAAGCAAGGAATCAAATTACACTCTTCTCTGAGTTAATAGCTTCAGCAGCGAGTGAGATAAAACCTAAAACTTCAAAGAATGTCGGACGCTGAAAAAAAAGAATTACTGGGAGCAACTGCGCCCGATACAGCCTCCGCTCTCGGTACAGACATCCAGGATCAAAACCCAAAGAAAC
Organism: Rhabdophis nuchalis; assembly: GCA_039707465.1. Taxonomy (NCBI): domain Eukaryota; kingdom Metazoa; phylum Chordata; class Lepidosauria; order Squamata; family Natricidae; genus Rhabdophis; species Rhabdophis nuchalis. The sequence goes on along the minus strand of CM077647.1, from coordinate 86,668,919 downwards.
TAGGTCAGTTACTGAACTCCTAATGGATGTTAGCTTGGAGGGTGAAGATAAATCTGAAGATAAATCAGTTCGTAACCGATGGTCCGAGGGAATGGGGAGAAAAGGAATTTTTGAAGAAAACCCATGGGGGGTAAATACTAGATGCAGATGCCCCCCCCCCGCTTTCTGGGAAGTGCCAGAAGATGAATTTCTTCTAAGACAGTAAGCGCAGAAATTAATTGCAGAAGCTGATGAGATGAAACGCAGCAGAGAAATCAAGGGAAAAGGGGCTCTCGACCCTCGGGATTGGTTGTTGCTAAGGAGGGAAGAAGTAAAACCCCAATTTGGAGGGACACCTACTCAGAAAGAGGAGCACACACAGCGCCCAGCGACAGCAAGGCCGGTTTCCACTATCCCCACGCCTTTGAAGGGAAGCAAGCCCCCCGGCCCGCAGAATGGCTACTGTCCCTCCATTGGGAGTGAAATTTGGAGGTGATGCTAAGGAATTGGGATGTTTCCTACTACATGTCAGCAATTTTGTGAGGCAAGCTGCCCTTGATCTGCCAGATGATGAAAGAAAAATTAGGATTGTTTGTCTGGCACAGGAGGGCAGGGCTTCAGATTGGATGGTAGCCTTTGACAATGATAACTCCCCTCTGATGAGAAATTTCGAAAGATTTATGTTCGCCCTGAGAAGGCGTTTCGAGGACCCCCACATAGAATGTAAAGCCCGCTTAGAAATGAAGACATTACATCAGGAAAATCAACGAGTTCAAGATTATTCTCAACGATTTCGTGAATTATCTGTTTACATGAGAGGGTGGAGTGAGGAAGCTCTTATCGACAGTTTCACTGAAGGCTTGCACCCTGATCTATATCAGAGCTGTATCAACAGACGGAATCCAAATACCCTCGAGGGTTGGTACGATTTATCTGCTGATGTAGAGATTGATTTACTCAGAAAAGCCAATGTTCATTCAGTGCAAAGAGAAGTTAAAGCATCGCCATTTGCTACACCATGTCGTGATAGCCCAAGAGAAGGGAGGGGAGGACCCTCTAACAAACAACGCAGTACTGCTTGCTTCAAATGTGGGAAGGAGGGGCATTGGGCTAATACTTGCAGAATGAGATCGAAGCCCAGGCCATCTTCTGAGATAAATAAAGGCACCAGAAAAACTGATCCACGTACCAGGCCAGCGATGTTGGGGATGGAGCCACTGGACCTGACTACCAACTATTATGAACCAGGGCAGGATCCGAATGACTGTGAGAAGGAGGCCGCCTCTGATGAGGAATCGGACAAGCATTGGGTGAGTTCCCGGTCAGGCCCCATGACTATTCCCCTTAAGCTAAAAACGCCCTCTAGTAGGCATTTCTCAGAATTACTAGTCCTTTTGGATTCTGGATGTTCACGATGCCTTATAAGCCAAGATCTAGTACAACAACTAGGAATTCGCCTTAAGACTTTAAATGTGCCGATCGCATTCTGTCAAATGGACGGATCGGTAGCTGGGGGAAGTATAGCTCAATTTGTTACAGAACCAATTGAGTTGGTGATTGGCGATCACCATAGGGAAACCATTCATTTCATTGTTGCTCCTATTGCAGACAACCCAATTATTTTGGGATTAATGTGGTTACAGAAATGGAACCCTATCATAGATTGGAAAGAGGGTTGGATACGTATCCCCCAAAGTACGCCCCCCCACCCTAGATGTGGATCCAGCTCTAGGGCCCCCCGACCCCAATTAAAACATGTCGACTGACCAAGTGGCAACCGTTTTGGAACAAATACCAGGGGAAGAAAAGATTCCTACAGAATATTTGGATTTGAAAGACGTTTTTAGTGAAAAATCTTCTGACAAGCTTCCACCCCACCGCTCCACAGACTGCACCATTGATTTCATCCCAGGGCTGCAACTACCTAAACCACGCATTTATTCCATGACACCAGGAGAAATGGTGGAATTGCGCAAGTTCATTGACAAAAATTTGGCAAGAGGTTTTATTGAACCTGCTAGACCTCGAGTCGCGGCTCCTGTTATGTTCAGAGAGAAGAAAGAGGGCCAACTCCGCCTAGTGGTGGATTACAGGAACTTGAAAATGATCTGTGCTGAAAATGTCTACCCCCTCCCCCTCATGAAAGATATGCTCGCCAATATAACGAGAGGTAAAATTTTTACAAAACTGGATCTCAGAGAAGCTTACTATAGGATTAGGATTAAAGAAGGAGATGAATGGAAAACTGCTTTTAATTGACCGTTAGGTTGTTTTCAATTTAAAGTTCTGCCATTTGGCCTACAAGGTGCACCAGCGGTTTTCATGCAACTGATAAATAAGGTCTTACATCAGCACCTGTACAAAGGCGTTATCATATATCTTGATGATATCCTTATTTACACAGAGACACGTGAAGAACATGTGAAGCTTGTCCGTTCTGTTTTGTGCAAATTGAGGGAGGCGGAACTATATGCTAAACTCTCAAAGTGTGAATTTCATCAAAGCAGGATTGATTATCTCGGATACCGCATTTCGTCAGGAGGTATTGAGATGGATCCTGCTAAAGTAAAGGCAGTGACTGAGTGGGCCCCGCCTCGCACCCGTAAACAATTGAAAAGTTTCTTGGGGTTTGCAAACTTTTACCACCAATTTATCCCCTCTTTTGCCAGTATTGCTCTACCAATTACGAACTTACTTAAAACAAAGGGTGATGAAAAACCACGACCTAGTAAACCCCTGAACTGGTCTATGGAATGCCAAGCGGCCTTCAAAAACCTAAATGCTTGTTTGCAGCAAAGCCAATTTTGAAACACCCGGACATGGATGCGCCTTTTGTTGTACAGGCTGATGCCAGCGATGTGGCAGTTGGAGCAGTTCTACTCCAATACAACTCCAACGAGGAATTACAACCTTGGACAGATCATAAAAATTTGGAATCTCTCCGGACACCTCGCAAACTTTCTCCTAAACAACTCCGGTGGTCTCAATATTTCAGTCGATTTAATTTTTCCATGAAATATATTCCTGGAGGAAGAAACTTTATGGCGGATGCGTTATCATACCTTCCTCAATACAATTGCTCTAAGCTTACAGTGATCTAGCCTGTCATCCCGGTATGTGACTTAGCTGCTCCGGTGACCACTCGCAGCCATTTTACTCTACAGGCCGAAACCCCTCCCGAATTAATCTCTAAAATTAAAGAAGAACTTCAGGCTGATGATTGGTTTGCTGCACATTGTGAAGACTGTACTTTGCGGGATGACTTACCCTGGGTGGGTTCTAAACTTTATGTCCCTGCTAAACTCCGTACTTTTGTACTCCAGAGGGCACATGATTCTCGTCTAGCTGGTCATTTTGGTTTCGTGAAGACCCTACACATACTTAAATGTCAATTCTGGTGGCCTTTGCATGAAGAAAGATGTTGAGTCTTACATTGCTAGTTGCCCAGTTTGTGCTGCATGTAAATGCCCCCCTGGCAAACCTTAAGGTCTCCTCCAGTCTGTAGAACGGCCGGAGTCTCCTTGGAAGGAGATATCTATGGACTTCATTGTGGATCTTCCAAATAGCCGTGGTTTCACTGTCATATGGGTAGTTACTGATCTATTTTCGAAGCAAGTTCATTTTGTTCCGTGCTCAGGAATCCCATCGGCTAAGGTCTTAGCAAAATTGTTCCTAAATCACATTTATCGACTACATGGAGTTCCTCGACGTATTATTTCTGATAGAGGAGTTCAGTTCACTTCTCGATTTTGGAAGAAATTCTTGAAGATGATTGGCTCCTCCCAGGGGTTAAGCTCCTTCCACCACTCTCAGACGAACGGAGCTTGTGAAAGGACTAATTCTGTTTTGGAGCAATATCTGCAGTGTTTCATTAATTACAAACAAGATGATTGGGCCGACCTGTTAATCCATGCTGAGGTGGCATATAACAATTCCGTTCATAGCAGCACCGGTATGACTCCCTTCAAAGTGATCTATGATCAAGACTTTGTGCCTATTCCCGAGTTGCCTCACGAGTCTTCTACCGTTCTCTCACTCTTAGATTGGAGTAGTAAGATGGCGTCATTCTGGCCTGTGGCGCAGAAAACGCTGGATGATGCTCACCAATCTCATAAATTGTATGCTGATAAAAAACGAATTGCCCCTCCAGATTATAAAGTTGGTGACTGTGTTTACCTTTCTACCAGATTTTTGGAAAGCCCTCAAAAATGTAAGAAACTGGGTTTGAAATATTGTTAAGATCATCAGTTCCGTGTCAGTGAAATTGGATTTGCCAAAAACTTATCGTCGGCTTTACCCCATTTTCCATGTCCATCTATTGAAGCCTGAACACACGTCTTATCTTCGGCAACCACAATCTGAACCCCCACCACCGTTACTAGTTGCTGATGAACCCCATTACGAAGTAAAAGACATTTTGGATTCTAGAGTCTGGAGAAATAAAGTTCAATACCTAGTGTCGTGGAGGGATTTCCCTCCCTCCCATACCGAATGGGTGGATAAACGTCACGTTCGAGCCCCTAAAGTGCTTAAGAAGTTTTATGCTAAATATCCTGACAAGCCTTAACCACTGTTGTTCCTTTGTGTGTGTATTTTCTGTTTGTCTCTGTCCCTCTCGGTATTTTTGTTTGTTTGTGTTTTATTCCAGGACTGACGTCGCTTTTCTGGAGGAGGGCCGGATGTCAGCCTCCGCTTTTGCTCGCTTCGGCTGTCATATTGAAACCGGGGGGGGGAGCGTTGCTTGGATACAAGTGAGCAGGAGAGAGAGATGTAGCCACAGTCTGTTATCACCTCACACACCTCGCATTCCATTCTGATGATGATCCTGGGCAGGAAGTACACCTGACATCGTGACCGGCTTTGCATTGGACAATATGCTGGGGTCAAGGAGCTAAGGGTTGGGTTATGCTTTGAAACGTGTTGCGTGCCTACATTTTTCATTCCTTGCTTGACTTCCGCTGCAGTCTTATTATATTCAGTAAAAGTAACCTTAAACTTTCCAAATGAGTTTGAGCGTGGTCTTTCCTGATTTATGATGGAAGCAGATCTGACACCACCGTAAAACAGTGCCCCCACCCACAGCCCCTCCAGCCGGCGCAACATGATACCATGGTCGATGGTATCGAAAGCCGCTGAGAGGTCTAACAGGACCAGGATAGAGGAACAACCCCTATCCCGAGCCCTCCAGAGATCATCCACCAGCGCGACCAATGCCGTCTCTGTGCTGTGCCAAGGCCGGAAGCTGGACTGGCGCGAGCCCAGATAGACAGTTTCCTCCAGGTGCTGAGGGAGTTGTTGCGCCACCACACTCTCAACAACCTTCGCAAGAAATCGGAGGTTGGAGACTGGAGGGTAGTTGGCCAACACAGCCGGGTCCAGGGAGGGCTTCTTGAGGAGGGGCCTCACCACCGCCTCTTTCAAGGCGGCTGGCAAAAACCCCTCACTCAAAGAAGCGTTGACAATTCCATGGAGCCAGCCTCATGTAACCTCCCGGGAGGCCAGTACCAACCAGGAGGGACATAGTCGAATAAACATGTGGTGGCGTTCTGCCGCCCCAGCATCCTGTCCATGTCCTCAGGAGTCACAAGATCGAACTCTTCCCAGATTACAGACTCAAGGCCTGCCTCCGTTCACCAGTCTGAACTAGTCCAATCGGAGGCCAACCCATTCTGGATCCGATCGATTTTATCATGCAGGTAACACCCAAATTCCTCCACACGACCCTACAAGGGGGCATCCCACGCCCTCTGGTGAAGAAGGGAGCAGGTCACCCTAAACAGGGCAGCAGGCCGGTTATCTGCAGATTATCTGCGATAAGAGTGGAGAAATAATTACGTTTCACCACTTTTATCACCACTAGGTAGGTCTTCAAATGCGACCTTACCAGTGTCCAGTCAGACCCGGAGCGGGTGGCCCTCCAACCGCTCTCTAGGCATCTCTTCCAATGCTTCATCACTCTTAGCTCCTCAGAGAACCAGGGAGCCAAGGTGGTTCGGCGCCGGGTGAGAGGCTGCAAAGGCACGACCCGGTCCAGGGCCCCTGTGGCCGCACTATTCCAAGTGGCCACTAGGTCCTCAGTCGAGTCGCGGGTCAGAGTCTCAGGTATTAGCCCAAGCTTCATCTGGAACCTCTCAGGGTCCATCAGGCGCCTGGGGCGGAACCATCTCACCTGTTCCAGTTCCGCCTCCTCGCGGTGGGATGTAGTGGTTGGAAAGCCCAGCCGAAGGAGAGAGTGATCTGACCATGACAGGGGTTCAATGACTATGTCCCCTAAACCGAGATCACTCACCCACTGGCCGGAGACAAAAACTAAATCCAGCATGTGTCCTACAGTGTGGGTGGGGTCATGAACTAAGTGGGTCAGGTCAATGGCCGTCATGGAGGCCATGAACTCTCGTGCCATCTCGGATGCCTCGCCTATCGATGGCAGGTTGAAATCCCCCATGACTAACAGCCTGGGGGTGTCGACCGCCGTCTCGGCTATCACATTGAGAAGCTCGGGTAGGGCTGATGATACGTAGTGGGAAACCAGGTACACTATCAGCAAGCCCAACTGCCTCACATGACCCCACTTCACACAGAGGGACTCACAACCGGCTGTTTGCAGTACAGTGGTCTCCCTCGGCTCAAGACTTTCCTTAATAACAACCACCACCACCCCACCCCGGCCTTGGGCCCGTGGCTGATGAAAAGCCCGGTAACCTGGCGGGCACATTTCCACGAGGGGTACTCCCCCCTCATGGCCCAGCCAGGTCTCCATGATGCCCACCAGGTCCGGCTCCCCCTCGGACACCAGGTCGTGGATGAGGGGGGCTTTGTTGACCACGGACCTAGCGTTACATAACATCAGCCTCATAGCCGGCTGTCTGCGGCACAGTGGTCTCCCTCGGGTCCAGACCCTCCTTTATAACAACCGCCACCCCCCCACCCCGACCCTGGGCTCGCGGCTGGTGAAATGCACCCTAACCCGGTGGGCACATTTCAACGAGGGGCACCTCCCCTCTTGGCCCAACCAGGTCTCCGTAATACCCGCCAGATCCGCCCCCCCTCCAAAACCAGATCATGAATGAGGGGGTCTTTATTAACCATGGACCTGGCATTACACAACATCAGCCGAAGGCCCTGAGATCCTGAACCCCCTGGGTCACCAGAGGAGCCATGAGGGCCGGAGCGCACCACCGCTCGCAAACAGCGGGTGTGCCCTCCCCTTATATGATATGGCCCTCGGCTCCCGCCATACCTGCCCCTCCCACACACAGTCTTGATGGATTAGCCCTATGTTGGACAGACCCTCACCCCCTCCCCAATTCTAGACACTACACCCTCCCCATCGGGACCGCTAGCTGGCCTGTAGAGATTCCCCGGTGGGTTTTCCCCTTCACCCACCACCCTAATTTTGGTTTGACCCTCCCCCTCCCTGGAGCCCCTTAAGACCTGGATTAAAAATTTAATTAAAAAACCCCTTAATTTCCGCTTTGACCGATTTTGCGTTGTGCTGTTGGTGACATCATGAGAGAAGAGCTGGTGAAACTGGTGTCTTTGCCTGAAAGAACACAGGGGATAGATATCTACAATGCTGTAATGGAGGCTTTTTTGTTACAAGACATAAGACCAGAAAAAGTGGTTTCAATTACTAGTGATGGAGCACCTTCTATGTTGGGAAAAACATCTGGTTTAATACAGTTGTTTGTTAAAGAAATAAAGCATAAAGTTATTCAATTCCATTGTATTATACATCAAGAAGCTCTTTGTGCCAGGGAAACAGCAAAAATTTGATGATGTGTTCAAAGATGTCACAAAAATGGTAAATTTCATCATGGCTCGTGCTCTGAATTATTAACAGTTTAAAGCACTTAAACTGGAGGAAGTTCAGGCACAGTATAATTGTTTGCTTATGTACAATAATGTCCAGTGACTGAGCAGAGAATGAGTCCTGGAGAGATTTGTAGCCTGCCTGGATGAGATTAGGCTGGATGAAAAAGGGCAGGAATATCCACAGCTCATTGATTATCCACAGCTCATTGATATGGCCTGGGTTACCAACCTCATGTTTTTTACAGATTTTACAGTAAACTTCAATGTACTGAAAATACAATTACAAGATTTTGGGAAAACAGCAGAAAGGATGTTTTGTGATATCAAAACATTTGAGATAAAATTGAAAGTTTTTAAAAGTGACCTTGAAAGTGGACAGCTGAATTATTTTCCAAATCTAAAAATGCATTTTGAAAATTCTACAGCATTTTCAGACAATCCAACAAAGCCATCAGGAAAGCTATAAGGAATTTTCTAGCATTGTAGCAGCTGCAAAGATAAATTTTGTTAACAGATTTTTACAGTTCCGTTTGATGGAGACAACCCTGTGTTTTCTTACTTCTCATATAAAGCCAAATTTAAAGAACTTGATCTTTCCTGCTTTAGGAAATCTGGAAATGGAGTTACTGGAATTTCAAGAAAGCTCCATGTGAAAAAATAAATTCTGTGACCTGCGTGAAATACTTGAGAAAGGGACAGCGGAGTTGGTTCTGACACAGTTACCTGCACGTCTGAAATTGAAATTCTTAAAGCATGGAATTCTCTTCCAAATACTTTTAAGTCAATAAAAGCACTTGGGATTGCTTTCTTTCTTTTGTTTGGGTTATCTTATGCTTGTGAGCAGCTGTTTTCAGCTTTGAATTATATTGAATCTGACATCAGAAACCTGAGATGTGTTGCTCTCAAACTTACGAAGTATGAGCCAAGGTTAGAAAAATTATCAGCATGCATTCAACAGTAAAAGTCACATTAATAACAAGTATGCCAAATGCAACATTTTACATTTCAATAAAAAGCTGTTTGTTTCATTGAAAGTGCTTTATTGGGGAGGGGGGTTCAGAGAAAAGACGTTAATCACATATGAGTTGTTTTTTCTAAGCTAAAAACTCATTATTCAGGTTAAATTGCCATATTGGCACGCCGAGATAAATACATGGGTTTTGGGTTGCGGTTTGGGCACTCGGCTTCAAAAAGGTTCACCATCAGGGCGTTAACATGTCTTTCATTAGGGAGAGTAGGTACATATTTTCCACGCTGATCCCATTAATTCCTCTATAATCAACATGCAGCCTCATCGACCCATCCTTTTTCTCTTTGAACAGCACCGATGAGGCCACCCTAGACTCCTGGTTGTATGAACCCTCTGGCCACATTTTTATCGATATATTTCCTTAACACCTTCATTTCCTTCAGGGTCATTGAGTACAGCTTCAGTTTGTGTAGCTTCACCCCTGGCACAATCTTATTGCACAGTCAGTGGGCCAGTGAAGGAGCAGCACATTGCATTCTGCCTCACTAAAAACTTCTGTGATGTCTCGGTATTCCTTGGGAATCAGGGGGATTCCTGGGGGCTGATCAGACATGGTTTTTGCTTTATTGCTCTGCTTAGTGTCCTCCAGCCATTGGAAAGATCCCTTCTCAGGACTGCTTGGAATAGGGAGAAGGCCTAATCCTAGCCTTAGCTTCTTTTGGCCTCTTTGCTTTATTTAGTTCATGGATCTCGGCTTGTGAGCTGTCATGTATCTCCATTCTCCGGACTCATCTAGGTTGGGAGGACTTCTCTCTCTCTCCAGTGTGGAGTGAAATCAACCAACTCCCATGTAGATGTGAGTTGGAATTCCATCAAAAGCCTCTAGAGGCCTGGATCCCGAGGTCCTCCTCAGCCCGGTACAAGTCCCCGGTGGCTGTCACTTCCACTCAGATCTTGGGTCAGGTCTCTGATGGGAAGGCAACCTCTGTCAGTATTGCCACAATCTGCAGGCTCTCCATGAGGGTCTGCAGGCTCCCTGTGGGGGCTGCACTGGCACTGATGGCTCCTCTCCCCTGCATCTCCATATCAGTGTTCCCTGAGTCTTCTCTGCCCACCTCAAAAGATTGGGTGAGCATCCGGGGCTCGGCCTCCCAGAGAACAGCTCCAGTTGGAACGGAAAGTTAGGAAAATTAGTTTAATGTCAGCATTCTGAATAATGCACCCATTGAAATAAAAACTCTGAGGCAGGTAGATTCCTCAAAGGACATGTTTATTGGATATATCATATCGACCCAGTCAATTAAAACCAACTCTGGAGGTTCCCGTGGTTTTCACCTAATTAAAAGAATAAAACCCGTCCCAGTGCCATCAGTCACATTATCCAATGTATATAGCTGGCAGGCTCCTCTCCTCCTTCACCAGCCACCTGTTACAATGACCCTGGTTCCCACAGAAAACTTTTTATTTTGACTGTAAACTGGGCTATCTACTCCCCCCTCCCCTTCCTCTCTCAGGCTTCGAAGCAATTGAAAAGAAGCACAAGATGGTTTCATCTAAGTTCGCTTCAGAGTTGACTTCCCACAGTCACTTCCCACACACTATATAACTAGCCTGAGCTTCGCTATGTGGATAAGTAGCTGGATGGGGAAGAAACTCAAGGCCTGCAAGACCCAGTGGAGAGGAAGTGGAAGATAAGGTGCCTCAAGGTATGGAGGGAAACTATATGAGACTCAGGTCAGGCATTAGGATCTTTGCTAGGCCTCCGAGGATTTCCCCTACCCTATGCTTTGCTTAATGATTACATCAGGGAAAGAAGGTGTGGAGATAGATTAAGCAAGGCCACCATAGACCTATGATTGCAATGGGCAGGTTCCCAGGTTGAGGATTTCCAATATCCACAATATTTCCCTAGACATCAAATCCAAATTTATAAAAGCAATACAAAGGACATTCTGATACCAAGAGGATTATTTTTCTGACAGTTAGCTTAAAACATCTAATAGATTATCTTATCCTAAAAAAGGGTTATTTATCAACCAAGATTTGTTTTTGTTCTCATCAGCATTTGAATATTTCATTTGAATGTTTAGTGTAAATCAAATTTCCATCACCTATATTTCCATTTTTAAAATGAGCTATAAGCTTGAAATAAAATATTTGAATTTATATTTCACAAAAAGTTATAAAAGCCATTTTGGAACTGTCTTATTATAGAATTATGTCTTAAAAATCAAACAAAAAAGTCATATTTTTATATAACTATAAACTGATAAAAACCTAATATATTGTATTGTTTTTATTCCTTTAAATCTTTGGGACATTATTTCACTAAAAACTTACATGAAATCATTTATTACATCAAACCACGTTACTTCACTAATGTTTTGAATATTTCACATAGTGATCCTTTTAAGGCTTTCCTGTTTCTTCAATTGTAAAAGCCTTCTATCATCCTTGGAAATATAAATGTGTCACAGTTTAAATCAGTGAACAAAAATATCCCATTACCAAATTCAATAATTTTAACAGAATTATATTTTTAACATATAGAAATTATAATTTCAAATTATAAATATATTATAAAATATATTACTTTGTTCAGCTTAGATATTGCCCAGAAATGTTCCCTTTAAATTTCAAAATCTTTACAGCTATGCAAATACCTACTGAATATAAAATATTAAATGATGAATAACTTGATTCATAATTATTTTCTAATATTATGTGACTTGATAAGTATAATTGGATTAATGATTAAAGTGAGCATGTTTAAATTGCTTAAAGTTCCAGATACTCTGAAACAAGAGCCAAGGTAATACAAAAACAAAAAATCTGATGATGTATCAATATTTAAAATTAAAACCTACGAGGAGAAAATACAGAGAAGAAAAAAGAGTTTGGATTGATGTATGTATGTATGACACCAGTGTAGTGTAGCAGTTAAAAGTATAGTGGGGAGACCCAATCGTTTTCCTTTATTAGGCATGAAAGCCAACATATCTATTTTGGGCCATTCACTCTCCCTCACCTCTTGATTGGGAAATCAAAAAAACATCTATGTACCAACCCACACTGAACTAACATAATAGAATACAGTCCATAATATTCAATGGAGAAGCCTTCAATTATTGTGGCTATTTGGTGTGATGATTAATAACCATGCATTCCTTTTTGAACAGAAAAATTGATTATCATAATACCACTCACTGAAAAACTACAACAAATTAAGTTTGAGTTTGAATTTGAGTTTTATTGGTTTTTTATACCGCCCTACTCCCGAAGGACTCAGGGCAGTGTACAGCCAGAATAAAAACAAATGTACAAAAGTTAAAAAAGCTTTTAAAAAACATATTGAGCCGAAAGAGACCACAGTCCCTCAGACAACCGGATGTGAATCTCTCTGCGTGAGATGGGGCCTAGGGAGGCAGTTGGGCGTGTTAGTTGTATACCTGGCTCCTCGCTATGCAACAACAGCCCTGCCCGAGCTCCTAGAGGTGATAGCCGAGGCGGCAGTTGAGACCCCCAGACTGGTAGTCATGGGGGACTTTAACTTGCCGTCGGCGGGCGAAGCCTCTGGAGCAGCTCGGGAGTTCATGGCCTCCATGACGGCCATGGACCTGACCCAGGTAGTTTTAGGCCCCACTCACGAGGGGGGAAACACGCTGGATATGATCTTTGTCTCGGGACAGTGGAGTTGTGATCTGGGAATAGGGGATTTAGTCATCACTCCCTTGTCATGGACAGATCACGCTCTCCTCCGGCTGGACTTTCCAATCGCTTCACCTCACCGCGGGGAGGCGGAACCGGATACTCCTATATGGTTCCGCCCCAGGCTTCTAATGGACCCGGAAAGGTTCCAGAGGGAGCTTGGGCCAATTCCTGTGACCCTGCCCCGCGACTCGACTGAGGACCTAGTGGCCGCATGGTTAAGTGCGGCCGCGGGGGCCTTGGACCGAGTCGCGCCCTTGCGGCCTCTCTTGCGGCGACGAATCACCCAGGCTCCTTGGTTTACTGAGGAGCTCCGGGGGATGAAACGCCACAAGAGACGCCTAGAGAGCAGATGGAGATCCTCACGCTCCGAAGCCGACCGAACACTAGTGAGAACCCATATTAGGGCTTACTTAGTGGCGATAAAGGTGGCCAAACGTGAGTATTGTGCCACCCTAATTGCATCCGCAGATAACCGCCCTGCCGCCCTGTTTGGGGTGACCCGCTCCCTCCTTCACCAGAGGCCGCGGGAAGCCCCTCTACAAGGGCGAGCAGAGGAATTTGGGATTTATCTGCAGGAGAAAATCACTCGGATTCGGAATGAGCTACCCTCCATCGACGGTGGTTCTGTGGGACTGTCCGAGACTAGTCTTGAGGTTCCATCTTGGGAGGAGTTTGACTTTGTTACCACCGAAGATATGGACAGGTTGTCAAGGAAACTTAGGGCGACCACATGTTTATTGGACCCGTGTCCCTCCTGGCTTGTACTGGCATCCTGGGAGACGACACGAGGCTGGCTCCAGGGCATTGTCAACGCATCTTTGAGTGAGGGGTCCTTACCTTCCGTCTTGAAAGAGGCGGTGGTGAGGCCCCTCCTCAAGAAGCCATCCCTGGACCCAGCTTTATTAGAGAACTATCGTCCGGTCTCCAACCTTCACTTTCTGGTAAAGGTTGTTGAGAGTGTGGTAGCCCAACAGTTTCCGCGACACCTGGAGGAAGTTGATTATCTAGACCCGTGCCAGTCCGGCTTCCGACCCGGTCACAGTACCGAGACGGCATTGGTCGCGTTGGTTGATGATCTCTGGAGGGCGCGGGATAGAGGTTATTCCTCTATCCTAGTCCTGTTAGACCTCTCAGCGGCTTTCAATACCATCGACCAAGGTATCCTATTGCACCGACTGGGGGGGTTGGGGCTGGGAGGCACCGTTCTGCGGTGGTTCTCATCTTACCTCTCTGGTCGGTCGCAATATGTGTTGACGGGAGGGCAGAGGTCGACCTCGAGGCCTCTCCTATGTGGGGTCCCTCAGGGGTCGGTCCTCTCGCCCCTCCTTTTCAACACATATATGAAGCCGCTGGGTGAGATCATCCGTGGTTTTGGGGTGGAGTACCATCTGTACGCTGATGACACTCAGTTGTACATATCCACCCCAGACCACCCCAACGATGCCGTCGAAGTGCTGTCCCGGTGTTTGGAGGCCGTACGGATCTGGATGGGTGGTAACAAACTCAAGCTCAACCCTGCCAAGACCGAGTGGCTGTGGTTTCCGGCACCCCGGTTCAGCCAGATTACTCCAACTCTGGCCATTGGGGGCGAAACATTGGCCCCCGTGGAGAGGGCGCGCAATTTGGGTGTCCTCCTGGATTCCCGGCTGTCCTTGGAGGACCATGTGGCAGCCGTGGCCAGGGGGGCGTTTCATCAGGTACGCCTGATGCGCCAATTGCGCCCCTTACTGGACCGGGCTGCCCTTCGCACAGTCACTCAAGCTCTTGTGACGTCCCGTCTCGACTACTGTAATGCTCTCTACATGGGGCTTCCCTTGAGGTGCACTCGAAAGCTACAGCTAGTCCAAAACGCAGCCGCGCGGGTAATTACGGGAGCTACCAGAGGCTCCCATATAACACCAATCCTGCGTGAGCTGCATTGGCTTCCTGTGGTCTTTCGGGTGCGCTTCAAGGTCTTGACGACCATCTTTAAAGCGCTCCATGGCTCGGGGCCTAGTTATATGCGAGACCGTCTCGTGCCCCATACATCCCTTAGACCGATACGCTCCCACAGAGAGGGCCTCCTCAGGGTGCCATCGGCTGGACAATGCCGACTGGCGACACCCAGGGGAAGAGCCTTCTCTGTGGCGGGCCCGGCCCTTTGGAACGACCTACCCCCTGAACTCCGGACCATCACCGACCTCCGCCTCTTCCGCCAATGTCTAAAGACATACTTTTTTCATCAAGCCGGCCTAGCCTAACCTCCCATGGGGACTGTAGAAAAGTTTTAAATTGGGTTTTAATTAATAATTGGTTTTAGCACAGGTTTGGGATTTAATATATATTTTAAATTATTTATGTTCTATTTTTGTATGTTTTTTAAATTTCCTGTGCGCCGCCCTGGGTCCTTTGCGGAGAAGGGCGGGATATAAATATAATAAAATAAATAAATAAATAAATAAATAAATAAATATTAAACTTTGGCCGAAACGTGGGGGGAAAAAAACTAACCCTGATTAAAATTAATAAAAATTTAAATTTAAAAATCATGTTCTATGCCAGCCCGGCTTGTTGGAAGAAAAAGGTTTTGAGACCACAGTGGAAGGTGCCTAAGTCAGGGATAGTTCTTAATTCTGGGGGCAATTTGTTCCATAGGACAGGTGCTCCCACAGAGAAGGCTCTCCCCCTGGCTGTCGCCAGTCGATATTGTCTAGCTGACGCCACCATGAGGAGACCCCCTCTATGGGAGCGTACAGGCCGGGGGGAGGCTCTTGGTGGCAGAAGGCGATCTCGTAAGTACCCTGGTCCTAAGCCATGGAGCGCTTTAAAGATAGTAACCAACACCTTGAATCGTACCCGGAAAATCACCAGAAGCCTGTGCAGCTCGCGCAGGAGAGGTGTTACAAGGGAGCGCCGCGTTGCTCCCATAATTACCTGTGCGGCTGCATTCTGGACCAGTTGAAGCCTCCGGGTGCTCTTTTTTTTTTATATTGAAAAAGTTTTATTGGTTTTTACAAATTTTTTAAGGTAGGGTAGGGGTAGGGTGAAATACAAAAATATTTTGAGAACTTTCACGTCGAGGTCGTTGGCCCCTCCGGGGCTTCATAATAAGACATTGGTAATACATTTTCCAATAATACTGCAAGGTGAAAACAAGTGCATACATCATAAATTCTAAATTCTACGCTGGCAATCGTGTACAAACATCCAGATAAAAAGTTATACTGTATTAATAAAAAGCAAAGTCATTTTTTAGACCTAAGTCTCTTGGCAATTGTATCTTTTTGTTCTCTTTCCTGGCCCCCAGCGGGCGGGGCCGTGGCCCCCTCCGTCCCCCCTGGATCTTCCCCCAGGATAGAGGAATGTTTTTTAAGAAAGGCTTCCGCCTCAACAACTGTTTTAATCCTTACTCTTCCTTCATCCCAGAACACCAACATCCCTTCTGGCATCGCCCACTTAAACCAAATCCCGTGGTTAAATAATTTTTTAGATAAGAAGGAATACTTCCTCCTCATCTCTCTAATCTTTTTTGGGATCTGTTTCAAGATGGCGACTTCCTTTTGTTGGTAAATTAAAGGCCTGTCTCTCTGCGCCTTCAAAATTCCCTCCCTGGTCGACCTTCTAACAAATTTAATATGTATCTCTCTGGGTACTTCATTTAACCTGGCATATGTTGAATTAATTCTATAGACTAGGTCAATGTCCCCCCTGATCTCCTCTTTAGGTTTATGTAAATAGTCTGCTAAAATTGTACTCATGAGATCAGGAAGGCATTCACCAGTTTCCTCCAAAATGTTCTGAAATCTTAAAAAATATGACATTCTTTCAAAATCCATCCTAGACATATGACCAGACAAATCTGCAATTTCAGTGTTGACATTTTTAAGTTCTCCCTTTGCCCCAGCCAACCCCACTTCCAGCTCCTCGGTCTTCTGCGTGTTCTCCATCAATTTTTTTTGTGTTTCCAAAAGTTCAAGCTTGGAGCTACACTGGTCTCTCCTCATTGCTTTAATTTCCAGCACCAAGGAGTTTAATGCTTCCTCCATCACCGTCATTCTTTGTTCCAATCCCGAATTCTCTGGTTGTTTTTTTGAAGCCATGATAAGCTATTATAATCAGTGCCATTAAAATGGCGTTTTTTGGGTGCGGCTGCTGGAGCCAGTCAGGAGAAAAAAAAGTTCAGCTCAGAGTTGTAACAAGCTGTAGAGCCCAGAGAAGAAACAGTTTCCACAGTCAATTGTTAAAAAAGAGAAGGTATTCCAGGGAAGGAACCAGTTATTCCAAAAAAAATTTCCATTAATAAAGAGAGACAGTCCAAATTACAAAGAAATGTTGGTGATTTTCCATAAAGAAATAGTCATTCAGGAACAAAGAGGAGCCATCTTCCACCGCCCAGCCAGGCAGCCAGCAGGAGAGAGTGAAAAAAGAAATTGTTTCAATAAAGCCGGACTTAGATACATTGTATAGAAACAAGCCGCAAAGCACTTTCACTTGTTCCACAAAAGTCCGGATGAGAAATATCCGCTTCCTCACAACGAGGAGCCATTACTAAACGCCGCTGTTGTAAATCTGAGGGGGGTTTTAACAAACACCCCCCTCCACGTCTCTTCCAGTCCAAGCCGCCAGCAAGAAAAAGTTTTAAAGTCACTTACTCTCCGCCTTGCATCTCAAGCCCCGGCAAAGCCATCCGACCCGAGCGCTCCGTTCTCTCCAAATCCATTATTTACTGCCATCCTCCATTGGCGAAGGGAACCAAGCCCCCCGCAGCATGTCTTCTTCCACCTGGACCGAAGACAAGGACCGTTCCTCCAGCTGCCGCCAGCAGAACCAGTCCAGGCAAGCCAGCCCTACGGAAGGTCCCCCCCAAAAAGAAAAAGGGGGGGCACCCCGCCCCGTTAGGGGCAGGAAAAAGAACAAAACGGCGGACGAACCCCAAGGTTCATCCATCGCCGCCAGAAGCCGGAACAGGAAGTCAAGCCTCCGGGTGCTCTTCAAGGGGAGCCCCATGTAGAGAGCATTGCAGTAGTCCAGACGGGAAGAGACAAGGGCGTGAGTGACTGTGCGTAGGGCATCCTGATCTAGGAAGGGTAAATCAGGCGAACCTGATAAAAAGCTCCCCTGGCAACAGCTGTCATATGATCTTCCAAAGACAGCCGTGCATCCAGGAGGACACCCAAGTTGCGAACCCTTCCTGTGCGGGCTAAGGTCTCACCCTCCATAGCCTGCGATGGAACCAGCTGACTGTAACGGGACACCAGGAACCACAGCCATTCGGACTTGGAGGGGTTGAGCCTGAGCCCGTTCCTCCCCATCCAGATCCGCACGGCCTCCAGGCACTGGGACATCACATCAAGGGCAACATTGGGGTGGTCTGGGGACGAAATGTACAGCTGCATATCATCAGCATACTGATGGAACTTTACCCCAAAACCCTGGATGATCTCGCCCAGCAGCTTCACATAAATGTTGAACAGAAGGGGCGAGAGGACCAACCCCTGGGGCACTCCACAAGTGAGGCACATTGAGGATGACCTGTCTCCCCATCAACACAAACTGCAAACGGTCAGACAGGAAGGAGGAGAACCACCAAAGTACAGTGCCCCCCACCCCTAACCCCTCCAACCGCCGCAGCATTATACCATGGTCAATGGTATCAAAAGCTGCTGAGAGGTCTAATAGAACCAGGACAGAGGAACAACCCCTGTCCCAAGCCCTCCAGAGATCATCGACCAATGCGACCAATGCCATTTCCGTGCTGTACCCAGGCCTGAAACCTGACTGGTACAGATAGAGATAGACAGACAGCTTCATCCAGGTACCTGGGAAGCTATTGCACCACCACACTCTCAACAACCTTTGCCACACAAAGCGAAGGTTGGAAAGTGGACAATAGTTTGCCAAAAGCGCCGAGTCCAGGGAAGGCTTCTCTTTCAAAGTGGTGGGGAAGAAACCCTCTCTAAACTAAATTTAATACAGTAATTAATTAACTAACAAATTAATTAAGTAATTAATTAATTACTTTAATTAATTAAATAAATAAATTAAGTAATTAACTCAAATGTTTCATTGCAAGAATGAAGGCACAAGTTTAGAGTTTATCCATTTTTAATATCAATTTTTATATTCAGATTATTTCAAAATATTTTTCACTCAATAATCACCATAAATAATTTTTAAACAGCCTTTTATCATGTGGTGGACATGAAATGAGGCCAAAAGATACTGGAAAATGATTCAATCATGGTTGGAACAAATGGTGGGAGACCAAATATTGCTTCAGCCAGAGATTTTTCTCCTAGGCATAATACTGGAGGGGTTTAAGAAAAATGTACTCTATCTAATTATACGTATACTAACTGTGGCACACATAACTTTTGCGCAATATTGGACAAAATAAAAAATCCATCAGAGCTAGATATAATCAGAAAAGTGTTGGCCTGTGCGGAAGCAGATAGGCTCACTCTTGAACTTAAAAATAAAGGGGAATCAGAATATTTCGAAGTTTGGAACAGATTTTATGATTGGTATAAGACAAGGTGACAAGACTGGAACAAACTGTATATATTGTGTTTGGATAGTTAATGGTTGAGACTAATTGTGTACAATGTGAATGTATAGCCACTTCAATTCTGCAGAACTGCATTGTTTTTAAATGTAAAAATAATACAAATATATATTTTTTAAAAATAATTTTTAAACAGCTGTACTTTCTAATACCAGATTTTGATATTAGCACAATGTGTGAACTTTATTTATCAATAATTAAATTCTCACATTATACTATGTCAACTAAAATATGAATGATGAATAAAAATCTTATGTATTTGATCTGCAACCATTATTAACAATAAAGTATTATTTTCATGGGATAAAATGTCATGGATTAACTTCAACCAGAACTCCAGAATTCATTAAACTCTAGAGATCAGATTCATAATATAAATCAAGCTATCAAAAATATTTAGAAGCTTTGAAAATGTTAATTAGAATTTTAAAAAAACTAGGAGGAGGGGCTGACATCTCTACGAGACGACATGCAATCTTGGAGCTCCAGGATTGCTGTTGATATCTCTGCTGCTGGACAGTCCTTTTGGACCTAAACTGTCCCGGAGAGATGGTGATAGAGAAGGGCACGTCCTGCTGATCTCAGGGACATCGCTAAGTCCCTGATTGATCCAGGAGAAGCTTTTTTTTCCTCAGCTAAAGAGAAGCAGCCAATGAAATTGCAGAAGGCTGTCCCAACCTTGACAGCCCCTGAATGGAAGCAGAGCAGGAGAGAATGTGTGTCAAAATGGTGAGATAAATTTTACTATTAGAGAATACACAAAAAGACTTAGAGTAAAATTAAAATTGAAGACAGAAAAGAGTAATCAGCGAATTAGCCTGAATTAAAATTAGTGTGTTATCTTTCTTTAACTTCATTTTTTTATGGATGGAATTCTTACAAATACCTCTTATTTTTTAAATTGGACTGGTCTCTTTTTTCCTTATTCTTCTATTTTTCTTCACTTTTTGTATCTGTGGATCAAGAATCTCTTTCTTTTCAACGCTTGGTTGGATTTTACCTTTTAAACATTTTTTTCTCAAGTTCGGGACAGAGTGGTAAAAGCAGAGGAAAAAGAAGTAACACTGCCACCTTGAGGCTAGAGCTTGGAAACATTACTTCCTTTGGTCATTTGATTTATATTTTATATCTCAAGGTCCCTGACTTTGTTTATTGAAAGGGACAGTGGGAAGAGCACAGTTTGTTTATACAGGTGCTCTTCTGGAGTAACTAGTAGCATTAAAGAGAAAGCCTTGACTTCAAAGATTATAGTGAATTTGTTTGAAACCTTGCAATAAGCCTTGGATGTTTTAGGGGCAGTGTTTACAACCTGGAAAAATGGCGCAACATGAAGAACAAAAGGAATTAACATTGCAAATAATTATGCTAGAAATTCAAAAAGTACTAATAAGTACAGAGAACATTGAAAAGAGATTTGAGATTATAGAACAAAGAACAGAAAGAATGGAGGGAAGAGTGGAGAATACTTACAAAATGATGTATTTGAGGACAGAGTTAAAAAAATTGAAGAAAAATATGAACAAAGTTTAGGATTAGGATTTAGGATTTATTAGATTTATATGCCGCCCTTCTCCCAAAGGACTCAGGGCCGCGCACAACATAAAAACACATATTACAAAAGTTTTAAAAAATATTAAATAGTAAATCCAAAAACCAATTGACAATTTATAATTACATTTAAAATTAAATTAAAAATTAACAATTAAAATTAATAGTTTATTTTAGTCAGGCCAAGCCGGCTTGCTGGAAAAGCCAGCTTTTTAGGGTGCACCGGAAGGAAGGAAGGGAGGTTGGAAATTATGCGAAGCTCCATGGGTAGCTCATTCCAAAGGGAAGGCGCTCCCACAGAGAAAGCTCTCCCCCTGGGGTTTGCCAGCCGATACTGTCTGGCTGACGGCACCCTGAGGAGGCCAACTCTGTGGGATCGTACTGGACAATGGGAGGCTACTGGTGGCAGTAGGTGGTCTCGCAAGTAACCTGAGCCTAAGCCATGGAGTGCTTTGAAGGGCATAATTAATACCTTGAATCGCACCCAGAAAACAACTGGCAACTAGTACAGGCCACCTAAAAGGGGTATAACATGGGAGCACCTAGGTACCCCCATGATAACCCGTGCAGCCACATTCTGGACCAGTTGGAGCCTCCGCGTGCTCTTCAAGGGCAGCCCCATGTAAAGAGTGTTACAGTAGTCCAGGCGAGAAAGGACGAGGGCATGAGTGACTGTGCACAGGGCATCCCGATCCAGAAAGAGGCGCAACTGACGTACCAGGCAAACCTGGTAAAAGGCCCCCCTGGTCACGGCTGTCAGATGTTCTTCTAAGCTAAGCCGCGTATCCAGGAGGACTCCCAGATTGCAGGCCCTTTCTGAGGGGGGTAAAATTTCTTCCCCTATCACCAAAGTTGGAACCAGGTGGAGAAATTGGGATGATGGGAACCACAGCCACTCAGTCTTGGAGGGATTGAGTTTGAGCCTGTTCCTTGCCATCTAGATCCGCACAGCCTCCAGGCATCGGGACATCATGTCAAGGGCATCGTTGGGGTGGTTTGGGGTAGAGATGAAAAGTTGGGTATCATCAGCATATTGATGACACCGTACCCCAAAACCACGGATGATCTCGCCCAGCGGTTTCATATATATGTTGAACAGAAGAGGCGAGAGAACTGACCCCTGGGGCACCCCACAAGTGAGTGGCCTCGGGGTCAATCCCTGTCCTCCGGTCAACACAAATGGCGATCGATCCAACAGGTAGGAGGAGAACCACCGCAAAACGGTATCCCCCACTCCCAACCCCCCAAGTCGTCACAGTAGGATACCATGGTCAATGGTATCGAAAGCCGCCAAGAGATCTAATAGGACCAAGACAGAGGAACAGTCCCTATCCCGGGCCAACCAGAGATCATCAACCAACGTGACCAATGCCGTCTCCGTGCTGTACCCGCACCCGAAACCTGACTGAAACGGATCCAGGTAGGCAGCTTCCTCCAGGTACTGGGGAAGCTGACGTACTACCACACTCTCAACAACCTTCGCTACAAAGCGAAGGTTGGAGACCAGATGATAGTTGGCTAGAGAAGATGGATCCAGGGAAGGCTTCTTGAGGAGGGGCCTCACTACCGCCTCCTTCAAGGTGGTAGGAAAGAACCCCTCTCTCAATGAAGCATTGGTAATCGCCTGGAGCCAGCCTCGTGTCACCTCCTGGGAAGCCAATATTAACCAAGAGGGACACGGGTCCAGCACACAAGTAGCAACATTAAGTCTCCCCATAATCCTGTCCCTGCCCTTGGGGGTCACAGGATCAAACTCATCCCAGATGTTCTCCACAAGATTCATCCCCGTCGACTCGCCCAAATCTACCCAGTCAGATTCACATCCATGAGGGGAGGACAACAATCCTGAAATGAAGGTTGATGGATTAAAATGAGTTGGGAGAATGGAAATACCAGACCAAACCCTGGAGGGACTACTTCGAGCAGATGAATCTCAGTGGCAGCAGCCAATTGCAGAGAACCAGTCATGTGATGGCAGTTCTTGGCCAGTGACTTTCACATTGCCCATGCAGAGGGACCAGTCTACACAAGACACAATGCCTCAAGCTCTGCATTCAGTGCAACCTGGACACAGCCAAGTGTGCCAGGAAGAGACCGGTCAATTTTTCGGACAACCCAAACAATCAGCCCTCCACTACAGCTACTGGCTTGGTCAAGTCGTAGCTCTTATCAGAGCCCGCCCAGGCACAGATCAGCCAGCCCACCAGGCCAACCCCAGCTGCTGCTGGCTGGGGAGGTGCCCCCCAGATGGGCTACTTCTCTGGATAAAGCAGAAATGAAGAAAATCAAACAGACAGTCTGCCCAGCCAAGGAATACATCCAGGAATTTTGGAGAATTGCCGGGAAGCAGAGGCAGTGGGCTTAACTGCTGCTAGTCCATTACTTTAAAGAGGGCTTGGACAAAGAACTGCTCCAAATCTGCTTTTGCCAGAGAGTTCCAGTGCATCCACGACTGGTACCAAATGGCTGTAGTAGTGGACCTCGAACTACAGTGACACTAGAAGGAAACCTCAAGAGAAGAAACTTAAGAGGCAACTGGGACAGCGATTCACACCTCGCCAACAAGAGGAGCCACTAAGAGGAACCTCCACAATGTCCATTAAATGTTTCTGGTGTAGACCTCAGGGTCACTGAGCATCTGAGTGCTTGGCCCCTGCCCCCATGCCACAAGCTAGAGGTCAAACCCCCATAAAGCCAGGGAGATTGTAGCGAAAGGCCACAGAGAAGGGGAAATTGCCAACAAGCCATTGAAGTCTCCCCTCCCCAAAAAAGGGAAGGGGGAACTGCGGCTCCTGAGGTCCCATCACTGACAAGTGGTGACAGCAGCAAAGACAGTGATGATAAGTAAAGTCATCCGTCCTTTCTCTGTTAAGTCAAAAATAGTGGTGCCAGAGACAGGACCCAAGGGGAAGTAGAGGCCATCATAGACATGAGCTGCACCCGTTGCCTTATCAGCCCTCCACAGTCACTAAGCTGAGCATCAAGATGAAACCCCTAGCAAAAAAAAAAGGGTGGAGCGTAGCCGTGCCAATACAACGCAGGTCCTTGGCGCTCGGAGACCTGGCTGACCCTTTGCCGCTCCACGGTCCGTAGGTGACCTAAACCGTCCTGGAGAGACGGTGAGGAGGGAGACGAAGCCTTGCTGGTCACAGGGGTACCACAAACCCCTGTTTTAACCCAAGGGAAGAGCTCCTGCAAGGCGGCAAAGAGGCAGCCCCCATCCGGGGAGCATAGGCGTTGGCGAGCTCCGGTTGAAGGAAGGAACAAAGCGGAAAGTGAAAGTGCTGGCCGGGAAAGCATTCTAACTTTTTGCTTAAAAACTTTTTTTTTATTCAGTAACTAAAGCCCTTAACTAAGAAGTAAGTGGCGGAATTTAATTTAATAGGCTCTGAACTGAGAGGTTTCCGGGGGGGGGAGGGGTTTAATATATTTTTTTTCGAACTTGTGGATTGAAGCATTGAATCAAGGCTTTTTTCCCCTTTAGTTTCTATTACTCTTTCTAATTTTTGCTACTTAAAACCTTGAAGCTGGGACTATTATTTTTTTTTGTAACAATCATTTTATTGGTTTTACAAATTTTAAAGGGAAAAAGGGTATATAGGATATGAATAGAAATATTTTAGGGCTTCCATGTCGGAGGTGATGGCCGCCTCCGAGACTTCATACAAAATTCTTTCAATATAAGGTGGAAAGAGGCACATACATATCATATCATAAATTCCATGCAATCAATCATTTGTTTCTATTAGCATCCGTTAGGAATTATTTATTTATTTATTTTATTAAATTTATACCCCGCCCTTCTCCTAAAAAAGGACCCAGGGCGGCACACAGGCATCATTAAAAAACATATACAGTACAAAATCCAAAATTTTAAAAACTAATTAAATAATTCCCTGTGCTAAAATACTAACACTCTAAAATTTAAAATTATCCCTATAAAATCAGAAACGGGGTTATGCTAGGCCGGCTTGTTGGAATAAGTAAGTTTTAAGACGTTGGCGGAAGAGGCGGAGGTCCACGATGGTGCATAGGTCGGGGGAAGGTCATTCCAGAGGGCAGGGCCCGCCACAGAGAAGGCTCTTCCCCTGGGCACCGCCAACCGGCATTGCCCGGCCGACGGTACCCTGAGAAGGCCCTCTCTGTGGGAGCGGATCGGTCGAAGGAATGTATGGGGCAAGAGGCGGTCGCGGATATAGCTAGGCCCCGAGCCATGGAGCGCTTTGAAGATGGTCGTCAGCACCTTGAAGCGCACCCGAAAGGCCACAGGCAGCCAGTGCAGCTCGCGCAGGAGAGGTGTTATGTGGGTCTACCTTGCGGCACCCATAATTACCCGCGCGGCCGCATTCTGGACTAGCTGTAACCTTCGAGTGCACCTCAAGGGGAGCCCCTTGTAGAGAGCGTTACAGTAGTCCAGCCGAGATGTCACCAATGCCTGAGTGACTGTGCGAAGAGCTCCCCGGTCCAGTAAGGGGCGCAACTGGCGTATCAAGCGTACCTGATAAAAAGCGTACCTAACACATGGTCCTCCATGGTCAGCCGGGAATCCAGGAGGACACCCAAGTTGCGCACCCTCTCCACGGGGGCTAGTTGGACGCCCCCAATGGCCAGTGTTGGATTAATCTGTCTGTACCGGGGTGCTGGAAACCACAGCCACTCGGTCTTGGATGGGTTGAGTCTGAGTTTGTTGCTACCCATCCAGCCCCGTACGGCCTCCAAACACCGGGACAGCACCTCGACGGCATCGTCGGGGTGGTTTGGGGTGGATATGTACAACTGAGTATCATCAGCGTACAGATGGTATTCCACCCCAAAACCACGGATGATCTCGCCCAGCGGCTTCATATAGGTGTTGAACAGAAGTGGCGAGAGGATCGATCCTTGCGGAACCCCACAAGTGAGGGACCTCGGGGTCGACCTGTGCCCTCCTGCCAACACCCATTGCGACCGACCAGAGAGGTAGGACGAGAACCACCGCAAAACGGTGCCTCCCAGCCCCAACCCCCCCAGTCAGTGCAATAAGATACCATGGTCGATGGTATCGAAAGCCGCTGAGAGGTCTAATAGGACTAGGATAGAGGAGCAACCTCTATCCCGAGCCCTCCAAAGATCATCCACCAACGCGACCAATGCCGTCTCGGTATTGTGACCGGGCCGGAAGCCGGACTGGCGCGGGTCTAGATAATCAACTTCCTCCAGGTGTTGAGGAAACTGTTGGGCCACCACACTCTCAACAACCTTCGCTAAAAAAGGAAGGTTGGAGACTGGACGATAGGTTTCTAATAATGCTGGGTCCAGGGACGGCTTCTTGAGGAGGGGCCTCACTACCGCCTCTTTCAAGATGGCAGGCAAGGACCCCTCACTCAAAGATGCGTTGACAATGCCCTGGAGCCAGCCTCGTGTCACCTCCCAGGATGCCAGTACAAGCCAGGAGGGGCACGGGTCCACTAAACATGTGGTAGCCCTAAGATTCCTCAACCACCTGTCCATATCCTCGGTAGCAACAAAGTCAAACTCCTCCCAAGATGTTGTCACAAGACCGGCATTGGACAGGTCGACTGGGCCACTTTCAGTGGAGGGCAACTCGTTCCGAATCTGAGTGATTTTGTCCTGCAGATAAGCTCCAAATTCCTCTGCTCGCCCTTGCAAAGGGGCTTCCCGCGGCCTCTGATGAAGGAGGGAGCGGGTCACCCCAAACAGGGCGGCAGGGCGGTTATCTGCGGACGCGATCAGGGTGGCACAATACTCCCGTTTGGCCACTCTTATCGCCACTAAGTAAGCCCTAATATGGTCTCTCACTAGTGTTCGGTCAGCTTCGGATCGAGAAGATCTCCACCTACTCTCTAGGCGTCTCTTGCGGCGTTTCATCTCCCGCAGCCCCTCGGTAAACCAGGGGGCCTGGGTGAATCGACGGCATGTGAGAGGTGGCCATGCGGCCACTAGGTCCTCAGTCGAGTCGCGGGGCAAGGACACAGGTATTGGCCCAAGCTCCCTCTGGAACCCTTCTGGGTCCATCAGCCGCCTGGGGCGGAACCACCTAGGTGTATCTGGTTCCGCCTCCCCGGTTGGGAAGTCAATCCGAAGGAGAGAGTGATCTGTCCATGACAAGGGTAAGATGGCTAAGTCCCCTGTTCCAAGATCACTTCTCCACTGTCCAGAGACAAAAATCAGATCCAGTGTGTGCCCTCCCTCGTGAGTGGGGCCCTGAACTAATTGGGTCAGGTCCATAGCCGTCATGGAAGCCATGAACTCCCGAGTTGCCTCGGATGTTTCGCCTGCTGATGGCAAGTTAAAGTCCCTCATGACCATAAGTCTGGGGGTCTCCACCGCCATCTCGGCGATCACCTCGAGCAACTCGGGCAGGACTGCTGTTACATAGCGGGGAGCCAGGGATACAAGCAGCAGACCCAACTGCCTCCCTAGGCCCCACTTCACGTAGAGGGACTCAACACCAGTTTTCTGAGGAACAGTGGTCTCCCTCGGCACAAGATCTTCCTTTACGATAACCGCCACCCCCCCCACCCCTACCCAGGGCCCGAGGCTGATGAAATGCACGGTAGCCCGGTGGGCACATATCCACGAGGGGCACACCCCCCTCGGAGCCCAACCAGGTTTCCGTGATTCCCACCAGGTCCGGGTCCCCCTCTGACACTAGGTCATGAATGTATATTGTACATTCATGATCGAATGAATGTACATTACAATGTATAAAAGAAAAAATCATTTTTGTGATCTGAGTCTTTTTGCTATCGTGTCTTCTTCTTCCTTCCCGCCAGTGGACGGAGCCATGGCCTCTCCCGTTCCATTTTCGTCCTCCAGGATTGAGGAGTGTTTTTTAAGAAAGGCTACCGCCTCTTCGACTGTTTTGATTCTTACTCTTCCCCCCCTCCCAGAACACCAACATTCCTTCGGGCATTGACCATTTGAACCACACCCCTTTTTTATACAGCTTTTTGGATAGGAAGGAATATTTCCTTCTAATCTCTCGAATCTTTTTTGGGATCTGCTTCAAAATAGCAATTTCTTTCTGCTGGTATATTAATGGGCCATCTCTCTGTGCTCTCAGTATCTCATCCCTTGTTGACCTTCTTACAAATTTAATATATATCTCTCTGGGTACATCATTTATTCTGGCATATGCTGAATTAATCCTATAAATCAGGTCAATGTCCCCCCAGATATATTCTTTGTTCTTTTTAGTGTAGTCTGCTAAAATTGTAGACATTAAATCTTTTAAATTTTCTGAATCTGACTCGGGAACATTTTGAAACTTTAAAAAGTAAGACATTCTTTCAAAATCCATTCTAGACATATAACCAGTAAGATCCACAATTTCTTTTTGTGCTTCCCTCACCTCCTCCCTCACCTCGGCTGCCCCACCCTCCAACCCATCAATTTTTTGTTTATTTTCCGCTAATGCTCTCTGTGTTTCCAGAAGCTCCAATCTTGAACTTATCATGTCTCTGCGTATTTCTTTTATTTTTTTCATTATATTTTGAAGAGTTTCCTCAATTGATGATTGTTGAGTGTCCTCTCCCACCGCTTCTTTTTGTAGCATTGTGGTGATTTTTTATTGTTGTTGAGTCGGACTAGCTTTTGTAGAAGCTGGCGCAGACCAAGATTTGCCAGATGGAGGCTTTCTTGCTGCCATAGTAAAAGTTTTAAGTTCTTGTGTATAAGATGGCGTCTGGTGGGTGAGCAGTCCTTGAGGTCAGAGAAAAGGGTAAGTCTGTGTCCAAATTTAAAGTACAGCTTGTATAAAGTCCAGAGAGAAAATTTCTACAATACAATCCAATAAAAATGAAGGCACACAATGGGAGAAATCCCAAGAGTCACTTGTTGGCTTGTGTATAAATTTTAGAGTCTTATTAAATTGAAGGAATGTTCACATTTCAAAAGAGAAAGTTTCTTGCTGAGAACAAAGAAGTGCCATTTTTCCCCCTCTTTGGTGGTTGTGAAGAATTAGTAACAATACATTTCTGCTGTTACAAGATTCAGATATAACGTTTCCACCGCAATTCCATATACGGTAATACTTTCGTTTTCAAATAGTTAAAAGTCGGATGTTACTTTGTCTCCCTTCCCGAGCCCGGGGAACATTTTAGAGCGCTGCTTATTTCCAAGGGGGGATTTTTGCAAATTCCCCCCTCTATTCTTCCTTTTAAAAAGTTGAAAGCATCTAAGTAAAATAAACTCAGAAGCCACTCAGTCGTTGTGGAGCCTCGGTACGTTCCTCCAGCTCCAGCTTTTCAGCCCGCTGTTCAAATTGCTGCTGTTCCGGCACTCCTTCGGCGAGAGGACTCTTCTCCCCGCATTCTGTCCTCTGGCTCCTGGGGCGAAGCGGGAACGGCCCCCCCGACCGCCTGCCCGTATGGTGGGGGCTCCCTGCAAGGGCCCCCCTGCCCCTGAAGGCGCCTACTGGAGAAAAAAAGCAGCGGACGTGTCCAAAACACATCCGTTGCGTCCGGAAGCCGGAAATGGTCTCCTGAAGCTGGGATTATTTTTATAATTAATTTTGAAGATTTCTTTTTTTTAGGATTGAATAAAAATTACATTATTTTTTTTTCCCCTAACAACAATGAAAACCGTTGATTGGAAATTTAAACCTTTTTTGCTTTTTTTAGCCACTAGATGTTGTTGTTTGGTTAATTTGAATTTTAAGTATTTGTTTTTTAATAATTGGAAACACTAAAATAAAATAAAACAAGCTACAGTCCAGCTGACAGAGAAAGATAAATTGGTATTATCTTTTTGAGCTGTCAACATGGCATTTGATGAGAAAGAAAACCAGAAAACCAGAGGATCCTAGCTGAAATTCTAAACTTGCTGAAAGAAACCACTATTAGAATAAACAACGCATTGGATAGATATGCATCTATAATACCAGACTATGATCAATTGGAAACTCTAGAAATTAAAGAGAGAGAATCAAAGCAGGAAGATAAACAGATATGTATTTCAGATGAAAGATAGGCAGATGGAAAGATAGAAGGAGGAGGAGGAGGAGGAGATATTCTCACAGGAGAAAATACAGGAGAATTTGAGAAATCTGTGTCTCAGCATTGCTACAAAGGAAAAGATGGGGGGGGGGGGGGAGATTTGAAGATGAACCAAAGAAGAGAAACCTCTCTAGAAGTACATTTGACACCTAAAAACAATCAACATTTAAAGATAGGAACTGGACGGCGGCATTGTTGGAGAGTTACATTGCTCAATAGAATGCGGAAGAAAGTTTATAAAGAATTTGGAAAAAGGAAGATTAAAAAGAAAGGGGGGGGGTTCAAATGGCAAATAACTGGAAAGATAATGGCTAAAAAGAAAAGCTGTTATCCTTTGATGATTAATAATTAGTTAGATTGTGTCTAGAATATCATTGAAGGATTATTAGTTAATAATAGCCATTTACAATAAGACTAATTAACAATAATGTTATAGTTTACTGATATATATCTATCTTTTTCTGTGTTATTGATGAGCTATTAATGTAGAAATTAGGAATTATTCTAGAATAATGAAATAATTATAATTGATACTGGTTGATAATGGTAACTGAAATATTGATGATTAATAATTACTTAGACGGTTTGAGAATATCATTGTATGTATATGTGTATGTTTGTTGAGAATAGAAAATAGATATTATTAGGTGGTACTGTTTCAAAGATAGGCTTGAAGAAGATAGATTTAATTTGGAACACTAGATGAGAATTTTGCAGTATTGATATGAAGAAACATGATGAAACCTTTGATTTATAAATTTACAAAATTAGATTATTCATTAATGATAATCATTAGAAGCTATGTTAGACTGGCCAGTATGCTTTCTAAAGGATGTATTGTAGAGTGATGATTCTCTTTTTTATCTTTACTTTTCTGTCTTATTGGTGCAATGCCATCTTATACTTTTGTTCTAAACATAAAAGAATCTAAAAACAATCAATTAAATTTGAGTTGAGATATAATAATTGCAAGAATGGATATGGAAGAAATATATGGATTTTTGTAATTAACTAATATAACTTTTATGATTTCCAATTTGTAAGGAAAGATGATAACTTGCTGGTGAAATGTCATTTTATATTTTTGATTTTACATATAAAAGGTGATTCTAAGCTAAGTGGGTAAGACTTCCCCTGAAAATCAGACCTGGTCTTATTTGGGGGGTGGGGGTGGGGGCAAAATAAGCACCAGGTCTTATTTTCAGGGG
This sequence comes from Rhabdophis nuchalis, assembly GCA_039707465.1. Lineage (NCBI taxonomy): Eukaryota > Metazoa > Chordata > Lepidosauria > Squamata > Natricidae > Rhabdophis > Rhabdophis nuchalis. The sequence continues at coordinate 86,638,145 of CM077647.1, read as the reverse complement.
AAGTCTTACCCACTTAGCTTAGAATCGCCTGCAGCCAGGCCTCCCATGCTCAAAACCTGTCACATCATTCTGCAACTTCTGCGGCCGCTTATGGACAGACAACACAAGGCGCATCACATCAGTGCCGCTGCTCACAGGCGATGTGGTTCATCCACCATTGCGCATGTGAGCGGTGGCACCAGCACTTTGTATATGCAGTCTTCTGTCACGAGTGGTGGCACCAGCGACGTGCCATGCTGCTTCCTGCTACGATGCGCCACATGGCATCTGGCTGCGAGTGGCCACGGAAGTCAAGCAGCAGCTTGATCATGATGTGGGAGGAGTGCTTGTGGCAATCCTAAAATAAGTGGGTGTGGGATGCATGGGGCAGCTCCACCCCCACCCTCGCCCTACCTTGCTTTTTATGTATGTGTCTTGCTCCACCTCATACAATCAAATGGTGAAACAGTGGGCGGTGTCTTAACTAGGACTTATTTTGGGATAGGGCTTACATTAGGCACACATGTAAAAATAAACCTGGAAAGCACATGGATCCTGCAGCTACATGCCTTTGTAAAAATAAGAAATAATAAGAATGGACTCTCTTCCCCAACCTCCACTATGTTGGGCATACTATGACTAATCTGCATAATAACTGATAATAAAAGACTGCTAATCCTACTTTAGTTATTTTTATTCTATTTTATTATAATCATCATCATCATCTTTATTGTCATTGTACTAAAATTACAATGAAATTGGTTTTAACTTCACTGGTGCAAAATTATAACAGAAACAAAAAAGAGAGAGAAAAGAAAAAAACTAGCATGTGCATGGAGTGATTGTTGTTGAATTTAAAAATCTCACAGCCCAAGGATAGAAACTATCTTTAAACTGGTTTGTTCGGCTGGATATCTTCTGCCTGATGGTAGAAGGGCAAAAAGATACCAACCAGGGTGTGAATCATCTATGAGAATCTTCCTTACTCTGCTAAAGCAGAAAGATCTGGCGATGTTATTCAGTGATGTCAGAGGGCAACCGATGGTTTCTTGTGCCAAATTGTTCACTCTCTGTAGTGCCTTCCTCTCTGCAACTGTTAAACCAGCATACCACACTGTGATACAATATGTGAGGACACTTTCTGCGGTGGACTGATAGAAAGAGGTCATCAGCCGTTGTTCCACCTGATTTTTTCGTAGGACTCTAAGGAAATGAACTCTCTGTTGGGCCTTACCAATGATCAGGGACATGTTGTTTTTCCAGGTGAGCTCTTGTCTAATAAGCACTCCTAAGAATTTAAAAGAGGAAACCCTCTCCACACAGCCCCCCTCAATATACAGTGGGGCTCTGTGCTTCTGGAGATCTAGCACCATCTCCTTTGTCTTGCTAATATTTAGATGCAAGTTGTTTCTTGAGCACCATGCGGATACCTTCTGGACTTCTTCCCTGTATGCTTATTCATCCCCTCCACTTATGAGTCCCACCACCATTGTGTCATCTGCAAACTTTATTATGATGTTGAAAGTGTTACCACTTTCCCCAACACCCCACCTGGACCTGCAGTTTTGTTGGGATTTACAGCCTTCAGCTCAGCTCTCACTTGATGTTCATCCAGGGTGAGTGGCTGGATGTTAGAGGGCCTTTGGGCTAAAGCCACAGAGACTGATCTTTTATTATTATAATAACATAATTGTAAATGTATTCTCACATACACATAGTTTTTACAAATAGTTCAGCTGGTATTATTAATTCAACTTATAAAGTTTGTAAATTCATGACCTATAAATTATCACTACAAACCATTCATCAAGATGGAATCATTGTTCCAAATGTTTTAATTATGTTATTCCCTACATTGGGAATATAGAAGCAATGTACATTGGGGCTATTAAGTTAATTTATTGAATTAATGTCTAGTTTCAAATAGGGAAACAGCTAACCATAAGAAATGACATTTATTTTATTTTTTTATTTATTTTATTAAATTTATATCCCGCCCTTCTCCAAACGGACCCAGGGCGGCGCACAGGAATATTAAAATACATACAAAACATATAAAATTTAAAAAACTTATTCTAGTAAAACCCTGTGCTAAAAACCGAATTAAAATCCCAAATTTAAAACTGTCTAATGGTCAATACAGGGGGTTCCGCTAGGCCGGCTAGATGGAATAAATGTGTCTTCAGACACTTGCGGAAGAGGCAGAGATCAGAGATGGTGCGGAGTTCAGGGGGAAGGTCGTTCCAGAGGGCTGGCCCAGCCACAGAGAAGGCTCTTCCCCTGGGTGCCGCCAGTCGGCACTGTCCAGCTGACGGCACCCTGAGGAGGCCCTCTCTGTGGGAGCGTATCGGTCTGAGGGATGTATGGGGCAGGAGGCGGTCTCGCATATAACTAGGCCCCGAGCCATGGAGCGCTTTAAAGATGGTCGTCAAGACCTTGAAGCGCACCCGAAAGACCACAGGAAGCCAGTGCAGCTGGCGCAGGATAGGTGTTATGTGGGAGTGTCTAGGCGCTCCCGTAATCACCCGCGCGGCTGCGTTCTGGACTAGCTGCAGCTTTCGGGTGCACCTCAAGGGAAGCCCCATGTAGAGAGCATTACAGTAGTCGAGTCGAGAGGTGACGAGTGCTTGAGTGACTGTTCGTAGGGCACCCCGGTCCAGTAAGGGGCGCAATTGGCGCATCAGGCGTACCTGATGGAATGCCCCCCTGGCCACGGCTGCCACATGATCTTCCATAGACAGCCGGGAATCCAGGAGGACATCCAAATTGCGCGCCCTCTTCACGGGGGCCGGTGTTTCGCCCCCAATGGCCAGAGTTGGAATAATCTGGCTGAACCGGGGCACCGGAAGCCACAGCCACTCAGTCTTGGACGGGTTGAGCTTGAGTTTGTTACCACCCATCCAGATCCGTACGGCCTCCAAGCACCGGGACATAATCTCGACGGCATCATTGGGGTGGTCTGGGGTGGATATGTACAACTGAGTGTCATCAGCGTACAGATGGTATCCCACTCCAAAACCACGGATGATCTCACCCAGCGGCTTCATATATGTGTTGAACAGTAGGGGCGAGAGGACCGACCCCTGAGGAACCCTACATGAGGGGCCTCGAGGCCGACCTCTGCCCCCGTCAACACATATTGCGACCGACCAGAGAGGTAGGACGAGAACCACCGCAAAACGGTGCCTCCCAGCCCCAACCCCCCCAGTCGGCGCAATAGGATACCATGGTCGATGGTATCAAAAGCCGCTGAGAGGTCTAATAGGACTAGGATAGAGGAATATCCTCTATCCCGCATCCTCCAGAGATCATCAACCAACGCGACCAATGCCGTCTCGGTGCTGTGCCCGGGTCGGAAGCCGGACTGGCGCGGGTCTAGATAATCAACTTCCTCCAAGTGTCGCGGAAACTGTTGAGCCACCACACTCTCAACAACCTTCACTAGAAAGTGGAGGTTGGAGACAGGACGATAGTTCTCTAATAATGCTGGATCCAGGGACGGCTTCTTGAGGAGGGGCCTTACCACCGCCTCTTTCAAGACGGCAGGCAGGGACCCCTCACTCAAAGATGTGTTGACAATGCCCTGGAGCCAGCCTCGTGTCGTCTCCCAGGATGCCAGTACAAGCCAGGAGGGACATGGGTCCAATAAACATGTGGTAGCCCTAAGTCTCTTTGACAACTTGTCCATATCCTCGGTGGTAACAAAATCAAACTCCTCCCAAGATGGTGTCACAAGATCAGCCTCGGTCCGCTTGACTGGACCTCTGTCGATGGAGGGTAACTCGTTCCGAAACCGAGTGATTTTCTCCTGCAGATAAATCACAAATTCCTCTGCTCTACCCTGTAATGGGGCTTCCCGCACCCTCTGTTGTAAGAGGGAGTGGGTCACCCCAAACAGGGCGGCAGGGCGGTTATCTGCGGATGCAATAAGAGTGGCACAATGCTCACGTTTGGCCACTCTTATCGCCACTAAGTAAGTCCTAATATGGTCTCTCACTAGTGTTTGGTCGGCTTCGGAGCGAGAAGATCTCCATCTGCTCTCTTGTGGCGCTTCATCTCCCTAAGCCCCTCAGTAAACCAAGGAGCCCAGGTGGTTCGTCGCCGCAAGAGAGGCCGCAAGGGCGCGACTCGGTCCAAGGCCCCCGTGGCCGCACTTAACCATGCGGCCACTAGGTCCTCAGTCGAGTCGCGGGGCAAGTCCACAGGAATTGGCCCAAGCTCCCTTTGGAACCTTATCGGGTCCATCAGGAGCCTGGGGCGGAACCATATAGGAATGTCCGGTTCCGCCTTCCCGCAGTGAGGTGCAGCGATCGGAAAGTCGAGCCGAAGGAGAGCGTGATCTGTCCATGACAGGGGTGTGATGACTAGATCCCCTATTCCCAGATCACTACTCCACTGTCCCAAGACGAAGATTAGATCCAGGGTGTGTCCGCCCTCATGGGTAGGGCCTACAACTACTTGGGTCAGGTCCATGGCTGTCATGGAAGCCATGAACTCCCGAGCTACCCCAGAGGTTTCGCCTGCCGACGGCAGGTTAAAGTTCCCCATGACTAACAGTCTGTTAGTCTTGGAGACCAGCTAGTCCAACTCCCTGCCTAGGCAGGAAGACCTATACCCATGATAGCGAACCTATGGCACGGCTGCCACAGGTGGCACACGGAACCATTTCTTAGGCCATGCAAGGCATTGCCCTGTCAGCTTCATTGTGTATGTGTGCCCTGGCCAGCTGATTTAGGCCTTATTTTGAGGCCGTTTTTTGCCCTCTGGAGGTGGGGGAAGGCTGTTTTCACCCTCCCCATGCTCGTATAAAGCCTCTGGATCCTGGGGAGGACATAAAAAGCATGCCAAATGCAGGGGGTCATGCACATAGCATTATGGATGTGGCACACCTGTGCACATCGCCCCTGCACTCCCCCTGCTTTTGGCACGCAAGCCAAAAAAGGTTAGCCATCACTGCCCTATACCATTTCAGACAAATGGCTATCCAACATCTTCTTGAAGACTTGCAGTGTTAGGGCATTCACAATTTCTGGAGGCAAGCTGTTCCACTGGTTAATTGTTCTAACTGTCAGGAAATTTCTCCTCAGTTCTAAGTTGCTTCTCTCCTTGATTAGTTTCCACCCATTGCTTCTTGTTCTGCCCTCTGATGCTTTGGAGAATAGCTTGACTCCCTCTTCTTTGTGGCAACCCCTGAGATATTGGAAGGCTGCTATCCTGTCTCCCCTAGTCCCTCTTTTATTAAACTGTATTTCTTCCTCTGTGCCTTGTCTTGGCCCTTTTAGGCCTCCGTACAGTGTTCTTGAGGAAATGACTGTTGGTAGGAGGAGTTACAGGGAGGTGCAAAACTGATCAGTGGGTACATTTTACATTTGTGTACCTTGCACATGACACACGTGTGCTTGGCACAAAATGAGTACGTATTCTATTATCGGAAGTCCTTGTGAACATTGTGTAAAAGTTTGGTGTAAATCGGTGCAGTAGTTTTTGAGATTAGTGGATTCGTACAAACTATTTTACATTTTTATTTATATAGATAATTCTGGACAGCTTATAGAGACAATGATAAAAATATTTAAAAATGACTTCCAGCTGTACTTCCAGTGCTATCGGAAGCGAGGACCGCAGCCCTGCCCTGAGTTCTCCCCGTCAGAGGGCTCCAATGGGAGTCATAGCCATCTTGTAGGGGTGGTGATGTAAAGGGGGGAGCGCCACATCTCTCCTCCCTGACTCGGAAAACCCCCCTCATCCAAAGAAAAGGAGCAGCAGCAGCAAAAATGGCTGCCATAAAGCTAACGACAGTCAGAACACCTAAGGCAGCTCAAGAGCAAAGAAACGGTGAATGGTGTGCAAGCTCGCTGAGAGAATACTTTTTGTTGAAATCTGACCCCAAGGAATCTAAGGGGAATATATATTTAGAAGCATTCGTCAAAGCGCCGAACAAGCACTTTGAAAAAATAAAGCAGAATTTAAGATGTGTGTGCGCGCATGTGTGTGTGCACGTGCACACACACACGCACACACAAATTGAACTCTCAAAGCAAAAGGACATGGTATTGAGAGGCATTTTAAAAATGCTGGAATTATGGACTTAAAATGCTATATATTAATACTGTTTACTTATTGGAATTATAATTTTAAACAATTAAAATCGGACTTGACAGCAACATTACAGAGAGGTTGAAGCAGGTTGAAGCAGAGAGTGCTATCTGCTGATGAGTGGGAAACTATACAAGCTTGGAAATAACTATCTGAAAGACTGAAAATACCTACTGGATTACATGTATCTACTCTAAGACCACTGGAGATTTGAAAATTAAATAAGTATTTTAATTAAAAGACCCATGAATGTTATTAAATGTATAAAATAAAAGTGACTTGTAAAGATGTGGAAAATACCCTGGTGTGTTTAAAATTGACTTGACATTATTTATGGCTAAAAAGGAGACCTATTAAACAAAATTGTCAGACCCCTTATGTGATCTGCCATTCATTTGGGAAGAGGGGGGCCTTGGAGTTAAATTACTAACAGCGCCTCCAACAACTGAGATTTATGACTGGTTTCCTGTTTCTGGAAAGATAGAGGATCCCAACATCTCTGGAGAAATGTTTATGATGGTCATGTGGAATATCTAGCTATAATGTCAAACTAGAGATAGTCATGGGAATGTAGGGTGTATTCGATTCTCATGGCAGGAGAATCAAGGGAAACAGTTTCATACTTGCGTATTGGCTAGAATTTGCATTTGGGCAGAAGGGAGGGGTCATTATCAATAAAACCCGACTTGCATAGCCTAAAGGCTTTTAGATGCTTCTTTGCCTTTAATGGATTACCATTCTGCTTAATAAAAGGTTCTTTTGAAGAAATCCGCTTCAAGAGTTTTTTACTTTCTTAAGCTAGGAGAGGAGTCATTACAAAAATAAAATATAATGCAAGGCAGAAGTGAGTTCTAAATGGAATGGAGTTGATGTTTCAAAGGATAAAGGACCTTATAAAGGAACAATTTAAGGAGATGGTGAAAATATTTGCATAAACCAAAAACTGGGAAATATTATACAAGGGACAATAAACAAAAGCCAGGACAATGAAGAAGCCATCAGAAGGAATGGAGAGGAAAGCAGAACTTAGAAACCAAAAAAAAGAAGACAACAAGTAGGAGAGATTACCAAGATTAACAATGATTAAGGAATTAAAACTGGAGGAAAATATTTTAAAAGATTCAAAAAGGTAATGGGAGAAACAGGAAGACATCTGGGGAAAAGAGAAAGAGGCTAGAACACATAGCTAACACATAAAACTAGACAGTGAGAAAGGGGAGAAAAAGTTAGAGTGCATAGTCAGAATATAGATCTAGGAGTAGATGGAGTAAAAGACTTAAAAGAGAAGGCAAGCCAAAAAAAAAAGACCAAAAATTCTGATCTGGGCAAGAGATGATGGATTTAAAAAAAGAGATTAAAAGACTTCCATGAATATATATCAATAAAACATGTGTATTAATATTAGAATTATATAGGCTAGATACTTTTGTGTGTAGTATGACAGACATTAGGATAATATTTTAAGATAAATAGATATGAAGAGTGAAATATGGAAACTATGAATAAGGATCAAGCATCAATTGGAAAATTAGAGATTGAATGATGGCATTATTAAATATGCATTAAATATGATTAGCAGTGAAATGAAAATTAAACAATGGACATTAGATAATGAAAGAATATATTTTAATGCAAATGTGTATTAGTAGAATCACCCAGATTGGATGATTGGAAAGAACATGAATAGATGTATTTAAATGTTTAAATGATTGTGATTGGTACTAGAAGTGTACATTCTGACATTGGATAATTAAAGAATGAAGGATGAAATTTTAATATAAATAGAGGTGAAGAGCTAAATAAGGGAAATATGAATAAAAAAGGTGAAAAATGGAAAATCTTTGAATATTACAGTGATATGGGGGAAGTTAAAATAGAGATAGAAATAAGAGGGGAATAATAATAATACACACACACATACACAATAAATTAAGATATATGAAAGAACAAGAGGACAAAAGAACTGAATGGCGGAAGTATAAGGTATGTTTAAAGAATCTGAAACAATGAAAATGAAATGTAATAACTGAGTAATATTATTATATCTTTGCATCAAAATGTATGATACCCAGGTATCACACCATTCACACATTGATATGTATAAATAATATAAAATTTAAAAATGTGATGGGAAAAAAAGAATATTAAAAATAAAATAAAATCTAGCATTCCAAATCAGCTCCTGGCACTTTAGCCTGTAACATCAGCAAATCAAGGAATGGCTATATTAACCATTATAGTTATTAATCTACAGCCAAAACAGAACAATGAGTAAGTATTTATTGTAATCTTAGAAATTCTTCAATTCAACATTAAGAAACACTAGTAAGAAGGAGAAACAAAGAAATTCTGGTACTTTTATTACATATATTAGCACTCTTCAGAATCATTTGTGATTTAAATCTCTTACAAATTTTAAAATATTTTAGTTGAATCTCAATTATGATTCATAAAACACGAGTGTCCTGTGGTGGTTATATATTTCTGAATTCATAAAAAAATTGATTACATCTCATGCTCATAAACTGAATTATAATTAAAATATAGAAGCATATCAAACCTCACAACAAACAAGATATAACCTAAAGTAAAATTTGTTCCCATTCACTAGAAACTGAAAATTAAAGATAACAAATATGAGCAACCCATTGTCAGTCTCGCGAGTTCCTGCTTCGCTGTCATGGAAACGGGGAGGGTGGGGGTTTGGGATGAGTGTGTTCTGCTGGTGGACAATGTTGATGTTCGTGTTATCTCCTGTGTAACGGACCTGCATTCCAGGATGGTGAAGACCTGCCCACCTGATGTTGGAGATGGAAGCATATTGGACAATGCATAGGGGGGGTTTGGGGATTGGGTTGGGCTTAAGCTTAATACTTTCTGTTCGCGCCTAAACTAATCATTCTCAGCTTTACTTGGTCTGTACGCTATCGTAACTTAGTAAAAGAAGCCTTTAACATTTCAAAAAAATGTCTAAGTGTGGTCTTTCCTGAGTCAACGAAGAAGCAGGCCTGACATTAAGCTGAGAATCACAAAAAACCAAAAACCTGCCCTGATGTCGGACCCTTCACAAGAGGAGCCTCCGTTGGTAGAGGTCCTGCCTGAAAACATTTTGGGAGCTGAAGCATCGCATCCTCCTGTTCAAACTGAAGGGATCAGGTCAGTGATGGAAGGTTTGGCTGGCCTAGATCTAAATCTGGCAGCCGAAGAATCAGTCAAACCTAAACGTTGGTCTGAAGGGGTAGGAATGAGTGGGGTAAACGTCTCCAGACGACGACTTTCCCCAAAGAAAGTCATTCCGGAGCTCCAAAGAGAGGAGAATGAACTAAGGGAGATGGCTCAGGACTTACTCCGTCAGGCAGATGAGAAGAGATTAGCCCTGGAAAAAATCTGGGGGAGGGAGGCGGAACGCCAACAGGCAAGAGGTTCACAGGCAGCTCCGGGGGGGCGAAGCAGGGTTTCAACACCCTCCCCCCCTCCTCAAGCCGGCAGGGAATTACGGAGAGAGACAGCTTCTGCCAGGCAAAGCAGGAGAGCAACGCCCTCCCCCCCCCCTCAGGCTGGAAGGGAAGCCAACCCCATTAACCCCCGCCGACTTGCTAAACTGCCTCCTTTGGGTGTGAAATATAATGGAAGTGCCGACAAACTGGCGTTTTTTCTAATTCACGTCGATAATTTCATGCAGTTTTACGCAGCTGATATGGATGATGAAATCAAAATCAGAATTGTATCTATGACCTTAGAAGATCAAGCTTCTGATTGGTTGGTTTCTTTGCATAATTGCCATTCACCAGCATTGCGTGACTTTGATCGCTTTATGAATGCTCTTAGAAGGCGTTTTGAAGACCCCCGTGTGCAGAGGAAAGCAAAAATGAAACTAAAATGTTTGCAACAGGGGGACATGTCTATTCAGGCTTACACTCAGATTTTTCAACAGCTATCAGTGTTTATGACTGGTTATTCTGAACAAGCCCTGATGGATATTTATGTTGATGGGCTGAATAAGGATATTTATCAAACATGTGTGAACAGATTTCGTCCAGAGACTTTGAATGACTGGATAGATTTAGCTTCGGATGTTGAATTGGATCAAGCACATTTACAAGATCCAGGCCGCTTGGAGAGAAAAACACAGGAAAATAGCCCCAAATCTCACCCACCTGCGAGGGAGAAAAGCATTCAAAAGGGGGAGGGGAGACCAACCCAACCTCGTTCAGGCAGCTGTTATCGCTGTGGCAAGGAGGGGCACTGGGCAGACAAATGCCGGTCAAAACCAATTCCACGCCCACCTTCTTCTTCGGACCGGAAACAGCCCAAGACACCAACTGTGCGCGCCAGACCGGCTATGAGTGGAATGGAGCCCATCAATCTTCCTGTTGACCAGCCCTCCCCGGAACCCGATGATTGGGAAGCGTCTTCAGACTCTTCTGACGACAACTTGGTGAGTCATCACTCCGGGCCCCTTTATATTAATTTAGTGCTTTTAGCTCCATCTACTGGGCGTACATGCAATGTGCAGGCTCTCATTGATTCTGGGTGTTCGAAAACTCTCATAAGCCAAGACATAGTGGATAAAATGGGTTTCCACCTTAAAACCTTAAAAACTCCCATAGCCTTTTGCCAAATGGATGGTTCTGTAGCTGGGGGTACCCCGGCATCTTTTATCACCGAACCAATTCATGTCTCTATAGGCACGGGCCATACTGAGACCATCAATTTTATTGTAACTGCCATTGCCGATAATGATGTAATTTTGGGGGTCAATTGGCTTCGCAAATGGAATCCTATTATAAACTGGAAGGAGAGTTGGGTACGCATACCTTTAACCCTACCAGAACACACCTCTCTTCCATCAGAAGTTGATCAACCACCCCCCCATGTTGAACCTGCTGCACCTTTATTGGGTTTCCCATCACCCGAATCCATACCAGGCGAGGAGAAAATTCCCAAAGAATATTGGGACCTAAAGGATGCTTTCAGTGAAAGATCTTCTGATTCCCTTCCTCCTCATAGGGCTACTGACTGTTCAATTGATTTTCTTCCTGGGGTTCAATTACCCAAACCTCGTATATACTCCATGACCCCGCGGGAGATGGAGGAATTACGTAAATTCATCGATAAAAACCTTCAAAGAGGTTTCATTGAACCGGCTAGGCCCCGTGTGGCCGCACCGGTTATGTTTAGAGAAAAAAAAGATGGTACTCTACGATTGATACAGGACTATTCATATCTCAACACCATTTGTGAACACAATATTTACCCCCTTCCGCTCATGAAAGACATGCTGGCTCACCTGGCTACCGGTAAGATTTTTACAAAATTGGACTTACGTGAAGCCTATTACAGAGTCAGGATTAAAGAGGGGGACGAATGGAAAACAGCTTTTAACTGTCCACTCGGGTGTTTCCAATTCAAAGTCCTCCCTTTCGGTCTTCAAGGTGCTCCTTCGGTGTTCATGCAATTAATAAACGAGGTTCTCCACGAGCACCTTTACAAGGGAGTAATTGTTTACATTGATGACATTGTCGTCTACTCGCAAACACATGACGAGCACATTAAACTGGTGCGCTCCGTGTTAAACAAGTTGCGTTCCGCTGAACTTTATGCCAAACTTTCTAAGTGTGAGTTTCACCAGGACAGAATTGACTATTTAGGTTACCGCATCTCCTCTGAGGGAATAGAAATGGATCCTGCTAAAGTCAAGGCGGTAACGGAGTGGGCCCCTCCCCGTACCCGTAAACAAGTGCAAAGTTTTTTAGGATTTGCAAATTTTTACCGCCAATTTATTCCGTCATTCGCTGATATTGCCTTGCCCATTACGAACCTTCTGAAAACAAAAGGAGAAGGCAAACCTCGTCCAGGAACCCCTCTCAAATGGACGATGGAGTGTCAAGCCGCTTTCGAAAAGCTAAAAAGGTTGTTTGCGGCTGAGCCTGTTCTCAAACACCCCGATGTGAATTCCCCATTTGTAATTCATGGCTGATGCGCTTTCCAGATTGCCTCAGTATGATGTCTCTAAACTCACCGTTGTACAACCCATCATGCCACTCACTTTACCTGCTTCTCCGGTGTCTACTTTAACCCAAACTACTGTTCAAACTACTCCACCTGCTGACCTGATTGCTCGTATAAAGGAGGAATTACTTACTGATGATTGGTATTCGACTCACTCAGGTGATTGTACTACCAGAGATGATCTTCCCTGGATTGGCTCGAAGATCTATGTTCCTGCTACTTTGCGTCCTTTTGTCTTGCAACGCGCACACGACTCACGTTTGGCTGGCCATTTCGGTTTCGTTAAGACTATTCATCTTGTCAAGAGACAATTCTGGTGGCCTTCAATGAAGAAAGATGTCGAATCGTATATTGCCAGTTGCCCTGTATGTGCGGTTTCGAAACGGGCGCCGGGCAAGCCTCAGGGTCTTCTCCAGTCTGTAGCTGCGCCGGAAAGGCCTTGGAAGGAAATTTCAATGGACTTTATAGTTGATCTTCCACCCAGTCAGGGTTATACCGTTATCTGGGTAGTTACCGATCTCTTTTCTAAACAAGTTCATTTTGTCCCCTGTACTAAAATTCCTTCTTCTAAAACTCTAGCCCGCCTGTTCGTTTCTCATATCTATCGTTCTCATGGCGTCCCGCAACGCATCATCTCCGATAGAGGAACACAATTTACTTCCCATTTTTGGAAGGAGTTTTTGAGACTGATTGGCTCCGCCCAGAGCTTAAGCTCCGCCTACCACCCTCAGACGAATGGATCTTGTGAAAGGGTTAATTCCGTTCTCGAACAATACTTACGTTGTTTTATTAATTTTCAACAAGATGATTGGGCTGATCTTCTCGTACATGCCGAGGTGGCGTATAATAACTCTGTTCACTCTAGTACGAATATGACCCCCTTTAAAATCATCTACGGACAGGACTTTGTACCCATTCCCGAACTGCCTCACGACTCGACGACAGTTCCCTCTTTAGCTGACTGGTCCTCTAGACTGTCCTCTGTTTGGCCGGTTCTCCGAAAAACTTTGAATGATGCCCATGATTCGCACAAGTTGTACGCTGACAGGAAACGGGCAGTACCTCCATCCTACAAAGTTGGTGATCAGGTTTATGTGTCTACCAAAAATTTGGATAGTCCCCAAAAATGCAAGAAGCTGGGTCCCAAATTTGTTGGTCCTTTCACGATCACAAAAATTATCAGCTCTGTGTCGGTCCGTTTGGATCTCCCCAAGACCTACCGACGACTGTACCCTGTATTCCATGTTCATTTACTGAAGCCTGCTCGTACCTCCCATCTTCGCAAAAGATTACCTGCTACTCCTACACCTACCATGGTTGATGGTCATCAGCATTATGAGGTCCGGGACATTTTGGACTCCAGAATCCGCAGAAATAAAACACAGTTCCTGGTCATGTGGAAAGATTTTCCCCCTTCTCATAACGAATGGGTGGATAAAGAGCATCTCAAAGCTCCTAAACTGGTACGCCAGTTTTATGCCAAATATCCACACAAACCCTGACTCTTTTTTCCTTCTCCTCTCTGTTGTTTTGTCTCTCCTTTCTTGTTTTTCAGGTATAGCCTCTCGTGTGCCTATTGCTGCCCTATATTTCCCGCTGTTCCTGGAGGAGGTCCGGATGTCAGTCTCGCGAGTTCCTGCTTCGCTGTCATGGAAACGGGGAGGGTGGGGGTTTGGGATGAGTGTGTTCTGCTGGTGGACAATGTTGATGTTCGTGTTATCTCCTGTGTAACGGACCTGCATTCCAGGATGGTGAAGACCTGCCCACCTGATGTTGGAGATGGAAGCATATTGGACAATGCATAGGGGGGGTTTGGGGATTGGGTTGGGCTTAAGCTTAATACTTTCTGTTCGCGCCTAAACTAATCATTCTCAGCTTTACTTGGTCTGTACGCTATCGTAACTTAGTAAAAGAAGCCTTTAACATTTCAAAAAAATGTCTAAGTGTGGTCTTTCCTGAGTCAACGAAGAAGCAGGCCTGACACCCATCAAGATAACCTCCATTATCTTGCTCTATTTTATATATACGAAGTTTCATTTCTTTTGGCTTATAAAGTTTACAACAAATAGCACACAGCAAAGCATAGAATTTTGTTAATATTAGTTTTGTCTCAGAACACAAACTAAAGTTTGCCTGTCATTTCAACACTGCCAGATCCCTAAAAGTGATACTGCCATTTAATTGGGAGGAGTGGGGCCTTGAAGTCAATTTATTGGCAGTGTCTGTGACAACTGATATTTTACAACTTGTAAAATAACTGATAAAATGCCTGAGATCCCATCACCTCTTGGGGGGATGTTTATGATCGCCATGTGGGATGTTTCACTTTAATGCATAATGGAAGATAGCCATGGGAATGTATGTTTATTCGGCTCTCAGGGCAGTTGATAAAGGTTAGAAATTGGTTAGAATTTGCATTCTAATGAATGGGAGGGGTCACTACGGCTTTAATTCTACTTGCAGATGCTGCTTTGCCTTTAATGGTTTCCATCCTCCTTAATTAAAGGTTCCTTTTGAAATACTCAGTTTCAAGAGTCTTCACTTTCTTAAGTTAGGAGAGGAGACCTTACAAACACCATTTAAAAAAATCAGTATGAATGGATATATAATTTTTTTTAAAGTCTATGAACAAAAAAACCTAAAGCTTGTCTTTTGTTTATTTGCTGCCTTCAAAGTAATTCTTTTTTTTAATTGAAAAAGTTTTATTCAAACAGATTTCCCCCTTTTACCCCCCCCCCCGACATATAAATCACATACAAATACTATACCCCCTCCCCTCACCCTGTCTTAGAATAAATTTCTCATTCAGATATTATACCCCCTCGCCTCCCAGCAAACACAATATAAATTTCTCTTAATATATCAATATCCCATTAATGCCATCTTCTAAGTTAATTAAACATATATAAAACATAATATAAATTTCTCTTAAAATAACCGTATCCCATTATTCCCATCTCTAGATTAATCATACATATATATTTCCCCACCCTCCACCCTAACCCTCCCCCACCTCCCATTCAAACCCACCCCCCTGACTTCCGCTATACACCACTCTAATAATTCCAAGCATCCCAAATATTATTTACTCTGTTCACCTATCAATCTAAGCATTCTTACCTAAAAGCTACATAGTACTTCCTAGTCTGATATTTATTCTGTATATAATCAATCCATTAGAAACCTTATAACAAACCCATCATAAACACCCACACCTTTAACCTTTTAGTTAAACATTAAAATACATACATGATAATTCTTAAGATCTAAATACCGTGTCATATAACCTAACACATTGTAAAACTTAAACCATATATCCTAACTCAAATTTGCATCCTTCCTGGTTCAAAAGGTTTGCTATTTTCCCCCCAAATTTCTACTTCAATACATACATGATGATAATTTCTTAGAATCTAGATACCATCTATAAAATATAATATAAACTTCTTCCAACAGATATTCCAAGCCAAAAACGTAATATCGTAACAACCAGATCGACTGCAAATGCTCTAGTGCTATATACCTTTTGCCTTATAGCTATGCCATTTAAGAGATTCAAGTCCCAAATTATATTCAACAAGACTTCTAAAGTTAAAATATATAACATTAGAAATAATAAAACTTGTCCAAATCCCATATTCATTCCCCCCCCACCCCTCAAGTCTTGATTAGAGAGTTCCGGTTCATTCGCTCATAGGCCTTTTCCACATCCCAAAAAACCAGCATTGCAGAGATCTACATATTTTTATCTAGATAGACAATTAAAAATTATGAGTTGCCTTGCATTCTCCCTCATATATCCCCTCTTAAATAACTGGCATCAATCTGTTGAAGTAAACACCCATATCTGCTAGATTCTCCCTTCCAGCATTTTAATTAACCATTAGGTTACATACATAATGATAATTTCTTCGAATCTAGATACCATCTGTAAAATATATTATAAAGATTCTCCCATGAGTTCTATATCTATACAAATTTAGCATTTAACTTTCAAAGTTCGACCCAAGTTTTCCCCCAGAACACTAACATGATATTAATCCTTTCCGCGTCGATATTCATAAGTCCAACTCTTCAGGTCTGTTTCCATCCCTTCCGTAGCTGTTTGTAATACCAGTTTAAGCAGCTGCCCCCATGAGTAACAAAAAAACCCTTTATATAAGCAACCCCCGAGTGACTTTTCATCAGGATTATTAAGTTCCAAAAACGTGATAGGGTAACAACCAGATCCGCTGCAAGTGCTCCGGTTCCAGTTTTCAGTCGTAAGCCTTTTCCACATCCAAGAGAACCAGCATTGCAGAGATCTGTATATTTTTATCTAGATAGTCAAATAACTGGCATCCAACTGTTGGCTAATTGCTTCTTCCTTTTATCCTTTTGTCTTTCTTAACTCACCGGGATTGAGACCTCCTCTGCTTCTGCGGTTTCTGAATTCGTCTGGTGCTAGACCTGGCTTCACATTGCTCATCTGATTTACATATTGGCATTCCAACAGATCCCCCTATAGCAGTCTTTGACAATTCCTCCAAAGTAGAGCTTAAAAGAGGCCCAGGGGAATCCAACTGAGTATGTTCTTCCATCTCTTTTCCAAACTGCTTCTGCTCCATCTCAATATCTTGCTCTAAAACATCCAGATCTGCTGATGTTGGTGTAGATGTACGTGAGGGCGTTGCACTTTTCTTCAGTATTTCATAATAAAAATCTCTTGCCTTGTCTATAGTATTCAAACAATACCTCGCCCCTTCATATCTGAATATAACACCCATTGGAGCATCCCACCTATACTGTATCCCTCTTTTCTTCAGCTCCACTACCAAAAATCCAAAATCCCTTCTAAACTTTAACATTGCTGGTGGTAACTCCTTGAAGACACCAATCAGATTTCCAGCTATATGAAGAGAGGAATAGGAAGACTTCTGCAAAATATCATTTCTGAGGTTTCTCTCAGTAAAATATATCACAACATCTCTCGGTAATTGCCTTTGTAATGCTATACGTGAATTTGCTCTGTAAATTTTATCAATCTTAGCGAAAATTTCACCAGGATCCATTTTTACTAATATAGCCAAAGCATCGGCAGAAACTTTTTAAAGTCTTCTCTAGGATTTTCTATTAACCCCCTCAGTCTGATAGCGCTCTCCATTAACCTAAATTGTAACATAATAACCTCTTTGTCCAATTTATACATATTCCCCTCCATTTCCACAAATTTCAAATCCGTTTCCTTTGCTTTAGCTTCCACCTCTGAGGCCAATTGTTCAATTTTTCCATCAATTTTAATTATAACTTCAGACAGACTCTTGGCCATTGCTTGCATTCCCCCCCCCCCCCGATTGATCGTATTTATCCTGGACCATTCTTTTGAGTTCTTTACTTTCATTAACTATGAAATTCATCAAATCTTTAAAATCCTGGGGAGTTACTGCACCAGTTTGTTCCGTTGCCATACTTTTAAGCTTTCCCAATTTTCAAGGAAAAAAAAAACTCTTCAAAGTGTCAAAATAAGTCAGTAAAAGGTAATGCGTTTAGCTTTATAGCCCACCTCCAGCTGTCAGCCAGGGTTAAACAGAGATTGGAATCCACAAATCAGTTAACTTTCACTTTCTTTAAACTTTCATCTACATTAACGCCATTTTGAATCCTTTGTTCTAAGCCCGTGCCATACAAATTCAGCACTACTATCGCTTAGAGTGATTCGAACTTTTAAATTAAAATACTTGCAAATGTCTTCTTTGATGGGTTGCCTGGAGCCTATTTTAAGGAGTTGTTTACGGTGTCTTGCTCCGCTAAATCTTAGCGGAGGAATCCAGCAGACCGGAGCTCGAAGCAGCTGGGAAGGGGGACTCTTCTTGCCCGCACCCCAGAGGCTATAAAACCTTCTGGAGAGCTTCACAAGTGGCTCAACCCGACAGCGCGGGCTCTCTTCTAAATTCCTGAGGAATTTAGAGTGTCCAAGGCGTTTACGATCTTTTAAAAACGCCTCTACAGGCTGCTGGGTCGGCAAGCTCGTAAAAGCCTGCCCGCGACAACTGCAGCTCAACCCGGAAGTCCCCCTTCAAAGTAATTCTTGACTCTTGAAACTTGCCTGAAGTAATTAAGAGTTTTTCATCAAAAATTTTTGGGAGTGGCTTGACACGACTTATTTCCTAAGATGAGAGTGTGACACTGGTCCAAACTATCCCAGTTGCTTCATATCCAAGGCAGGAATAGAACACATGGTCTCCCAGTGTCTAATCTAGTGCTTTTAACCTCTATATCAGTGATGGCTAACCTTTTTGTCGAGGTGTGCAAAAAGTGGAGGGACTGTGGAGGGGTTGTGCATTCTGTTCCCATGCCCATAATGCAATGCCCTCCCCCGTGCATGCGCACAACCCCCCTCATATGCATGAACAATTCCCCCCCCCCCCCGCCGTACATGCGCGCAAGCCTCACTGAAGCCTCCTGACTTCTGGGAAGCTAATTGGGCTGTTTCTTGCCCTCCATAGGCTTCCTGAACCCTCCAGGAGGAGAAAAACAGCCCAATGGGCAATCTAGAAGTTCATTCGCGAACTTCCAGTGGCCACTGTTGGACTGTTTTTCGGCCTACCCTGCCTTCAGGAAAACCACTTGAAACCTGGGGAGGGCAAAAATGGCCCAATGTGCAAACCGGAAGTTCAGGAATGTTGGGTGATTTTTCGCCCTCTGGAGAGAAACAGTCCAATGGGTAACCCGGAAGTCTATTCCTAAACTTCCGCTATGGGTGTTGGGCCGTTTTTCGTCCTCCAGAAGCTTCAGAGAAGCTTCCTGAAGCCCTGGGAGGGAGAAAATCAGCTGAAAATCAACACCGAAAATCAGCTTGCCAGTGTGCGCATGCATGCTGGAACTGACAGGGCAATGCCTTTGTGCCCTCAAAAATGGCTTGCCCTCACAGGTGGCATGCATGCCATAGGCTCACCATTATTGTTCTACATGAAACATGCTCTTACTAGAGCAATGCATACTATAAAATATAAAACTTTTATCTCGGTTTTATCCTAATAAAACATATATGTATTAATGTTATTATGGTTAAATGTGCTGTATAAAAAAAGCAGAAGACAAACTATTGTAGAAGAAGGGCATTTTACTGAAACATTGTCAATACCATTGCATTAATAATAGGTCTTCAATTTCCAAAATTTGCCAAATAAGATTCTTGACATCTCAGGTCTCCATCTTCCTGTAATTTTTAAAAGCTTTTACTTTTACATGTTTTTACAACTATTTCAGAACAGTACTTGCCAAGTATGGTACAGGTAGTCCTCAACTTATAACTTAATAACATAAGAACATAAGAATAGCCTTGCTGGAACAGGTCACAGCCCATCCAGTCCAGCATTCTGTCTCACACAGTGGCTCCCCATTTGCTTCAGGGTCTTCCCAAGCAGATGTCTTCACCTGCTTATGATTCCCTGCAAATGGCATTGAGAAATATCCTGCCTATCTCTCCAACCCGGAAGGGTGTCCTTAGGCATCCATAATGATAGCCATTGATACCCTTGTTCTCCATGAACTCGTCTAATCCTTTCTTAAAAGTGTTGAGGCTGACAGCTGTCACCACTTCTTCTGGCAGGGAGTTCCATAAATCAGTGATCCTCTGGGTGAAAAAGTACTTCCTCTTATTTGTTTGAGGTCTAGCTTCCAAAAGTTTCATGGAGTGCCCCCTAGTTCTAGTGTTGTGCGATAGGGAAAACAGTTTTCCCTTTTCTACTTTGTTCACACCGTGCATGATTTTATAGACTTCAATCAGGTCACCTCTCAGATTGGGCTAGTTCAGACGGGCAGACGGAGGCAGGTCCTGAGACTGTTATCTGGGAATAGTTTGAGCCTGTGGCTGCCGAGGACATGGACAGGGTGCTGGGGCGACTGAACGCCACCACATGTTTATTGGACCCGTGTCCCTCCTGGTTGATACTGGCCTCCAGGAAGGTTACACGAGGCTGGCTCCAGGGAATTGTCAACGCTTCCTTGAGTGAGGGGTTCTTACCGGCTGCCTTGAAAGAGGCGGTGGTGAGACCCCTCTTCAAGAAGCCCTCCCTGAACCCAGCTGTAGTAGCCAACTATAGTCCCGTCACCAACCTTCGCTTTCTTGCGAAGGTTGTTGAGAGTGTGGTGGCACAACAGTTCCCTCAGCACCTGGAGGAAACTGTCTATCTGGACTCGCGCCAGTCTGGCTTATGAACCGGGCACAGCACAGAAACGGCATTGGTCGCGTTGGTAGATGATCTCTGGAGGGCTCGGGATAGAGGTTGCTCCTCTATCCTGGTCCTATTAGATCTCACAGTGGCTTTCAATATTATCGACCATGGTATCCTGTTGCACCGGCTGGAGGGGTTGGGGCTGGGGGGCACGGTTTTACGGTGGTTCTCCTGCTACCTCTCCGACCAGTCGCAATTTGTGTTAGCAGGAGGGCAGAGGTCGATGTCAAGGTGCCTCACTTGTGGGATACCACAGGGGTCGATTCTTTCGCCTCTCTTGTTCAACATCTATATGAAGCCGCTGGGTGAGATCATCCATGGCTTCGGGGTGGAGATCCATCAGTACGCAGATGACACCCAGCTGTACATCTCCACCCCAGGCCACCCCAACGATGCCGCAGAAGTGATGTCCCGGTGTCTGGAGGCGATGCGACTCTGGATGGGGAGAAACAGACTCCGACCCGTCTAAGACCGAGTGGCTGTGGTTTCCGGCGCCACAACATAGCCAGCTGGTTCCATCGCTGGCTATCGGGGGCGAGTCATTAGCCCCCGCGAAGAGGGTTCGCAACTTGGGCATCCTCCTGGACACTCGGTTGTCTTTAGATGAACAGGTGACAGCCATGGCTAGAGGGGCTTTTTATCAGGTACGCCTGATACACCAGCTGCGCCCCTTTCTGGATTGTGACACCCTACGCACGGTCACTCAAGCCCTCGTCATTTCCCGCCTGGACTACTGCAATGCTCTCTACATGGGGCTTCCCTTGAGGTGCACCCGGAGACTCCAGCTAGTACAGAATGCGGCCGCACGGGGGATCTTTGGGGCCTCCAGACGCTCCCATGTAACACCTCTCCTGCGCGAGTTGCACTGGCTGCCTGTGATTTTCCGAGTGCGCTTCAAGGTGTTAGTAACAACCTTCAAAGCACTCCATGGCAATGGACCTGAATATTTGCAAGACCGTCTCCTACCGCATACCTCACATCGACCAGTCCGCTCCCACAGAGAGGGTCTCCTCAGGGTCCCATCGGCTAGCCAATGTCGGCTGGTGACCCCTAGGGGGCGATCCTTCTCTGTGGCAGCTCTGGCCCTCTGGAATGATCTTCCCCCGGACCTGCGCACAACCACGGACTTACGCCTCTTCCGCCGGGCCCTAAAAACTCATCTATTTCGTGTGGCCGGTCTGGCGTAGCTTTTAAA
Source organism: Rhabdophis nuchalis (assembly GCA_039707465.1). Lineage (NCBI taxonomy): Eukaryota > Metazoa > Chordata > Lepidosauria > Squamata > Natricidae > Rhabdophis > Rhabdophis nuchalis. The sequence goes on along the minus strand of CM077647.1, from coordinate 86,616,647 downwards.
TTTATTTTATCAACTGGGTATTATTGGGACTTTTTAGAACAGGTTCTTGTTTAATTTGTTTTTATTATATTTATTGCACCCGAGGTTTTTATGTTTTATGATTGCCTGTTCACTGCCCTGAGTCCCGCAAGGGAGATAGGGCGGTATATAAATTTGAATAAAGTAAAGTAAAGGCGCCGTCGTTCTAAAGTGAAGAGGTCCAGCCGTTGCAGCCTCAGATGGTAAGGAAGGTGTTCCAGCCCCCTAATCATTCTAGTTGCCCTCCTCTGCACCTTTTCCATTTCCATAATATCCTTCTGAAGGTATGGTGACCAGAACTGTACACAATACTCCAGATGGGGCCTCACCATAGATTTATAAAGAGGCAAAATGACACTTGCTGACTTATTTTCTATACCCGTCCTAATGATCCCTAGCAATGAGTTTGCTTTTTTCAACTGCTGTGGCACACTGGGTTGACACCTTCATTGAGCTGCCCACCAGGACAAGGTCCTTTTCCTGGTTAGTTGCAAGGAGTTCAGACCCCATCAGTTTATAGATGTAGTTGGGGTTTTTTGCCCCAACGTGCATCACTCTGCACTTACTAATGTTGAAGCTCATTTGCCACTGGTTTGCCCATTCCCTCAGTGTCAAAAGATCCCTCTGGAGTTCCTTACACTCTCAGTTTTTACTACCCTGTATAATTTAGTGTCGTCGGCGAATTTGGCTACCTTGCTGTTTATTCCTACTTCTAGATCATTTGTGAAAAGGTTGAAGAGCAGGGGTCCCAGTACTGAAACTTGGGGGACCCCACTCTTTACCTCCCTCCACCTGGAGAAGTGTCCATTTAATGCTACTCTCTGTTTCCTGTCCCTTAGCCAGTTGCTAATCCAGGACAAGGCCTGTCCCTTTATTCCATGACTGGCAAGTTTATTTAAGAGCCTTTGGTGCGGGACCTTGTCAAAGGCCTTCTGAAAGTCCAGATAAACAATGTCAACTGGATCTCCCTTGTCCACGTGCTTGTTGACACTCTCAAAAAATTTCAGCAGATTAGTGAGGCATGATTTGCCCTTGCAAAAGCCATGTTGGCTCTCCTTCAGCAGCGCCTTCTCTTCTACGTGCCTATTAATTTTATCCTTTAAGATGGTTTCCATCACATTACCTGGGACGCTTGTCAAGCTGACCGGTCGGTAATTTCCTGGATCACCTCTGGATCCTTTTTTGATGATGGGTGTTATATTCGCTACCTTCCAGTCATCAGGCACAAGGCCTGATTTGAGGGAAAGATTATATATTTTGGCAAGGACATCAGCAATTTCATCTTTAAGTTCCTTGAGAACTCGTGGATGGATGCCATCAGGTCCTGGTGATTTGTTAGTGTTTAGTTTAACAAGACATGCAAGGACCTCCTCTCTGGTTATTTCTATCTGGGTTAATTCCTCAGTTTCCCTCCCTACAATGACAGGCTCTGTTTTAGGCATGTGATCTCTATCTTCTTCAGTGAATACTGAAGCAAAGAATTCATTGAGTTTATCTGCAATCTCTGTTTCCTCCTTAATAATCCCTTGCCTTCCATTGTCATCTAATGGTCCAATGGCCTTCCCAGTTGGGTTTTTACTTCTAATGTACTTAAAGAAGTTATTTCTTTGAGTGTTTTTAGCTAAACGCTCCTCAAAGTCTTGCTTTGCTTTCCTGATTGTTGCTTTACATTTGTTCTGCCAGAATTTATGTTTCTGCCTGTTGTCTTCATTTGGAGAAGCCTTCCATCTTTTAAATGAGCTTTTCTTGCTTTTGATCACTTCCCGAACAGCTCCTGTAAGCCACATTGGAGTCCTCTTGAACCTGGCGGTACCCTTTTTCCTTTTAGGTATACATTCCAATTGGGCCTCTGTTATTGTTTTTGTGAGCAGCCTCTATGCCTCATGAAGTGTTTGGACTTTCTCAATTCTCCCTTTCAGCTTCTTTTTTACTAGTTTCCTCATCTTAAGGAAATTTTCTTTATGAAAATTTAAGGTCTCTGTGTTAGATTTTATCGGTGATTTGCAGTCTATCATTAAGTTAAAAATAATTGTGTTGTGGTCATTGTTCCCTATTGGATGAGTCACATTAACATTTTGCACCAGATCCTGTATATTGCTCAGAACCAAGTCAAGGATTCTTGTACCTCTAGTTGGGTCTTCAACCATCTGTTCCAGGGAACAATCATTTAACATATCTAGGAACTTTAACTCTTCGGCATGTGCTGAACAAAAGTTCGCCCTGTCTATGTGAGGGTAATTGAAATCCCCCATTATAACCAGGCTTCCCTTTTTTGATGCCTCCTTTACAACATTCTCCAACTGCCAGTCTCTCTCGGGGGCTTGGGTCGGAGGCCGATAACATATGCCTACTGTTAGACCATTATTTTGGCCTGATAGCCTTACCCACAGAGTTTCTAGTAGTGACTCTAAATCACCTTGATATGCCAATTCGTATGACTTTTCTTTGACATACAAGGCTACACCACCTCCCGTTTGCCCTTCCTGTCCTTCCTGTACAGTTTGTAGCCTGGGATGACCATATCCCATTGGTTATCATCTGTCCACCAGGTTTCTGTGATACCAATAATATCAATATTTTTGTCTATTGCTAAGTATTCCAGCTCCCGTATTTTGTTCCGGAGGCTTCTGGCATTTGCATACAGGCATTTATATGTACTTTTCTGATGCAGTCTTTTGAGTCCAGTTGTATCCCTAGACTGCTACTTGCATCCTTCTACTAGAGTGTTGGTGACTGGTTCCTCGCTCTGCTCAGTCATTATTGCATCCTCCTCACTACTCAAGTAGAAACTTTCCCGAACTGGATGCTGCCCAGCTCCTGTCGGCTTTCCCCCAGTTATAATAATAATAATAATAATAAATTTTTATTTCTAACCCGCTCTCTCTCCCCAGAGGGACTCGAGGCGGGGCACAGGAGAATTAAAAAACAATAAACACAGAGTACAAAATTTAAAAACACAATTAAACATATCCTGCGCTAAAAACATCTATAAAAACTAAAAACTGTCCCTAAAACCCCTTAACACCATAACTAATTAAAATTACCCTAGGCCAGCCAAACGGAAGAAATGAGTTTTTAAAAGCTGTCGGAAGGAGCGAAGGTCAGTGGTCGTTCTGATTTCGGGGGGAAGGTCGTTCCAGAGGGTCGGGCCCGCCACAGAGAAGGCCCTTCCCCTGGATGTCGCCCGCTGGCACAGCCTAGTGGACGGCACCCCGAGAAGTCCCTCTCTGTGGGAGCGAATCGGTCGCAGGGATGTATGAGGCAGAATGCGATCCCGCAGATAGCTAGGTCCCGTGCCATGGAGCGCTTTAAAGATGGTAACTAACACCTTGAAGCGCACCCGAAAGACGACAGGCAGCCAGTGCAGCTTGCGCAGGAGCGGTGTTACATGGGAGAACCTAGAGGCTCCCATAACTGCCCGCGCGGCTGCATTCTGGACTAGCTGAAGCCTTCGGGTGCACCTCAAGGGGAGCCCCATGTAGAGAGAGTTGCAATAGTCCAACCGGGATGTCACGAGGGCATGAGTGACTGTGCAAAGGGCACCCCGATCCAATAGGGGACGCAACTGGCGGACTAGGCGAACCTGGTAAAACGCCCTCCTGGCCACGGCTGTCACTTGATCTTCCATGGACAGCCGGGCATCAAGGAGGACGCCCAAGTTGCGTGCCCCATCCACAGGGGTAAGGTGATCGTCCCCTATGGCCAGTGATGGAGTCAACTGGTTGTACCGGGATGCTGGAAACCACAGCCACTCGGTCTTAGACGGGTTGAGTGTGAGTCTGTTACTTCCCATCCAGGCCCGCACGGCTTCCAGGCACTGACACATCACCGCTACGGCATCGTTGGGGTGGTTTGGGGAAGATATATACAGCTGCGTGTCGTCAGCGTAGAGGTGGTACTCTACCCCAAAACCACGGATGATCTCACCCAGCGGCTTCATATATGTGTTGAACAGGAGTGGCGAGAGGACCGACCCCTGAGGCACCCCACAAGTGAGGGGCCTAGAGGTCGACCTCTGCCCTCCTGTCAACACAAATTGCGACCGACCGGAGAGGTAGGAGGAGAACCACCGTAAAACGGTGCCTCCCACCCCCAACCCCTCCAGCCGATGCAATAAGATACCATGGTCGATGGTATCAAAAGCCGCTGAGAGGTCTAATAGGACCAGGATGGAGGAACAACCCCCATCTCTGGCCCTCCAGAGATCATCGACCAACGCGACCAATGCCGTCTCGGTGCTGTGCCCGGGCTGGAAGCCGGACTGGCGCGGGTCTAGATAATCAACTTCCTCCAAGTGACGGGGAAACTGTTGTGCCACCACACTCTCAACAACCTTCGCCAGGAAGGGAAGGTTGGAGACGGGACGATAGTTGGCTAATAAAGCTGGATCCAGAGAGGGCTTCTTCAGGAGGGGCCTCACCATGGCCTCTTTAAGAGAGGCAGGCAAGAAACCCTCACTCAGAGAAGCGTTGACAACCTCCTGGAGCCAGCCTCGTGTCACCTCCCAGGATGCCAGTACAAACCAGGAAGGACACGGGTCCAATAAACATGTGGTGGCTCGCAGTCGCCCACGTAACCTGTCCATATCCTCGGAAGTAACAGAGTCAAACTCCTCCCAACCAAGTCCCGCCTCGTGCAATCCCACTGGGCCATCAATGGAGACTAGCTCGTTCTGGATCTGAGCGATTTTCTCCTGCAGATAAATCACAAATTCCTCTGCTCTACCCTGTAATGGGGCTTCCCGCACCCTCTGTTGTAAGAGGGAGCGGGTCACCCTAAACAGGGCGGCAGGGCGGTTATCTGCGGATGCTATGAGAGTGGCACAATGATGGCGTTTGGCCACTCTCAGCGCCACAATGTAAGTCCGTAAATGGGCTCTTACCTGTGTCCGGTCAGATTCAGATCGAGTAGACCTCCATCTCCTCTCTAGGCATCTCTTGTGGCGTTTCATCACCCTTAGCTCCTCGGTAAACCAAGGGGCCAGGGTGGTTCGCCGCCGCAAGAGAGGCCGCAAGGGCGCGACCCGATCCAAGGCTCCCGCGGTCGCAGTATTCCATGCGGCCACGAGTTATCAGTTTAAAAGTTGTTCTGCAGCCTTTTTGATGTTGAGTGCCAGCAATCTTGTCCCATCATGGTTCAAGTGCAACCCATCCCCCCTGAACAGGTTTGGCTTGTCCCAAAATGTTCACCAGTTCTTGACAAATCTGAAGCCCTCCTCCCGACACCATTGCCTCATCCACGCATTGAGGCTTCTGAGCTCTGCCTGCCTGGTAGGTCCTGCACGAGGAACAGGCAGCACTTCTGAAAATGCTATCTTGGAAGTCCGGGACTTCAATCTTCTTCCTAGCAACCTGAATTTGGCTTCCAGGACTGATTGCTTTGCCTTCCCAACATCATTGGTACCAACGTGTACCACGACCACTGGCTCCTTCCCAGTTCTCTCTAACAAACTATCTAGATTTCTCGTGATGTCTGCAACCTTTGCACCGGGTAGGCAAGTCACTACACGGTTGTCATGCACATAACAAATCCATCTCTCTGTGTTTCTAATAATTGAATCACCTATTACAAGGAGCCTCTCTCCTGCAGTCTGTTCATCTTTATTCACCTCATCAACTTTATTAAAGGAGAGGTCTTCAGTTTGTTCCTGTTGTTCTTCTTCCTGTATCTCGTCAAGTGTGATGAAGGAGAGATCCTCAGGTGGGACCAGTTGTTCGTCTGTGCATTCCCCATCAGGTGTGATGGGGGAAGGAGCCTCAAGTTGATTCTGTAAATTCAGACTCTCAGAGTGATCCCTTGCTCTTCTGTTTCTTCGAGTGACATTCCTCCATGGATCTACCTCTTGAGTTAGTGAAATGACTTCTTCCTGAGAGCTGTGCCCTGTCTCTTCATTGTCCAGGATAGTCTGCTCTGCTCTGTCCAAGAACAGCTCAAGCTCCTTAATTTGCTGATGGTTAGATATACGTGCCTCCAGCTGCTGGACCTTCTCTTCTAGCAGTGCAACCAGCTTGCACTTGCTGCAGATGTAGTTCTCCACGCGCTTGGGCAAAATCAGAAACATGGCACAAGTGTTGCAGATAACTACAGCTGCTCCCTCGGACTCCATTTTAACAACTGCAGTATTCAGTGGTCACTTGTTCCTGTTGGTTTTACTCTTCCTCTTTGTGTCTTTAAATCTCCCCTTCAGCAGCACCTCCAATCAGCTCCAGCCACAGGAAAATTTCAAATGAAATAGCCACGACTTAAATCTTCCCCTTTGTGTCTTTAGATCCCCCCTTCAGCAGCACCTCCAATCAGCTCCAGCCACAAGAAAAGTTCAAATGAAATAGCTACTACTTACTCTTCCCCTTTGTGTCTTTAAATCTCCCCTTCAGCAGCACGTCCAATCAGCTCCAGCCACAGGAAAAGTTCAAATGAAATAGCTACTACTTACTCTTCCCCTGTGTGTCTTTAAATCCCCCCTTCAGCTGCACCTCCAATCAGCTCTAGCCACACGAAAAGTACAAAACTTGCCCATTAGAGTCATATATGGTTATGCCATTACGCTAGATGACCTTGCTTAAGGTCTCCTCCATCTCCTGCTCTCCCTGATGCAGCCCTTAAAAAAATCACATTGGTTCTTAAGCATAGCACAAAGTACCTCAAGGGTGAGGAAGACCCTGGGAGGCCCACCTGCTCCAGGCCTCCTGAAGCTTCCCTATTCCCTAAGGCACCCCATTCTCCACTCCCTGTCCCTCAGTCTCCACAGATCTTGGCCTGCTCCCAACCTGCCATTCGGTCATCTAAAGAATCCAAAACCAGACATCAGAAGCTACTGGCATGCAAAGGGCTGTATACACCCAGCCACCAAAGGGAGCCTAAGGAGGGGTAAAATCTGTAGAAAGTTTCAGGTGTGTTTGTGTATGTCCTAATATTGATTAAAAGCACATCTTCCCCAGGTTTAAAATACATTAAAACATGTGAACAAAAATAAACAATTCAACCATTTACTCATACATATTCTTTTTCACACAAAATTGAATCATATATAAAAGCAGCAAAGAATGAGACAGGGAAAAAATGTTGTTGCTGGACAAGAAAATTAGTAGGGGAGTACCGATGTAGCATCCAAAGCCATGGCCAACTGCATAGGTTCCCTAAATCACAGGTTTAGCACCAAAGTTCCTCTGTTTATTCTATATTAGTGAAAATAGTCTGGAACCAATAACGTACCTTTTATACCTCCAAATGGTCCATGTGTCATGTTATATGCTGTTCGATAAAGATTGTGTTCATACATACATTTTAGCTGGTATTGGTTGCCATGTTCTGTATTTCCTAAGCTTCCTATTAAATAAAAGAAAGAGCTGCCTTAAGCTTGAAATATTTTTTCTGGAAAATGTTGTTATGAAAGATGCTGTAGTATCCTTATGTTACACTTGAATACAGTTGTCAGAATTCAGGTTTCATTGATTATTACACCATAAACCGCCACCCCCCTTCTTTCGGGGGTGAGGGAAAATTAACAACTCATTAAATGTGCAGCACATTTTTCTCACAAACTTGAAGTTTTCAATTTATGCTGTTTGATTCTGATATCAAATAGAGAATACAAAATCTCCATCATACTGATGGAGGCGACATCTTAAAATCTCCCTAAATTTTGGCAAATTGTTAACTACTCATCATCCATAACTTTTAATCTAGGTTCAATAGAGTTTGGTATCTAACAAATAAATAGCTGCAAGCTATCTATTTCTTTAGAAAACAAATCCACTTTTTGTACTGGGGAATTTTTAGAATATGAAGGTTCAAAACATGTTATTCCTCTACAGATCATCACATAGAAAATTCTATTTAACGTATTTTTCAGTGTATAAGACGCACTGGAATATAAGACGCACCAAGATTTTTAAGAGGTAAATTTAAAAGAAAGGTTTTTGCCCCCTCCTGCTCCCGGGAACACTCTGCAGGCCTCCCAAACCCTCTGAACGCCCCATTTTTTCACAAAAATTGGGACATGCAGACAGCTTGCGAGGCCTGCAAAGTGCTTGTGGGGACTGGGAAGGACAAAAATGCGATGTGTGGGGGCTTCGTTTTCCTAAAGGGTAAGGCTTTTATTGATCTCTAATCCGCTTTTCTTTACCCCTCCCATGGCAGGGCAGGACTAAACATACTTTCTTTTTTTCTCCCTTCCCTCTGACCGGCAAACATGCAGAGCCACTTGGCTCAAGGAGTGGGAGTCGGCTCACTTCTTCTCTTCAGCGAGGAAAGACAGGCACATAGGGGCTGCTGAACGACCACCATTGCATTCGACCGGGAATGGCCCATTGGGCAAGGAGGGGTGGGGATTCCTTCCATTTGGATTAATGGTTCCACATGGTGGCGCCTGAGCAGCAAAAGAAGCGCAAAGAAGACGACCCGGCAAGACTGCCTCCTTGAACAACTGGGCTTCTTCGCAGCCCTCTTTGCAACCCCGTTTCCTTAGCCTTGGGGCAAAAACAGGTGCCAGGCTCCAGGGAAACTCCTGAGCCAGCACTCCCGCATTCCAAAGTTTCCTTTCCATCCCACACTTCTTCCACTGGCCTAGATCCCAACGATGCCAATAGCTTTTTCCAGAGGCAAAGCAGAGATCTAGCGTCCTGAGAAAAGCCTTCATGGTGAGATCATTCCTCTTCCCTTCCTCCACCCCCCCAATTCCCCCTCCCCCGGGTTTGTCATGCTGTGCTTATTGCTATTGCTGCTATTGCTATTGCTATTATACCCAGCTACCATATCTCTTTGCTGCATGACAGATCTAGGCAGGTTGGTGGTGGTGATGGAGGAAGAGAAAAGTAACAGTCTCCTCTTCACAAAGGCTTTCCTCAGGATGCTAGATTGGAAAGTTAAAACCTGGAATGGGAGCTCCTGAGATCGCTTCGCTGTCACCTGATAACACTGTTACCGCAATCTCTGCCGCCTAGAACTGCCCAGGAAGGGGCAGGTGAAGTGGGCTCTGCAGAGATCGCGGTAACAGCATTTTGGGGTGGTAGCGCAGCGATCTTATGAGCCAAAGCCTTGTACCCCATTCCAGGATTTACCTTCCCAATCTAGCATGTTGAGAAATCCAGCATCTCTGAGGCACCTCTCATTTGCAGGAGGAGAAGGAGGGCAGCGTATATAAAAGCCCCTGAGTAACTGGGAAAGAAAGCCACACTTTTCGGGCAGCAGTTTTCGGCAGGTTCCAAGCGCAGCTTTCTTTCCCAGTTACTCAGAGGCTTTCGTATATGCCACTCTTGCCCTCCTCCTGCAAGCAAGAGGTGCCTCAGAGACTTGGCAGACAGCTCAGGGGACATAATGGCCACGATGACTTCACTTCCCAGCAATGTGAGGAGCCACCACTGCTACCACCGCCTAAGCCCTCCTGGGAGCCGAGCTGAACAACAGCCTCAATAGAGAAATGTCTCCTTTCCAGTCACCGTGATCTCTGAAGCGCCCACTTCACCTGCTCCTTCTCGGGCAATTCCAGGTGGCAGAGATCACAGTAAGAGCATTTTTGGGTGGCAGCACAATGATTTCGGCTGCCTGGAACCACCCGAGAAGGGGCAGGTGAAGCGGGCGCTGTGTGAGAAGTGTAAAGCAAGCCGCTACTTTCCAAAAGAGTATCTTCTTTTTTTATAATATGCAATAGATTTAGTATCATTAAATCTGTAGGGAAAATGCTATATTTTATAAGTGGAAAATAGGGAAAGTAAGTTGATTTGATTTCTTTACCTGAGACAGCGTAGACACATAATTTTTTGCAATGCAATACAGCCAGATGAAGCAATTCTGTGCCACTAGCAGAAAGGACAAGGATGAAATGTATTTAAAAAACACTTCTTCAATATCAATAATCCAAAATACCAATAAATCATACTAAATACTAACAGCATGCAACATTCAAACTTTTTTGTACTTAATACCTCAACAATTTTTTAAAATAGCTGTATGATGATGCATAATTGTCAAACTTATTTTAAATCCAAACAGGTACTATGTGGCAGCTTAAAGTTCCCTAATTCACAGACATCTCCTTAATTCATATGGTATAAGAAAGACAAGAGATACAGCCTAATGGGACTTGCAAGACCCTATCAATTCAAGAACTATCAAAACAAATTAGTTTTAGCCTTTCTGTGGAGTTGATTCTTGATTTGGTCTACCTGGTGAACTAATTTCAATCTTCCAAGTCTGACTGATTTTGTAGGTATTTTGAACTTCATATGCAACCTGTCTAATAGATTCCAGTTTCTAGAGATAGTCAAATTTCATAGATGGGATGGATGGATGGATGGACAGAGAGGGGGATAATTGACAAAGCCGGGCATCTCTACAGCATTCTAATAACCATTAATTAGAATACAATGATTAATCTTTATTAGCTGAATTTATCAGCTGCCCAACTCCAATTTCTTTTCCTTTAGTTTATCACCATAACAAACATCTTATGCAGCAAGTGAGGCAGACACAGCATAATTAAATAATTAGATAGGTATTGAAAACCAATTAAATTAAGATTGTGGGACTAAATGTTAGTCCCTCAAACTAACAGTTTTCAACAATTACTGACCAGTATACAACCTTCCTTTTGGGGAAAAGGTTATTGAAAACATGGTTAGCTGCAACTGATGATAATTCTGGAGAATTATCTAAACCCATTTCAGTCAAGTTTCATGTTGAGATTTAGTACAGTTGATGACCTGTGGCAAAGCTTGGAGATGGTGTAACTACCCTTGTGCCACTTGATTTCTTGGTAGTTATCAATACCTCTAAAGAGAATTGCGAGCCAGGACCACTGGTTGAGAATTGAGGGCTGTGTTTTACAATGGTTCTTTTTCCTTCTCCTGGACCAATTCCAGTCAATGTTCACCGGGGTTACGTTGGGAGTATGTCACTTCCTAGCCCCGCTTTTGAGGGTGCCGCACAGGGGTGGGTTTCAAATTTTTTTACTACCGGTTCTGTGGGTGTGGCTTGGTTGGTGGGTGTGGCTTGTTGATCATGTGACAGTGAGCTTGGCTTTTTCATCATGTGACTGGGAGGGTGTGGCTTCATGGTCATGTGACTGGGTGGGCATAGCCAATTTGATGTCACTCATGTCAATGAGCGCCTTGTCTGGCCTCTCTTCACCTCAAAGGCCTCAATGAGATACAATTTCTCTATTTATTTACTATTTCTGAACATACAAAATATAATCCTATGTGTATATGCTATATGTGTACATACATATTATATAATATAGTGTGTGTATAGGAACACAAAAAGATACCATACACACACAAACACATACACACACATTCTATGTCCATGATGGTGAACCTGTGGCACACAGAGCCATTTCTTAGGGCATGTGAGGCATTGCCCTGTGAGCTCCAGTGTGTGCTGAAGCCTCTGGAGGAAGAAAAATGGCCCTATGGGCAACCCGGAAGTCGGAAAACAGTCTGTTTCTGGCCTCCGGAGGGCCTGTGGGGTGGGTGTGGGAGATCATTTTCCTCCTTAGAAAGCCTCTAGAGTCTGTTGAGGGCGAAAAACTGGTCCACTGTACCATTGTGCAGAGGTCACACACGCATGCACAGGGGTCGCATGTGCCTGCATGGGGGGAGGGCACGCACAAGCACAACCCCCCCCCCCGAGGTCCCCCTGTTTTTAGCACACGATGGCAAAAAAAGTTTAGCCATCACTGCTGTATGTGTATGTACATTCCCACACACATACACAGCTCTTCTAAAACTATACATATTCAACCTCACTGCATTTGGAAAAACACACCCAGAGTCCACTTTCTGCCACACATTTAACTATAACTTCTGTACATTAGAATATTACACATGCCATCAGATGTTCTTCTCTAGCCTGCACATGACTGTTACAGCCAGGAGATGTCATGGATTGAGTAAAATGTGGCGATACTCACTTAAAAACGCTCTTGCTTAGCAACCAAAATGTTGGGCTCAATTTTTTTTAAAATAATCTTTATTAATATAAATATAAAAATTAAACATTTAACAAGTACAGGGTAGGGGTATTGGAGAGGACATACAAGGGTAAAGAGGGGGGGAGAGGGGGAAGGAGACAAACCGGGGATATATCTACTCCCCTGATTTAAGAAGTATATTTGTCCCAGTTTAACATCAATTGTTATTTGTACTCATATTTGGATGCTTACATTTGAATCTATAACATTGTCTTAAATATAGTATTGTCTTATAACTCCTTATATCTATTTCGCTATTATTCTATCTAATTGGTTTCTTTGTTATCCGTCATTCTCTTACCATACCATCTGTATCATTTCTCCCAGGATTGGGCATAGATTGAGGTTGACTTGTCCTTTAAGATATACGTTAATTTATCTGATTCCGCACAGCTGAAGATTTTAGATATGATTAAGCTTTCAGTTGGTGGGTTGTTATTTTTCCACTCCTGTGCAATGGCCATTCTGGTCGCTGTTGTGATGTGTGTAAAGAGGTACCAGTCCTGATTTGGGATTTCTTGTGGCTTGATACCGAGCAAGTATAACTCAGGTTTAAGGGGAAAATTAGTGGCTGTTATTTCCATGAGCCAATTTTGTATTTTTTTCCAAAGTACAGTGGTACCTCGGTTCACGAAGGTTAATTCGTGAACTGACTCTGTTCGCGATCCGAATTGGTCGTGAAGCGAGGCACAATTTCCCATAGGGTTCAATGTAAATCCGATTAATCCGTTCTGACCTTGTTTTTTGGTCGTGATTCTTGAACTGACTCTGTTCGCGAACAGAATTGGTCGTGAACAGAGGCACAGTTTCCCATAGGGTTCAATGTAAAGCAGCTGAGGGGCGATGGAGCAAGCCAGCATGACTTTCGCCCGTCTCTTTCTGGGCTCGGCGCTTCTGCTTCTCGGGACGCTTCCCGAAGCCAGCAGCCCTGCGGCCAGCTTCGGGAAGCGTCCCGAGAAGCAGAAACGCCGAGCCCAGAAAGAGACGGGCGAAAGTCATGCTGGCAGCCGCGCGCGGTGTATGTGTGGAAGCGAAGGCAGGGGGTAAGGAGCTGCCTTCCCGGCCGGGCTCCAGAGCTGAGGGGCGATGGAGCAAACCGTGCGCGGCTGCCAGCATGACTTTCGCCCGTCTCTTTCTGGGCTCGGCGCTTCTGCTTCTCAGGATGCTTCCCGAAGCCAGCAGCCCCGTGGCCAGCTTCGGGAAGCGTCCCGAAAAGCAGAAGCGCCGAGCCCAGAAAGAGACGGGCGAAAGTCATGCTGGCAGCCGCGCGCGGTGTGTGTGTGGAAGCGAAGGCAGGGGGGAAGGAGCTGCCTTCCCAGTCGGGCTCCGCAGCTGAGGGGCGATGGAGCAAACCACGCGCGGCCGCCCCTCAGCTGCGGAGCCCGGCCGGGAAGGCAGCTCCTTCCCCCCTGCCTTCGCTTCCACACACACACCGCGCGCGGCTGCCAGCATGACTTTCGCCCGTCTCTTTCTGGGCTCGGCGCTTCTGCTTCTCGGGATGCTTCCCGAAGCCAGCAGCCCCGCGGCCAGCTTCGGGAAGCGTCCCGAGAAGCAGAAGCGCCGAGCCCAGAAAGAGACGGGCGAAAGTCATGCTGGCAGCCGCGCGCGGTGTGTGTGTGGAAGCGAAGGCAGGGGGGAAGGAGCTGCCTTCCCGGCCGGGCTCCGCAGCTGAGGGGCCATGGAGCAAACCGCGCGCGGCCACTCCTCAGCTGCGGAGCCCGGCCGGGAAGGCAGCTCCTCCCCCCCTGCCTTCGCTTCCACACACACACCCGTTCCCCTCACTCACAACAACCACGGCAGGGTGCAGCCCGGAAAAGGCGCAGTGCGAACTCACAATTCGCCTGCGACCTCAATGGACCGGCCGCCACTGCGTCACCCCACCCCAGCCAGCCCTCGTTTATAACGCGGAGTTCGTGAAGCGAGGTGGAGTTCGTGAAGCAGAGCATATTTTTACGAACTTTTCCGTTCGTGAACCGAAACGGTGTTCATGAACCGGGGCACATTTTTTGGGAAATTTTTGGTCGTAAACCGAATTGGTCGTGAAGAGAGGCGTTCGTGAACCGAGGTACCACTGTAGTACGGAGATTGGGCAGGTCCACCATTGGTGAAAAAATGTGCCCCTAGCTGTTTTGCATTTCCAACACCTGTCCGATGAGTTCGGGAACATGTGGGCAATTCTAGCTGGTGGTAAATACCATCTGTAAAGCATTTTATATAGATTCTCCTTAAAGGAGGATGACAGGGTCATTTTCATGGACTTATTCCAAATGGTTTGCCATTTTTCAAGGTTGATGTTCTTACCTATATTCCTTCCCCAGGCGATCATAGTGCCTTTAATTATTTCTTCGCATATATACCTTTGTAGTAATAATTTATAAGTCTTAGAAATGAATTTGGTTGGTGAGTCCCATAGAACCGTATCTATATCTTGGTTTGTTGAGTATATTCCGGGTTCGTGTTTGTCCTTAGTAAATTTAGATACTGCCTGATTATATGGCCACCAGTCTATCTCCCAACCCCTTAGCTGTAGATCTGTCCTTGTTCTAATATTGCTCCCTTCATCTATTAAGTCTCCGTATGTTATATTTCTCTTGGGATTATGGACAGTTGGGTAGGTTACAGCTTCAATTGGGGCTAGCCACCTTGGAATTTGAGTGTAAAATTGTTGCCTAATCTTTTGCCAGTCGTATAAAGAGTTGCCCTCGTGTAGTGAGTGGTAAAGCTTTGGGGTTGTCTATTGTTCCTGGGCCAAAGTGACGAGTGCCAGCCCTGAAGCAAGTCATATCCTTCTATTGATAATATTCGTCCTCTTGTTAGGGTAATCCAATCTTTAACCCAGATCAAAATCGAGGCATGATGATAAAGTTCCCAATTTGGGAGTCCCAAGCCTCCTTTTAGTTTGTGTTCCTGGAGCATTTTCTTTTTTATGCGTGCTTTTTTTCCTTGCCATACAAATTTTAATGAGATGTGGTCTAGCTTTTGGAAGAATTCTTTATTTAATTTTGTGGGAGCTGTTTGGAATAAGTATATCCATTTTGGGAGGATGTATGCTTTTATAGCAGCTATCCTCCCTAACAGTGATAGCAGAATTTTATTCCAATTTTCCAGTTGTTTTGTCATTTCGCCTATTAGTTTATGATAATTTAGTTCTTTAATTGCAGAGCATCTATTACTTAGCCAAATTCCCAAATATTTAACTTTTTTGACAATTTCAATTTCCAGTAGTTTCTGTATTTGTTCTTTTTGTTGCCCTGTCATACTTTTTGTCAACATTTTAGTTTTTTGTTTATTAATTTTTAACCCGGCCACCTCTCCATATTCTTCTATTGTTGTAATTAGCCTTGGTCCTGAAGTCAGGGGTTCTTCCATCACAAAGACCAGGTCATCTGCAAATGCCTGTATCTTGTATTCTTCCCCTCTAGTTTGCAGACCTTTAATATTTTTTTCTTACCTAATATTATTTAGAAGGGGTTCCAGTGTCAAGATGAATAAAAGTGGTGATAGCG
The DNA here is from genome assembly GCA_039707465.1 of Rhabdophis nuchalis. Taxonomy (NCBI): domain Eukaryota; kingdom Metazoa; phylum Chordata; class Lepidosauria; order Squamata; family Natricidae; genus Rhabdophis; species Rhabdophis nuchalis. Next base: position 86,601,152 of record CM077647.1, on the reverse strand, counting down.
GGCATCCTTGTCTAGTACCTCTATGTATTGGGATCCAATTTGATAGTGCCTTATTGAGCAATAATCTTGCTGATTGTGTTGTATATATAGCCTGAACTGCTTTAGTAAATTTAGGGCCAAATTCCATAATTTGTAATTGTTGTATGATGAATTCCCAATTAACCCTGTCAAATGCTTTTTGTGCGTCTAGGAAAATTATACTCATTTCTTTATTTGGGTGCGCCTCATAATATTCTAAACAATTAATTACTATCCTTACATTGTCTCTTAAATATCTGCCTGGTAAAAATCCATTTTGGTCTTGATGAATGTAATCAGATAGGAACGGTTTCAGTCTTTCGGCCAGAATTGTCGCAAATATCTTATAATCCACGTTTAGGAGTGATATGGGCCTATAATTTTGAATTTGAGTTGGGTCTGAGTCGGGTTTGGGGATTAAGGAGATAAAAGCCTCAGTCCATGATTGGGGCATTTCCCCTTTATCCAAAATTTCATTGAGTAAATCTTTCATTTGTGGTACTAAAATTTCCCCGATGCCTTTATAAAGTTCTCCTGGCAATCAATCTGGCCCTGGAGTTTTCCCATTAGCCTGTTTCCTAATTGCGTTTTCTATCTCTTCTGTTGTTATTTCTGTATTTAATATATTTTTATATATGTCAGGGACTATTCCAGGATGTTGTTTTGTAAAATAGGCATTAATCTTATCCCTTTGTTATGTCTCTTTTGCATATAATGAGCTAAAAAAATCTTGTGCTATTTTAAGTTTATGCTCCATAGTGTTCCCAATTCTCCCATTGTTATCTTGAAGGGACTGTATTTTCCTTGTTTCTGTTTCTTTTCTTAGCCTATAGGTCATCCATCTTCCAATTTTATTTGCGTGTTCAAAGTGGAACTGCCTACATTTCCTTATTTTTTCTGCTAGTTGGTTCTGGTCTAAGAGGGAGATTTTATGTCTCAGAAAATTAATTTTTTCTCTTACCCTTACATTCTGTGAGTCTCTCTGGGCCTCCTTCTCTTGGGTTTGCAGTGCTGTTATTAATTCCATTCTTTTTTCCTTCTCTAGTTTCCATTGCCTAGCCATATATTTTATTGTTATTCCCCTTATTATTGCTTTAGCCGTGTCCCATATAGTCTGTAATGATGTATCCTGTCTTTTATTTTCGAGGAAAAAATATTGGAGTTCTTTTTGGGTCATTTTTACGAAGTTGTCATCTTTCATGAGATTGGCTCTCATAGACCACCTCGTTCTAACTCGTGCAACTACCCATTTCATTATTAGTGGATGATGGTCTGCCCATGTATTCGGTCCAATTTCAAGAGACTCGATTTCCTCGATGGCTGCTGCCGATGCCCAGGCCATATTCTCGACCATGATTTATGCCTGGGGGAATAATAGGTAAATTGCTTTTCAAGGGGATGCAGGTCTCGCCACACATCCCTTAGATTTAACTGATCCCTCATGTCACCCCATGTTTGGGGAAGTATTTTTTTCCGTTTCAATTTATGTTGTGTGATGTTAGGTCCTGGCTTATAATCTTTCTCTATATCAGCTATTGCATTGAAATCACCTACTACGTAGACATGTTCATAATTTAATTGATTTAATTTGTCAGATAGTTTTTTATAGAATTGTCCTTGATTTACATTTGGGGCATAAATATTAGCTAGGAGGGCCATTTTTGAGCCAATTTTAATTTCCAATAGTAAGACTCTGCCCGCATTATCTGCATATACTTGTTTTGATATTAAATCTTTTTTATTGTATACAATCACCCCTCTCTTCTTTTGGTTAGCCAAAGATGCATATAGTTTTCCCAATTTTGGACAAGTCAATACCCCAAGTTGCCGTTTCCTTATATGAACTTCCTGAAGACATACTATATCGTATTTTTCTTTTTGTAAGTTTAGCCAATTTTTTTTCTTTTTTGACGGGTTGTTTAGTCCATTGATGTTGATAGAGCAGAGACGGAGTTCTTCATTTCCATTTTTATTGCTTTGTGGTTTTCTGGGTCCTTGACCTCGTTTTGATTTGATGGTGTGGTGCCTTTCCATTTGACGGCTTTCTTTCCTCTACTGTCTTTGCCTCTCGACCGTTAGGACTTCTTGTCGTCTTCTCCATTAGATCTTCTTCACTTTTGGTTGTTTCTCCTTCTTCCTCACTTTCTGGGTCATTTAGAGATTGTTGTAGTTTCAAGAAGTCGTGCGCCTCTTGAAAGGAAGTTAACTTGATATGTTGGTCTTGCCATGTAAATGTCAAACTTTCCGGGAGGCGCCATCTGTACCGTATGCCCTGCTTTCTGAGACGTGTGGTAAGGAAGTCGTATTTCCTTCTACATTCTCTTACATTTCTTGGTACTTGGGGTAAAATTATAAGTTTATTTCCTTTGTAAGTAAAGGTCTGATCTCTGGATTTCTTGAGAATTTCCTCCCGTATGGATTTCTTAGTCAATTTTACATGTACCTCACGTGGGAGCTTGTGGCGCCGGGCATAAGATGTATATATACGGAATACCTCGTCAATATATCTAGCTGCTTCCAGGCGGTCGATACCTGCTATAATTTCCTCAATCACCTCTTCTATCTTTTCTTGATTATCGTCTATCACATTTTGGACCCGTTTAAAGTATCTGGAACGGTCCATCTCCAAGAATAGAATCTCATCTTGCATCTTTTTTTCTGTCATAAGATGTTGGCTTTCATTACGGTCTATTTTATGTTCCGTCTTTGTCATGTTCTCTTCCACTGTTTGCAGTCTCTCTTCATGGTTTGTTAGGTGTGCATGAATTTCTTCAAATTTGCTGTGGAACTGTCGCGTTTCTATTGCTAGTGTATCCACCTTTTCTATCAAAATCTCCAATATTCTAGCTGTTCCCTCTTGATTTTTAGATAGAGTGTCTTGAATTCCTTGTAAAGTATCTTGTAGGGCTTGGGGCACAGAAGCTTTACTCGTTGCCAAGGGATCTTCTGTGGTTTTCTTGGTTGTGGCTGGGGAGGAGGAAGATGCCCAGCTAGATAAAGTTGGTATGTTCCTTTTAGTAGTGGTAGTAGTAGTGGTTGAAGTCATTGTCACAGATAATAATCTTAAATTAATCCCTCACTTAAATAAACTAACTTATCTAAATTATCTACTTATCAGTTTAAATTGGCGATATATAATTACAAATCACAATAGCAATCAATTAATCAAGTATACCAATAGTCAAATATTTCAATAATTAAATTTAAATTACTTGAATTCAATTATTCAATTAATTTTCCAAAATTCCCAAGTCAAAGAAATCTAACAAATCAATTATATAATATTTGTTATAGTCTTAATATAATCACAATAATTTATCACAGCTAAACTGAATAGAATTATTTTATGTTCAAATTTCTACTTTCAACCACTAGGTGGCAGCTTAGTATCACAATAGAAGGGAATAAAGCCGAGCTTTATGAGCTTGTGGGAGAGTTTTTGCTGCCAGGGAAGAGTCCCCTTGCGAAGCCCTCAGAGGGTTAGTTTTCCTCTGGGGAGCGAGTAAGGAGAGACCCTCCCCTCTTTAGGCAGCGATCTTCTCCGGACGGGTGTGGAGACCGTGTTAATTGGCTAATTAACACGGCAAAGCAAACTGCTTTTAACTTCTAATCTACATTCCAAGGCAACTTTATACTTCAAAGGGAACTTCTTGGCTACTCATTGTAAACGCAAGTAATTAAAGTTTGTGATTTTGCCAGAATATAGTGGATCTTAGACACAGCCTTTAGAACGAAGGAATCAAGATGGCGTTAATTACCAGATGAGACGAAATGAAAGTTAGTTGTTTTGGCTTGTACCCAATCCTGATCGACATGCAATCCATCAAGAAGGACTATATTTCAAGCCTTCGTACTTCAAAGGAAACTAAACGCAAGTAATTAAAGTTTGTGACTTGTTTTAAAGAACAAAGGATTCAAGATGGCGTTAACTACCTGATGAATGAAATGAAACTTAGTTGCCTTGTCTAATTATTGATTTGTGGATTTTGGTCTCTGCTTAACCCCTGGCTGATAGCGGACAGCTGTAGGCGGAAAGGGGGAGCAAGCTATAAAGCCAAATGCACTATCTGATTTATTGAGCGTTAAGCTAAACGTATTACTTATTACTGACTTATTTTGATATTTTGAAGAGGTTTTTTTTTTTTTTTCTCTTCCTGAAAACTTGGAAAGCTTAAAAGCAAGGCAATGGAACAAACTCGTGTAGTAACTCCCCAGGACTTTAAAGATTTGATGAACTTTATAGTTAATGAAAGCAGAGACCTCAAAAGAATGATCCAGGAGAAATATGAACAATTGGGAAAAAAAATGCTTGCAATGGCCAAGAGTCTGTCTGAAGTTATCATTAAAATTGATGGGAAAATCGAAAAGCTGTCTTCAGAGGTGGAAGTCAAAGCAAAGGAAACGGATTTGAAATTGGTGGAAATGGAGGGGAATATGCACAAATTGGACAAACAGGTTATTATGTTACAATTTTTGTTAATGCAAAACGCCATTAGATTGAGGGGATTATCAGAAAATCCTAGAGAAGACTTAAGAAAAGTTTCTGCCGATGCTTTGGCTATATTAGTAAAAATGGATCCTGGTGAAATTTATGCTAAGATTGATAAAATTTACAGAGCAAACTCACGTATAGCATTACAAAGGCAACTACCGAGAGATGTTGTGATATATTTTACTGAGAGAAACTTCAGAAATGATATTCTGCAGAAGTCTTTTCACTCCTCTCTCCACATAGCTGGAAAACGGATTGGTGTCTTTAAGGAACTTCCATCAACTATCCTGAAGCTCAGAAGGGATTTTGGTTTTTTGGTGGAGGAGCTGAAGAAAAGAGGGATACAGTACAGGTGGGATGCTCCAATGGGTGTTATATTCAGATATGAAGGGGCGCGATATTGTTTGAATACTATAGACAAGGCAAGAGATTTTTATTATGAAATACTGAAGAAAAGTGCAACGGCCCCACGTATATCTATACCAACACTAGTAGATCTGGATGGTTCAGAGCAAGATATTGAGATGGAGCAGAAACAATTTGGAAAAGAGATGGAAGAACATACTCAGTTGGATTCCCCTGGGCTTTTTTTAAGCCCTACTCTGGAGGAAATGTCGAAGACTGCTATAGGGGGATCTGTTGGAATGCCAATACGTAAATCAGATGAGCAATGTGAAGCCAGGTCTAGCACCAGACAAATTGAGAAACCGCAGAAGCAGAGGAGGTCTCAATCTCGGCGAGTTAAGAAAGACAAAAGGATTAAAGGACGAAGCAATTAATCAATCTAGATAAAAATATACAGATCTCTGCAATGCTGGTTCTCTTGGATGTGGAAACTTTTTAGGGTTGAAAATTGGAACCGGAGCATTTGCAGTGGATCTGGTTGTTACCCTATCACGATCTTGGAATTTTATAATCCTGATGAAAAGTCACTCGGGGGTTACCTATGTAAAGGGTTGGGGTTTTTTTGTTATTTATGGGGGCAGCTGCTTAAATTGGTATTACAAACAGCTATGGATGGAATGGAAGGAGACCTGAAGAGTTGGACTTATGAACATTGACGCGGAAAGGACTAATATTATGTTAGTGTTCTGGGAAAAAACTTGGGTCGAACTTTGAAATTTTCTTGCAATTTACTGTATCCTTCATGTGATAGGATCTGAAATTTTCCTATATTATTTCTGTTTCCTTTGTGAAGAGAGAAGTAACTTTGCTTTTTTCAAATATTAGAGTAATCTTTACATTTTTTTGTGTTGTTAAGTGGGCAATTAAGCAAATGGAGAGGGGAAAAATAGTAAACCTTTTGAATCAGGAAGGATGTAAACTTAAGCTAGGATATATGGTTTAAGTTTTATAAGTGTTAGGTTATATGATATGGTATTTAGATCTTAAGAATTATCTTCTATGTATTTTAATGCTCAACTAAAAGGGGGTGTTTATGTTGAGTTTGTTATAAGGTTTCTAATGGATTGATTATATGCAGAATAAATATCAGATTAGGAAGTATTATGTAGCTTTTAGGTAAGAATGCTTTGATTGATAGGTGAATAGAGTAAATAATATTTGGGATGCTTGGAATTATTAGAGTGGTGTATAGCGGAAGTCAGGGGGGTGGGTTTGAATGGGAGGTGGGGGAGGGCTAGGGTGGAGGGCGGGGTAATATATATGTATGATTAATCTAGAGAGGGGAATAATGGGATATGCCTTTTTTTTTTTTTTCTTAAAGAGAAATTTATATTATGTTTTTTATATCTTTAATTAACTTAGAAGATGGTGTTAATGGGATATTAATATACTAAGAGAAACTTATATTGTGTCTGCTGGGAGGTGAGGGGGTATAATATCTGAATGAGAAACTTATTTTAAGATGGGGTGAGGGGGGGGTATAGTATTTGTATGTGATTTATATTACATGTCGGGGGGGGGGTAAAAAGGGGGAAAATTTGTGTGAATAAAACTTTTTCAATTAAAAAAAAAAAAAAAAAGAACGGAAGAAGCTCTTACAGTCGGCCAGAACATAAACTTGTCAGAGAAAGGAGAAAGGGGGGGGGGGAGGGGGAGTAAAAAAAGGGAAAAAAAGAGAAAGGAGAAAACGGAGAAAATTGTCAAAGCAAAAAGTATCTAAAGTATATAGTCACATCCAGGTTCGGGTATCTGTTCACTGTTGATTGTCACTTCCGGATATTCAAAGATTTTAGATTAGCGAAAGTCCAAAGATCCTTAGTTTGAAGTTTGACTGTAGTTATACAAGTCTTCCAATTCGCCCCACCAAATTTCCTGCCATTTGTTTAAAGGGCTGGGTTAACAATATCACTATTTTGGGAGTCTTCAGCAATAGAGCTCAGTATTCTCTCAGATCGGCATCAGCAAAAAAAAAGGGAAAGTTACGGGGATCGCGATCTTCTCTTCCTCAGCTGTCAACGACTCTGGGGCGCCATATTATCGCCCTCTTAGCGTTCTGTCACTGGGGGACGTCTTCAGCCTCACCTTCAGCTTGCAGGGTCCGAACGGGGCTGGAAAGTTCCCCCTCTGTTCACTGGGCTTCCCGCCCAGCGATAGCTCCCTAATGGCCGTGAAACGGCCTTTCGGGCAGTCGCAAGAAGCGATAAACGGGGCAATCAGTTTCCGACCTGAGTCTTCTGCTTGCTCCGCACGTCGTGACGTCACCGGAACTATGTTGGGCTCAATTTTGATCGTAAGTCAAGGACTACCTTTGCCTTCCATGGCAGCCTTATCCTAGTAAACGCCTTCTCCTTTCTGGCAATTTTCTTCTCCGTTAGAAGCACCCAAATAATCCAGACAATACAAGGTTTCTTGCAGGAGCAGGGGATTGGACTAGATGGCCTCCAAGGTTTCTTCTAATCTTGCTATTCTATGATTCTGTAAGAATCTTCTGCTGAAGCAGGGGGTTGGACTAGATCAGTGGTGGCAAACTTTTTGGCACCATGCCCAAATTGCAACCCAAAACCCACTAATTTATTGCAAAATGCCAACACGGCAATTTAACCTGAATGAACATTAATACTTACCTGAATATCACTTCTCATGACATCTGCGGGAGGGGGCCACTGGTGGGCTAACATCAGTGTTGATTGGTCCACAAACTGAGTAGAAAAGTGTTGCAGCCATGCCTCTACTCCTCCTGCCTCAGCTTCCTCAAGGTCGAGTCAAGTAGCATAAGTATATGAAAAAGAAATCACAACAAGGCCACCCCTTCCCACGCTAGTCCGCTACAACTAACTAGGGTGGGACATAGCCCTCCTGCAGATGTCATGAGAAGTGACGTTCAGGTCTCCATGGCATACTGCAGGAGGGGCTACTGGTGGGATGTACCCAAGCTACCGTCCATGGGGGGGGGAGCCTATGACTCCATAGTGGCTGAGGTGGCCACTGCCTGCTGCAACACTCTGCGCCCAAAGGACGCTTCTGCTGATGCATAAGAATCTAGGTGGTAATGCCTAATAAAAGGAGTAGGGAAGGCCCACATAGCCACCCTACATGTCCTAAAATGGTGCTCTTGTTGCCCAAGCCACCATGGCGGCCGCAGTCCTTGTAGAGTGGGTCTTAATACCCTGAGGCGGAGAGCGATCCTTTCTCTCATATGCTAAGGAGATGGTTCTCCTTAACCATCATCCTATAGTGGTAGGTGCGACTCTAGCTCCCAGCGTAGCCGGTTGAAAGGACACCAGCAATGCATCTGATCTGTGAACATCAGCTGTTCATCTCAAGTAAATTCGCAACGCCCTACGAACATCTAGCCTGTGCCAGAGACATTCTTTTTCGTAAGATGCAGCCGGACAGAAGTTGAGTAAGACCACCTCCTGAGCCCTGTGAAAGGAAGTATTTACCTTTGGAAGGAAGGAAGGATCTAACCTCCGAAATACCCTGTCCTGGTGGAAAATGCACAAGTCTTCTCAAGAAGAAAGAGCTCCTAGCTCCGAGATGTGCCCAGCCAAAGTTATGGCAATCAAGGAACGCAACCTTCATTGTTAGAAGCTGGAAAGAGACTGTGCATATTGGTTCAAATGGGGGGCCTGTAAATGCCTGAATGACTACTGGCAAGTTCCATGTCAGGAAACAATGTATGGTTGGAGGGCACAGGTTTGCCGCTCCCTTAAGAAATCTTTTAATGAGCAGTAGGTGCGATAGGGGAACATGACCCACCCCAGGAAGTACAGTCGAAAGGGCTGCTGTCTGACGGTGTAATGTATTGTGAACAAGGGCCCCGTCTAACCCGTCCTGTAAGAATTCCAGGACTTGTAGTGTCGAGGCTTCAGATAGTGTTATGGATGCTGATCAACACCACTTGACGAACACCAACCACGTGGAATTATAGATTCTCGTGGTCGATGGCTATCTGGATGCATCTAAGGTTGAGATAACTCTAGCAGAGAATTTCGTGTCCCTCAAAAGGCTCCGTTCAAGTGCCAGGTGGTCAGATGGAGCCACTGATACTCGTTTTATCAAGACCCCCTGGTACACAGATCTCCCGGGGAATTCTCCATAGTGGGAATGCTGACATCTGCACTAAGTCCACATACCACAGTCTCCTGGACCAGTTTGGCGCTATCAGAATTACCTCCGCCCCCTCTGACTCTATCTTCCTGATGATAGATAGGGTAAGGGGGGGAAGCATAAAGGAGTCCCACTTGGCCATCTGCAGTACAGTGCATCTGTGCCTTCTGCCCCTTGGGTCAGGTATCTGGAGAGGAATTGACAGAGCTGTGCATTTGCCGGGGTCACAAACAGGTTCATCTCTGGGGTTTCAAAACAGTGACAAATGTAATGAAACAGGTCTGGGTGAAGCTGCCACTCCCTGTGGTCTACGGTGGCCCAACTGAACCAGTCTGCTCGATAATTGGCAGTCCCCGATATGGACTGCTATAATCGAGGCTAAGTGTCTCTCTGCCCATGAGACAAGTCTATGTGCCTCTGTCCACAAGGCCCTTGAGTGTGTGCCGCACTGCCGATTTATATGTGCCTTGGTGGCAATGTTGTTGGTGAGGAGTAGCACGTGCCTGTGTTCTAAAACCGGTTGAAAATGGCAAAGCGCCAGCCAACCTTTCAGTTTGAGCCTGTTTATTTTGTGGCACAGGTCTGCAGCAGTCCAATGACCCTGTGCTAGTTTCGACTCCATCAGTGTCCCCCAGCCGAAAAGGCTTGTCTTTGTGGTTACAGTTACTCTCATCGGCTCTCTGAATTCCGATCCCTTGGAGAGTGCTGTGGAGATCCACCACAGGAGACACTAAAATGGCTAAGAGTGAATTGCTCATCATATGTCGTTGATATAGGATTAGGGCCGACTGCAATGTTCTGGCTTGAAGACTCAATGTACAAGATCATTGTGCCTAATAGACGTGAAAGATCTACTATGTGTACAACCTGCCTGGAGCACACTTTATGAATTAATTTCTGGAGAGTGAACTGGCTAGAAGATAAGAAAACCAACCCCACGCCCGAGTCTACAATTGCCCCCAGGTGCAAAATCCTCATAGAGGGCATGAGATGACTCTTGGGGAAATTGGCAGAAAACCCCACTCTTTGTAATATCCGAATGGTAAGATGGTCATGACTTTTTTGGTTGTGGGACTGAGCCTGCACCAGGTAGCATTGGAGTCTTACAGGGATGGAATGTAGATAAGCTGCCAATGCTTCTAAAACTTTCGTGAATGACCTTGGGGCTGATGCCAGCCCAAAGGACAGCACCCAGTATTGGTAATGGGACCTTTCCTGAGTAAACCTGACGTACTTACAATGGGATGGTAGTACCGGGATGTGCAAGTACCCTTCTGTAAGGTCCACTGACACAAGATAATCCCCCTTTCTGACCCCTTGTAAGATGGATCTCAGGGAGGCCATCTTGAATTGTTTGTATATGACATATCAGTTGAGATGCTTCAGATCAAAGATAGCTCTAACACACCCCAAACTTTTCGGAACGACAAAGAAATTGGAGTAAAACCTCAACCCCTGCTCCTCAGGCGGCACGGGCTTTATTGCTTGAATCTCCATCAAATGTCAAATTGCGAGCTTCATGAGTTTTCGCTTTGTTGAGTTCCAAGAGAGAGGGAATGATCTGAAGAGATTTGGAGGGGAGGGGAGAGATTCTAATCTGAGCCCCTGTCGTACTGTGGTGAGGACCCAATCATCCGTCATAATGCATTCTCATTGTGACGCAAAGTGAGACAGGCGGCTGCCTATGGGAAGAGTCAGATTTGATTCACTTCCCTTTGCAGAAGGGGCAACCGCCTCCCCTACAAAATGGCCATTTAGACTGGCCCTGAAATCTGTTTCTGTCTGGAAAGGATATCCTGTTCTGAGTATGGTCAGTTCTAGGAAAAAAATACCTGTTCTGATGGTACTTAGGTTCGCTGGAACGGAAAGAGAGCCTCCTGTGATACGGAGTTGATTGGTTCTCCTGGGGCTTAGTTGTGGTGGGAAGCACTTTCTTTTTATTCTTGTTTTCAACAAGGATTGGGTGTAAGGACTCATCAAAAATAGACCCTCCTGAATATGGGACAGATGCCAGATGCCATTTGAACTTATGGTCTGCCTGCCAGTTTCTGAGCCACAAGAGACGCCTGGAGGCTACTGAGCCTAACAGGGCCTGGGAGGCATACTTGACAGAATCAAGGGTGGCATCCACACCAAGAACTGAGTGGCCGCTATGACTTTGCTAATGTCTTTTAACAAACTAGCGTCCTCAGAGGGAATGTGATCTTGTAATTGCTGCAACTATAATAGAGTGGTCTGATTATGGCCCAGGCAGATGTCTGAAAGTAAGATGAGTTCTGCCTTTTTATCTTTGGCCTTGAGTTTCTCCACGACATCCCCTGAGACTACAGCTGAGGTCAAGGCCGTGATTGGAGCATTGACTGTCAGGACTTGAGGGGGCATGTGAGAACCCCTGCCCTAAATTATAAAATCGTCGGTTGTTGCCTCCCAGGTTCGGGAAAGCTCCTGGATGAGCTCCATAAATTTTTAATTAATTAATTTAATTTTAATTTATTAAATTTATACCCCGCCCTTCTCCAAATGGACCCAGGGCAGCGCACAGGGATGTTAAAATACATACAAAATATATAAAATATATAAAATTTAAAAAACTTATTCTAATAAATAAACCCTGCGCTAAAAACCGAATTAAAAATCCCAAGTTTAAAACTGTCTAATAGTCAGTAATGGAGGTTACGCTAGGCCGGCTAGATGGAATAGATGTGTCTTCAGACACTTGCGGAAGAGGCAGAGGTCGGAGATGGTGCGGAGTTCAGGGGGTAAGTCGTTCCAGAGGGCTGGCCCCGCCACAGAGAAGGCTCTTCCCCTGGGTGTCGCCAGTCGGCATTGTCCAGCCGATGGCACCCTGAGGAGGCCCTCTCTGTGGGAGCGTATCGGTCTGAGGGATGTATGGGGCAGGAGGCGGTCTCGCATATAACTAGGCCCCGAGCCATGGAGCGCTTTAAAGATGGTCGTTAAAACCTTGAAGCGCACCCAAAAGACCACAGGAAGCCAGTGCAGCTCGCGCAGGATAGGTGTTATGTGGGAGTGTCTAGGCGCTCCCGTAATCACCCGCGCAGCTGCGTTCTGGACTAGCTGCAGCTTTCGGGTGCACCTCAAGGGGAGCCCCATGTAGAGAGCATTACAGTAGTCGAGTCGAGAGGTGACGAGTGCTTGAGTGACTGTGCGTAAGGCACCCGGTCCAGTAAGGGGCGCAATTGGCGCATCAGGCGTACCTGATGAAACGCCCCCCTGGCCACGGCTGCCACATGATCTTCCATAGACAGCCGGGAATCCAGGAGGACACCCAAATTGCGCGCCCTCTCCACGGGGGCCGGTGTTTCGCCCCCAATGGCCAGAGTTGGAATAATCTGGCTGAACCGGGGCACCGGAAGCCACAGCCACTCAGTCTTGGACGGGTTGAGCTTGAGTTTGTTACCACCCATCCAGATCCGTACGGCTTCCAAGCACCGGGACATAACCTCGACGGCATCGTTGGGGTGGTCTGGGGTGGATATGTACAACTGAGTATCATCAGCGTACAGATGATATCCCACCCCAAAACCACGGATGATCTCACCCAGCGGCTTCATATATGTGTTGAACAGTAGGGGCGAGAGGACCGACCCCTGAGGAACCCCACATATGAGGGGTCTCGAGGCCAACCTCTGCCCCCCTGCCAACACATATTGCGACCGACCAGAGAGGTAGGATGAGAACCACCGCAAAACGGTGCCTCCCAGCCCCAACCCCCCCAGTCGGCGCAATAGGATACCATGGTCGATGGTATCAAAAGCCGCTGAGAGGTCTAATAGGAGTAGGATAGAGGAATATCCTCTATCCCGCGCCCTCCAGAGATCATCAACCAACGCGACCAATGCCGTCTCGGTGCTGTGTCCGGGTCGGAAGCCGGACTGGCGCGGGTCTAGATAATCAACTTCCTCCAAGTGTCGCGGAAACTGTTGAGCCACCACACTCTCAACAACCTTCACTAGAAAGTGGAGGTTGGAGACGGGACGATAGTTCTCTAATAATGCTGGATCCAGGGACGGCTTCTTGAGGAGGGGCCTTATTACCGCCTCTTTCAAGACGGCAGGCAAGGACCCCTCACTCAAAGATGCGTTGACAATGCCCTGGAGCCAGCCTCGTGTCGTATCCCAGGATGCCAGTACAAGCCAGGAGGGACACGGGTCCAATAAACATGTGGTAGCCCTAAGTCTCTTTGACAACTTGTCCATATCCTCGGTGGTAACAAAATCAAACTCCTCCCAAGATGGTGTCACAAGATCAGCCTCGGCCCACTCGACTGGACCACTGTCGATGGAGGGTAGCTCGTTCCGAATCCGAGTGATTTTCTCCTGCAGATAAATCCCAAATTCCTCTGCTCGACCCTGTAAAGGGGCTTCCCGCGGCCTCTGTTGAAGGAGGGAGCGGGTCACCCCAAACAGGGCGGCAGGGCGGTTATCTGCGGATGCAATAAGAATGGCACAATACTCACGTTTGGCCACTCTTATCGCCACTAAGTCCTAATATGGTCTCTCACTAGTGTTCGGTCGGCTTCGGAGCGAGAAGATGTCCATCTGCTCTCTAGGCGTCTCTTGTGGCGCTTTATCTCCCTAAGCCCCTCGGTAAACCAAGGAGCCCAGGTGGTTCGTCGCCGCAAGAGAGGCCGCAAGGGCGCGACTCGGTCCAAGGCCCCCGTGGCCGCACTTAACCATGCGGCCACTAGGTCCTCAGTCGAGTCGCGGGGCAAGTCCACAGGAATTGGCCCAACCTCCCTTTGGAACCTTATCGGGTCCATCAGGAGCCTGGGGCAGAACCATATAGGAATGTCCGGTTCCGCCTCCCCGCAGTGAGGTGCGGCGATCGGAAAGTCGAGCCGAAGGAGAGCGTGATCTGTCCATGACAGGGGTGTGATGACTAGATCCCCTATTCCCAGATCACTACTCCACTGTCCCGAGACGAAGATTAGATCCAGGGTGTGTCCGCCCTCGTGGGTAGGGCCTACAACTACTTGGGTCAGGTCCATGGCTGTCATGGAAGCCATGAACTCCCGAGCTAACCCAGAGGTTTCGCCTGCTGACGGCAGGTTAAAGTCCCCCATGACTAACAGTCTGGGGGTCTCAACCACCGCCTCGGCTATCACCTCTAGGAGCTCGGGCAGGGCTATTGTTGTATAGCGAGGAGCCAGGTATACAACTAACACGCCCAACTGCCTCCCTAGGCCCCACTTCACAAGGAGGGACTCGCACCCGGTCGTCTGAGGGATCGTGGTCTCCTTTGGCTCAAGACCTTCCCTAACCATAATCGCCACCCCGCCACCCCTCCCTAGGGCCCTAGGCTGATGGAAGGCTCGGTATCCTGGTGGGCACATTTCTATGAGGGGATGTCATCCCTCGTGGCCCAACCAGGTTTCCGTAATACCTACCAGGTCCGGGTAGGTAACAACTTTTTAACAACTTCCAGGAACAAAGGAGGGGCAGGAACCTCCTCCTTGTCCAAGATAGCTTTGGAAAACATGGCTTGAGTCGGATCCTTGCGACTCTCTGTAGAAGTAGCCGTAGAACTCCCGCCCAGCTTGGTGGTGACCTTGGTCTTAATCAAAAGTGGTTTGAAGAGTAAGGGAGGAAAGAGGCTAGTGAAGGCTGGTGTGTCTGGCTTCCCAGACTCCTTGTCCTCTGACAATTCTAAGTCATGATGTGGCTCTTCACCTGTTACTGAACCCTTGCTGGCCAGCGAGGAAGACTCTGGCCTGTGATCCCCATCTGCCTAAACCTCTGTGGGAGGGCCCATGTCAGAATGTGTCTGGGTTCTCTTGGGTCCCTGAACCCGTTTCTCTTGCGGTTTCAGGCCAGAAGCTATTCCCTAGGAAATTACTGAGGCAATTATTTTTTGCAGACTTAGTGGAAGGTGCTCTTAAAATCATCATAAGGGTCATCTACCACAGGTGGTTCCGAAGCCTGGGGAACTAGGGTAGTCCTGGGAATAAGGAAATCCCGGGACGTGCTTTCAAGGGGATCTCCCATAACATCCCTAATGGCTCTGGGTGACACCGAGGAGAGGAAGATATATCAAATCTAGGCCCTCTAATGCCCCTAGCAGGGAATAAGGCTGGGGAGGAATCAGGACTAGATGTCCTGGATAGAGACCTGGATCTGTTATCTTTCTGGGCCTCCCTCAGACATTCTGCCTGAGCCACTTGTTTTTTGAGGGCCCACTGCCTGCATTGTTCATCGTGAAGCACAGCCCTGGACAGGCGCTGGGCAGCAGTAACCCTGCTGGTGTAGGCCCCGGTGGTCAGTCTAACTGACCCTTCCTCCGCCCCTTGAACTCCTGTAGTGTCCAACTCACCCTCTAGAGCGTCAGTCCTGATGGCCACCATCTTGTGAACCATGCTTTCTCCTCACTGTTCCCTGTAAACTGAGGGCGATGAGTCACTCGGTAGTTCAGAGTCTTCCTTAGAAGCAGCCATGCACTGCAATTTGCAGTGCTAGAAGTGCCGCCATGGCATTCGGGTCTGCTGTGGAGGTTTGTCGCGATTGTGAGCCTCATAGTGTGCCAACAAAATGGCCACCTGTTGTCTTCACTCGCTCCGGCTGTAAATGGTCGCCCGGCTTTCCCAACACCTGACGAGCTCACTCAAAAGACAAGCAGTGTTTATCGATGGATAGGCCACGGCTACGTAAGTGTTGCAATCGCTTCTTTCTTCTCTCCGATCTCCAAAGCCAGACGCACTCAAATTTAAATGCCGGGCTCCACGTGGCTGAAAGCCACATCTAATCGCCAGACCAGTGCTCTAGCACCCCATGCGGCAACTACGCTAGACACCTGCAGCCTCAAGCCAAATTTAAATACTTTGAAAAGCCAATTAATAAAATTCACTATAGAACTTTCTTATAATAGACAATTGAAAATATCAGCCTAATTGGACCATAGACTGAGACGAAACTGGAGCAGGAGGAGTACAGGCATAGCTGCAACACTTTTCCACTCAGTCTATGGGCCAATCAGAACTGACGATAGCCCACCAGTGATCCCTCCTATAGTATGCCATGGAGAATAATGTTTTACTACCTAGTAAAAGTACTACTAAGATAATGATAAATAAGGCAAAGTTTAGCTAATCATTCTAATGTGATAAACACATTTTTATGCCCCCTTTTTTCTGCTTTTGAAATATTACATTTAGCAACAATAAAAAACCGTTTGTAATATCATTTCTCTTTCTCTTTCCCTCCCTCTCTTCCCCCTCCTCCATTTCTTTCCTTCCCTTTCCCACCTCCCTCCCTTTCTTTCTGTCCCCTCCCTTTCTCTTCCCACTTTCTTTTCCCCTTCCTCCCTTTCTCTTTCCCTCCCTCCCCTCTTTCTCTTTCCCTTCCTTCTTCTCTCTTTCCCTCCCTCCCCTCTCATTTTCTTACCCACTTTCTTCCCACTTCTTCCCTTTTTATCTTTCCCTTCCTCCCCTCTTTCTCTATTTCTCTCTCTCTTTCTCTTTCCCTGCCACCCGCCTCTCTTTCTCTTTCTCCCCTGTGCAGTCTCGCCTCGCTCTCGACTCCCAGGTGGCGTTTTCAGCAAACCTTCCCAATGGGGGCAACGCGGTCCCGTCCTCCTCCTGTAGCCCATGACAAAGGAGAAGCCCTGGCAGCCATGGCGGGCGAGGAGGGGTGTGTGCCAAGGTTGTTGCTGCCACCTTTTCTTCACCACTTCCCTCCCCAAAGTGGCTTGCCTGTCTCTTTAAATCACGCCTCTTTGTCTCAAGGGCCCAAGAGGGACAAAGCAAATGGGAAAGGATTGGTGTGGGGGGAAGGGAGGAATAAGGTAAGGAGGAGAAACGGAGGCGGCTTGTTCTCACCTCCCAGATAACTTTTCCAGCAGAGGTTACTGTGTTGGGATGGTCCGCGTCCCTCGGTCCAGCTGGGCTTCGCGGGCATGCTGCTCCTAGGCTCATCAGCCTCCGAACAGATATCAGAATCCCATCCGAGAATCAAAAATCATCCAAGAGGTGAGAGCGAGCCAAGAAGCCTCCATTCTTCCTCCTTACTTTATTTCCCCCCTACACACACACACACACACACACACACACCAATCCTTTCCCAGTTGCTTTGTCTTCCCCTTGAGAGGAGCCTGCCTCATGCATTTTCTACCAAGGACAGGCTCATTTCAGGGGGAGCATGAGTGGTGATAAAGAGGTGTGATTTAAAGAGACACGTGAGCCAGTTTGTGGGAGGGAAGTGTCGAAGAAGAGGTGGAGGCAACATCAGTGGCAACAGCCCTAGCACACACCCCTCCTCGCCCGCTGTGGCTGCCAGTGCTTCTCCTTCATCATAGGCTTCAGGAGGGGGATCTCTCTTGTTGGGAAGATACCACTCTCTCTGTTTCTCACCTCTGTCTTTCTCACGCCCATCTCTCTTTCTCCATCTCTCTCTCATCTCTTTCTCTCTCCCTCTCTCTCATCTTTCTCCCTCTCTCCGTCTCTCCATCTCTCTTTCTCCATCTGTTTCCCATCTCTCTTTCCCCCCTTGTTTGTGTGTGTGTGTGTGTGTGCGTCCACACACGCAAGCCTGATAGAGGACAGAGCCAACATCACAACTTCCTCTTCCTCTTCCCCTCCCCTTGTTGCAGTCATGCCCTCTTCTTCTTTCCCCCTCCTCCACAAGCTTGCCATTTCCCTCGCAGAGCATGAAGTGCTCAAGACTTTTCCCTTCTCTTTCCCAAGGCATGGGCTTTAATGGAAGGGAAGCAAAAGCCACCAAATGGTGTATGTCCTCCCAGAACAGCAGTTGCTTGGCTTGCCCTGACAGATTGCTTTTTTTCCCTCCCTCGTGCCTCATTTTTTAACTTTAGAGGCATACAGGCAAAGCCCGAGAGGCACACATGCAGGGAGCACCCTGCCCCCTCCGCTTTGTTTTTCTGCCCTCCTTCTCACTTTGAAAAGCCCTTTAAACACATACTGATGAGGAGCAGGGAGAAACAACCGCTGCAGCTGCCCTCCCCTCACTCAACCTGCTGCTCAACCTCCCTCCTGTCTTCACCCAAAGCCTCGCGCTACACCAGGAGGCTGAAGTTGGAATTTATTTCCCCCTCCTGTTGCGTACCTTGGCAACAAGACTGTTTCTCTGTGTCCCATTTTCCAGCCAAAGAACATGCCAGCACAGCAGTGGCAACTGAGGGAACCGGTTTGAGGTGTGGCCAACCTGGGTCACTGCCGGTTCCAACGACCCAGTCCAGTACACTACTGTCGGTTCCGCCGACCCAGGCCAAACCGATAGTAATCCACCTCTGGTGCCACAGGACTGTTCTCTCTCTCCTTTTCAGTATCTACATGAAACCACTGGATCAGGTCATCTGCCAGTTTGGAATTAGATCTTATTAGTATACTAATGATAGCAAAGTCAGCCAAGTGAGTCTGTCAAGGTTCTGTCTTAAGTGCCTGGAAACTATTTGGGTTTGGATGAGGAAGAACCATGTCCACCTCAATCCACCAAGAGTGAATGGCTGTGGGTGGTTTGGCCTTTCCCCTTCAAGGCAATCTAATAGTTTTGGATTTGCAGCTCCTGCCTGAAGAGCAAATGGGAGTTCTAGCCATGAAGGACTTCTAGCCATGAAAACTCCATCTGATAAAACAGTTGCACCCTCTCCTACATCAGAAGAACCTTCAGACAGGCACTTATGCCTTAGTCACCTTATACTCTACATAGGCTGTGCTTGAAAATACCCAGAAGCTAGTTTTGTTCTAGAATGTGGAGGAATGAGCAGTAATGGGCACATCTTCATATGCCCATACAACCTCTGCTTCACAAGTTACATTACTTTCAGGGGCAATTCAAAGCACTGATTTTTCTCTACAAAGCCCTATGTGTACAGAGTTTGATTACTTGAGGAATTGCCTCTCTCTCATAATGGCCACAGAGCCAATTAAATCCTGCAGTGTTGGTACACTTGGAATTCCTTCAATTAAATAAAAACAGCTGTTGGAACGCTGGAAGCAGTGATTGCCTTCTGCAACAAAAGTTCTGCTATTGTTTAGATGATCTATGAAGATCTGGATTTTTTACCCCAGACTTTCATGAAGGAAAGTAAGACCTCTTTCTTCCTTCCATCTCATCTGTTGCACTTGTAATCTTTTAAGTTTATCATTTTATTTCATTAGAGTTTGTTTGATTATGTGAACTACTGAGAGAATAAGGATAAAATCCTGGGTTATTTGGGCTAAAATCTGATGGTTTTAGGCAGGAATCTTGGGCCTACACACATATGCTTAGCAAAGATGGCTTGCTTACTTAGAAAAAGCTTAGAGAAGCACAACACTTGGAAAATCACGTTGGAACTAAAATGCAGAAGTAAATCCGCCTAGGTTATCATGACCCAGCTGAAAATATCCTAATGGCCTATGGAAGTGCCCCTTGGCAAGTCCCCTATGTTCCAAAGATGTTTTGACGGAAGATGGTTATTATCAAGCTATCGTTCTAGTCCTGAGAAAGTACAAACTCAGGGGTTCTCTAAAATGTTTTGGGGACATTCCGAGAAGGGCAGCTGGGGTTTCATATTCATATTCCTGGAAACTACCTAAATCTATTCATATGTATTTTGAGAACTGATACCTTGTGCCAGGTGCTTGTTACTGGCCAACATTGTTATGTATCATGCACATGTATTTTTTGTAGTTGCCTGATGATGTCTTTTGGGGTGGCAATTTCTGTATTTAAGATTTGCAAGTTTGCTCCAAAACTATTCTCTCTTTGCCAGAGAATCCTGATTTGCGCATTCAGTAATTAATCAAGAAAGCTTTCTTCGTTGCTTCAAAATTCTTCGTTTTCTGGGGTTTTTTCAGTAGAAAATTTAGTAGGGAAATTTTTCTCCCAGCTACACAGGGTTGTTGAAAGTTAGGCTACACACAAGTTTAATAAATTATTAAAATAATAAATACATTATTATTTATTTAAAAATACATTTTTTGCAAGTTGTCACTCTTAAAAATTTGGTACACCTCTTTCACTTAGCATAATTGCTAATTTGGACAAATTTAATAACTAACTAATAACATATTACTGACTTTTTTGATAAATAACTAAATAAATGTAACATTAACGAAACTTATTTGTATTCTCCTAGACCAGGGGTATCAAACTTGATTCTGTCACAGGCTGCATTAAGAGTTTGTCCTCAGGGTGATGGAGGGGTTGTGGCCTGGTTGTCAGGGCCGACTGGGTGGGAGTGGCTGGGGCAGCAGGCGCCAGTGACTCACCGTTTCTGGGACAGCTCCAAAGGCCCATTCTGTAGCCTATCATGGGCTACATCCAGCCCGCAGACCATCTGTTTGACATGTCGGTCCTACAGCTATATTAAGAAACCTAATACATGAGCTTTAGGATTATTCCAAGAAATATAAGCATCCAAAGCCTGTATCTTGATTACTACTTTACAATTCCAAACATTTCATAAAATATACTTTAGGGGCAGTGATGGTTAACCTATTTGGTGCCGAGTACCCAAAGTGCGTGTGTACATGTGCGTATCCTAATTCCCAAAATGCAATGCCAGCACGCTCGTGCATGCATTCCCAATGCCCCATTTTGGCTTCCACATTGGTGCAGATTTCCACACCCAAAACGGGGCATGGGGGGGGGGGGCTCACACGGTGCCCCCATGCCCCGTTTTGGTGCAGGTGGCAGAAATGGAGTAGAAAGGTAGGGCACACTGAGGAGGGAGGCGGAACCTGTGGAGATCGGGGAAGGCACAGCTAGCAGAAATGGAGAAGAAAGGTAGGGTACACTGGGGAGGAACCTGCAGAGATTGGGAAGACCCAGCCCCCCATGCATGCGCGGCAGAGACCCGAAGACCAGCTGGCCGGTAGGAGGTGCACACGCATACGCGGTGGAGCTGGGCTGGGTTGACAGCTGATGTGCCTGCAGAGAGGGCTCTGTGTGCCACCTGTGGCACGTGTGCCATAGATTCACCATCACGGCTTTAGGGAAACAAATTGGTCATAGCAGTAAGATAGATTAGTTTATATCTACCCAATTAGCTTCTTCAGAAGCAACAACAGTTTACTTACGAAACAAATTTTCCTACTTCCACTTGTAATATTGGCTCACATAACTGTACTTCCAAGAGCATATCTTCAGCTTGCATAACATGTTCAGGTTTTATAGGATGGGGATGATAGATTCTAAGAAATCCCATATAACTGCCCACAATAATTTTATCTGTAATAAAAACATATTTATGGAAGAACAATAAAACAAACAAATATTCAACAATATTTGAAACAAAAAACATATTCAATGCATTTTTCAAAGTTTTAAGTAAACAAGTCAGAGGACCAAACTGTGCTTGTTTTATTTAAAATAAGTACCATTTACATTTTTCTCTGTAATCTAAGGTAAGCACATATCGAAGTCCCCTAATATTTTATCCTCACTGAAGCCAACCTATTAGTTGGACTAAGAAATTATAACTGGTCTACAGTGTTTCTCTGAAAATAAGACAGGTCTTCTTTTCTTTTGACTCCCAAAAGAAGCGCTTGGCCTTATTTACAGGGAGGTCTATTATTTTTGAAGTGCAGGAGACAGCGAGTGTGGTCACCTCGTGGTTGTTGCTGTGTTCCAATATTTTCAGGAAAGGCTTATTTTCGGGGGAGGACTTATATTAGCACATGTGCTTAAGAGCCCGACTGAGTTTATTATCCAGGGAATCACCTTTTCGGAAAAACAAGGTAAATCTTCCAAGTGAGCTCCATTATTCAGATATTTTATCCAGTCCCAGCACTTTACCATAGAACACTAGCTATTTTCTTAGAATTTAATTCTTCTAAGTTTAATAAGATGCATCTTACAATAAATAAATAAATTACATGTTGATTGGAAGAATAGAATTTCAGAATTTTAATTACTTTAAATGTAAAAATATCCACTTACCTTGGGCACTACTACTATTGTCAATATTTGCAACACATAAACATCCTTGATCAAATTCTTCTTTATTGCCCACTAATGTAGACCACCACTCCCGGGCTTTAAATAAAGACATTCTCTATCAGACCTAGTGGGGAAAAATGACTAGCATGAAAGCCTTATTATGAACCATTAAAAAATAATTTATATTTCATCTAACATCTCAGTTTAACAGAGAAAATATGAAGATATTTTTCCCTTCAAAACATCATAATAATACTTCTGAGAATCAAGTTCATCCTTCACAGTGCTTATGAAATCCAAGTATGTGTTGACATTTTAGTTGGCATCCCACAAATTAAAAAAAAAAGTAAACTATATAGATAGGTGTGCAGAGTTAGAAATAAAGATTGCAGTCCAGCGGAGTTTTTATTTCTATGCTCTATCTCAACTATTAAACAAATTCAGGAATTTTTTAAAAATAGTTTATGAGTTGGAAGTTATAAATATCTATTCTAGCATATAAACAAATCCACATGCATCCTGGAGATTTTTCTGGATCAGAAATTATGTAATTCTCAAAGGAAAGAGGTGTGTGTATTGTAAATGTACCATATTTTAACACAGACCATAAAAAACATGTTAGAAATTCTATTTTGCATTCTCTTTTATTAAATAAATACCCTCACAATAATATGGTATAAGAGATTAATGTTTATTATGGTAGTATCTTAGTAAAATAGTTAAATAAACTAAAGCATGATGCCTCCTTTCACTCACAAAGGATTGAAATAACAAGCATATTGTATCTAATTACTGCAAATGGAAATCTAATTATCCAATGAACTATCTTATTCCTTCTTATTTTGCATTTCTCTGAAAAATTGTATGCAAAGTGTTGGTTGGAGCAATAATTTAACATGATATGAGAAGTTACATTTTATTTTCTAACTACTTCAAATGGGCTGTTTGGACTCCACGAGCCTTGCAACGTCCTGCCATGAGCAATGGCACTGACGCAGTGAGTCACATGGCGCCCTGTCCTGAGTTGCCTCAGAAGAAACCTGGCAGTGGTGTGACAGGTGTCGGGGCATCGGTGGGCTAGCTGCAGTGATCCTAACGTAAGCGGGTTCGGGGCGTGTGGGGCAGCTCTATCCCCCAAGCTCCATTTTTTTTTCATGTATTCATATTTATACCCCACACC
Organism: Rhabdophis nuchalis; assembly: GCA_039707465.1. Taxonomy (NCBI): domain Eukaryota; kingdom Metazoa; phylum Chordata; class Lepidosauria; order Squamata; family Natricidae; genus Rhabdophis; species Rhabdophis nuchalis. The sequence continues at coordinate 86,578,051 of CM077647.1, read as the reverse complement.
TTCTCCAAAAAGGACCCAGGGCGGCGCACAGGAAATTTTAAAAACATAACAAATATAATACAGGTACAAAATTTTAAAAAACTATTAAATGTTAAATATACCGTGCTAAAATTGTATAAAATCCCCCAAATTAAAACTATCTAAAAATGGTCAAAACGGGAGGTTATGCTAGGCCGGCTTGTTTATTTTTTCTATTTTATTTTTATTATATTTATATTTATATCCCGCCCTTCTCCACAGAGGACCCAGGGCGGCGCACAGGAATTTAAAACATATAAACAATAAATACATAATTTAAAAATATATTAAATTAGTCTAATCCTATGCTAAAACCAATTTTAAAATTCCCAATTTAAAAACTCTCTAAAATAGTCCCCATGGGAGGTTAGGCTAGGCCGGCTTGTTGGAAAAGATGTGTCTTTAGACACTGGCGGAAGAGGCGGAGGTCGGTGATGGTACGCAATTCAGGGGGTAGGTCGTTCCAAAGGGCAGGGCCCGTCACAGAGAAGGCTCTTCCCCTGGGTGTCGCCAGACGGCATTGCCCGGCCGACGGCACCCTGAGAAGACCCTCTCTGTGGGAGCGGATCGGCCGAAGGGATGTATGGGGCAGAAGGCGGTCTCGCATATAACTAGGCCCCGAGCCATGGAGCGCTTTGAAAATGGTTGTCAAAACCTTGAAGCGCACTCGAAAGGCCACAGGAAGCCAGTGCAGCTTGCGCAGGAGAGGTGTTATGTGGGAGAACCTAGAGGCTCCCATAATCACCCACGCGGCCGCATTCTGGACTAGCTGTAGCTTTCGAGTGCACCTCAAGGGAAGCCCCATGTAGAGAGCGTTACAGTAGTCAAGTCGGGATGTCACGAGAGCCTGAGTGACTGTGCGAAGGGCAGCCCGGTCCAGTAAGGGGCGCAATTGGCGCATCAGGCGTACCTGATAGAACGCCCCCCTGGCCATGGCCGCCACATGGTCCCCCATAGACAGCCGGGAATCCAGGAGGACACCCAAATTGTGCGCCCTCTCCACGGGGGCCAGTGTTTCGCCCCCAATGGCCAGAGTTGGGTCCATCCTTCCACCCCTATCCTAGCTTGATTTTTACATATGCACCTCATCCTAATCCTACCTAATCCTACTGCGGGAGTCCCCCCTCTCGCAGGTTTGCCCTCCGCTCTGACAAGGGCCGACCTTGATGAGGGATATATTAATCCAGAGAGGTGGGTGAGGCGTAGTCTCAGGGGGTTTTTAACTAAATTTTTAATTCGGTTTTTAGGGGGTTCCAGGAAGGGGAGGGACAGTCCAGCTCGGGGGCGGAATACAGCTAGGCCGGCCGGCGGAAGAGAGGAAATGGAGGAAGGGGAGGGGGGGTCGTTTCCACTAAGGTTTTGACCATTAGTTCGGTTTTGGGGAGGGGCAGGGGCGGTGGGAGACGGATGGGGTCGGAGAATCGTGGCTGCTGGTTACAGGCGATCACGCGCTCCGACTCCCCGTGCTCCCATCGCAGACTAGGTGGGAAAGGACCACAGAGCTGGGGCCCTAGGCTGATGTTATGCAATGCCAGGTCCGTGGTGAACAAAGCCCCCCTCATTCGTGACCTTGTGTCAGAGGGGGACCCGGACCTGGTGGGTTTAACGGAAACCTGGTTGGGCCTCGAGGGGGGTTTACCCCTCGTAGAAATGTGCCCACAAGGCTACCAAGCCTTCCATCAGCCTAGGGCCCTGGGGAAGGGTGGGGGGGTGGCGATTATGATTAGGGAAGGTCTTCAGCCGAAAGAGACCACGATCCCTCAGACGACCGGGTGTGAGTCCCTCCTTGTGAAGTGGGGCCTAGGGAGGCAGATGGGCGTGTTAGTTGTATACCTGGCTCCTCGCTATGCAACAACAGCCCTGCCCGAGCTCCTAGAGGTGATAGCCGAGGCGGCGATTGAGACCCCCAGACTTTTGGTCATGGGGGACTTCAACCTGCCGTCAGTAGGCGAAACCTCTGGTGCAGCTTGGGAGTTCATGGCTTCCATGACAGCCATGGACCTGACCCAGGTAGTTTTAGGCCCTACTCACGAGGGTGGACACACCCTGGACTTAATCTTCATCTCAGGCCAGTGGAGTCGTGATCTGGGAATAGGGGATTTAGCCATCACCCCTGTCATGGACAGATCACGCTCTCCTCCGGCTGGACTTTCCAATCGCCGCACCTCACCGCGGGGAGGCGGAGCCGAATATTCCTATATGGTTTCGCCCCAGGCTCCTGATGGACCCGGTAAGGTTCCAGAGGGAGCTTGGGCCAATGCCTGTGGACTTGCCCCGTGACTCGACTGAGGACCTGGTGGACCTGGTGGTTAAGTGCGGCCACGGGGGCCTTGGACCGAGTCGCGCCCCTGCGGCCTCTCTTGCGGCAACGAGTCACCCAGGCTCCTTGGTTTACTGAGGAGCTGAGGGAGATGAAACACCACAAGAGACGCTTAGAGAGCAGATGGAGATCCTCTCGCTCCGAAGCCGACCGAACACTAGTGAGAATCCATATTAGGACTTACTTAGTGGCGATAAGAGTGGCCAAACGTGAGTATTGTGCCACCGTGTTTGGGGTGACCCGCTCCCTCCTTCACCAGAGGCCGTGGGAAGCCCCTCTGCAGGGACGAGCAGAGGAATTTGGGATTTATCTGCAGGACAAAATCACTCGGATTCGGAATGAGTTACCCTCCATCGAGAGTGGTCTAGTGGGATTGTCCGAGGTTGGTCTTGAGGCAACATTCTGGGAGGAGTTTGACTTTGTTACTACTGAGGATATGGACAGGTTGTCAAAGAGACTTAAGGCTACCACATGTTTATTGGACCCGTGTCCCTCCTGGCTTGTACTGGCATCCTGGGAGACGACACAAGGCTGGTTCCAGGGCATTGTCAACGCATCTTTGAGTGAGGGGTCCTTGCCTGCCGTCTTGAAAGAGGCGGTGGTAAGGCCCCTCCTCAAGAAGCCGTCCCTGGACCCAGCATTATTAGAGAACTTCCGTCCAGTCTCCAACCTTCGCTTTTTAGCGAAGGTTGTTGAGAGTGTGGTGGCCCAACAGTTTCCGCGACACCTGGAGGAAATTGAATATCTAGACCCGCGCCAGTCCTGCTTCCGACCCGGTCACAACACTGAGACGGCATTGGTTGCGTTGGTTGATGATCTCTGGAGGGCGCGGGATAGAGGATATTCCTCCATCCTACTCCTATTAGACCTCTCAGCGGCTTTTGATACCATCGACCATGCTATCCTATTGCACCGATTGGGGGGGGTTGGGGCTGGGAGGCACCATTTTGCGGTGGTTCTCGTCCTACCTTTCGCAATATGTGTTGGCAGGGGGGCAGAGGTCGGCCTCGAGGCCCCTCGTATGCGTGGTTCCTCAGGGGTCGGTCCTCTCGCCCCTCCTATTCAACACATATATGAAGCCGCTGGGTGAAATCATCCGTGGTTTTGGGGTGGGATATCATCTGTACGCTGATGATACTCAGCTGTACATTTCCACCCCAGACCACCCCAACGATGCCGTTGAGGTGATGTCCCGGTGTTTGGAAGCCGTACGGATCTGGATGGGTAGTAACAAACTCAAGCTCAACCCGTCCAAGACTGAGTGGCTGTGGTTTCCGGCACCCCGGTTCAGCCAGATTACTCCAACTCTGGCCATTGGGGGCGAAACACCGGCCCCCGTGGAGAGGGCGCGCAATTTGGGTGTCCTCCTGGATTCCCGGCTGTTCATGGAAGACCATGTGGCAGCCATGGCCAGGGGGGCGTTTCATCAGGTACGCCTGATGCGCCAATTGCGCCCCTTACTGGACCGGGCTGCCCTTTGCACAGTCACTCAGGCCCTCGTGACATCCCGACTCGACTACTGCAATGCTCTCTACATGGGGCTTCCCTTGAGGTGCACTCGAAAGCTACAGTTAGTGCAGAATGCAGCCGCGCGGGTGATTACGGGAGCATCTAGATGCTCCCATATAACACCGATCCTGCGTGAGCTGCACTGGCTTCCTGTGGTCTTTCGGGTGCGCTTCAAGGTTTTGACGACCATCTTCAAAGCGCTCCATGGCTCGGGACCTAGTTACACGCGAGACCGTCTCCTGCCCCATACATCCCTTAGACCAGGCATGTCCAAAGTCAGGCCCGGGGGCCATTTGCGGCCCGGGGGTCGGTTTAATACGGCCCTCCAACAGCCCTCCCTGCTCTGTGTAAATGTGGCTCTCCCTTCCTCCCTGTGTCTCTGGAGCTGTGTGGCTGGGAGGGAGGTGGACGGAGGTTACGGACGCCTCCTCCCGCAGTGGGCGAGGGAGCAGGCGGGGTGAGCACCCACGGCTACCGTCATCTTAAGCACCACCGAGGCTGTCGCCCGGCAGGGGCGTCAGTCAGGGAAGCCGGTCGCGCCTCCATCGCTGCACGAAGCTGGGAAGGATGTGAACGCGCGGCCCCAGAACGTCCGTTTGGCGCATTCACCTCCCTCCCAGCCACGCAGCCCCAGAACGTGCAGCTCCCGCCGCACAAGGTCGCCCGGCAGGGGCGTCAGGCAGGGAAGACAGACATGCGGCCTCAGAACGTAAGCCATGGTGCCTGCCGGAGGGAGCCGCGATGGAGACGCGACCGGCTTCCCTGCCTGACGCCCCTGCCGGGCGACAGCCTCGGTGGTGCTTAAGATGACGGTAGCCTTGGGTGCTCACCCCGCCTGCTCCCTCGCCCGCCGCGAGTGGCGAGGGAGTGACTGACAGACACAGAGAGAGACAGAAGGGGAGGGAGGGAAAGACAGAGAGACAGAGAGAAAGAGAGGGAGGGAGAGAGAGAGACGGAGAGAGACACAGATAGAGAATGAATCGGAATCGAATTGAATCCGAGACAGACGGGGAAAGAGAGAGAGACAGACATACAGAGAGAGGGAGGGAGGGAGAGAATCAGAGAGAGTGACACACACAGAGACAGGGAGAGATAGAGAGAGGGAGGGAGAGACAGATAGAGACTGATTAAGTGAGTGAGACAGACAGACAGACAGACACACACACAGAGTGACAGAGAGAAAGAGAGAAAGAGAAGGAAAGAGAAAGAGAGAGAGAGAAATGGAGAGAGAGAGAGAGGGGGGGGAAGAAAGAGAGAGAAAGAGAGAGAGAGAGTGAGAAAGGGAGACAGAAAGAAAGAGAAAAAGAGAGAGAGAAAGAAAGAGAGAAAGAGCGAGAGAAATGGAGAGAGAGCGAGAGAGGAAGAAAGAGAGAGAGAGAAAGAAAGAGAGACAGAAAGAAAGAGAAAAAGAGAGAGAGAGAAAGAAAGAGAGAAAGAGCGAGAGAAATGGAGAGAGAGAGAGAGAGGAAGAAAGAGAGAAAGAGGTAGGTAAGTTTTTTTTTAATTTATTTTCAATACATTGTGAAAACTCAACTGTCAGTTGATCTTAATGTTATGAAATGAAAAGTATGTCATTTGCAATTAACTTGGCATAAAATAATTTATTTGCATTTAATTGTAATGGTTCAAAGAATGTTCGGAAAAATGTTTGGCCCTCCACCATGTTCACTTCATCCAATCTGGCCCTCTTTGAAAAAAGTTTGGACACCACTGCCTTAGACCGATACACTCCCATAGAGAGGGCCTTCTCAGGATGCCGTCGGCCGGACAATGCCGACTGGCGACACCCAGGGGAAGGGCCTTCTCTGTGGCGGGCCCTGCCCTGTGGAACGACCTACCCCCTGAACTACGTACCATCACCGACCTCTGCCTCTTCCGCCAGTGTTTAAAAACACACCTGTTTATTCAAGCCGGTCTAACATAGCCTCCGCTGTGACTAGTATTAGATAGTTTTAAAATGGGGGTTTTTAATTGGTTTTAGCGCAGGTTTTTGTTATTTAATAGGTTTTAAATTTGTGTATTTTGTATTACTTTTGTATGTTATTTTAAATTCCTGTGCGCCGCCCTGGGTCCTTCTGGAGAAGGGCGGGATACAAATTGAATAAAATCTAAATCTAAAATCTAATCCCACCTCGAACAACCAGATGGTGGGTGGGGTCTAACTAAGGCTTATTTTGGGGTAGGGCTTATTATTAGGCACAGGTGTGAAAATTGGGCTAGGGCTTTTTTTGGGGATAGGTTGTATTTTGGGGGAAACACAGTACAACGTTTTACATGTTCCCTTTCCAAATTCTATTTCAATAACATTTAATAAATCTTAGGAATAATATGCTATCGCTACCACACAGTAAGATTTCCAATTCATTTTTAGCAAAATCAAACCTACAACTCTTTTTATCTGATTTAAATCATTATTTCAGTTGTTGATATGTAAACCAATGAAAAACTTAACCTTGTAATTCAAGTTATTCCCTTGACTTTAATATAGGTTCATCAGAGTTAAAGATAATATTTTGCCATACATCCACCAGTCTGGCTTCACCACCATCTTTTTTTCTAAAAAAAAGCTTATTGGGGACATCCAAAAAGGCAACTTCATAGAGAATCTTGTTTTATATTTATTCCAAACTCTTAGTATGACGTGTCTAGCAAAGTGATTAAAATCAACATTAATTTTAATTTTATCATACCATAAATAACTGTACTGTGCAAACCTTAATTCATGGCCCTCTAATTCAAATAATCTCTTATTCTGAAGGTTCATCCACTCTTTTAACCAGGCCAGGTAGCATGCCTAGAAATATAATTTCAGGTCTGGTAAACCCAAACCCCTTAGCATTTGAAAAAAAAAATCCTAATGACCACAGAATATAAGCTGCTTTGTGAACATGAGAAAAGGAAAACTGATGGAAAGATTAGAACAGAGAATGACAGATAGACCAAAACAAAAATGTTTTATCAACAATTCCATTTATAATATGAAAATAATTATTCAAGCAATAATAATTCCTATCTATGGCAACAAAAGTTTCCCTTTGATTTTTATATTATTTATGTAATGTCCATCTTGTTGTTTGCAACTTTAAGTGGCAAAGAAAAGATTAAAAAACAGCAGAACAAATATGGATTTTAACTAGATCATTTAATTCTCTACCATTAATAGACTTCAATTTGTCCTTGTGACCATAGCTAAGGAACTCTGGCAGAATATAAATAGCTTGTACTAATGCCTACTTAAAGTTATCTGATACAATATGGTATGTGGTGAAGAAGAAAATGAATAATCCTTAGCTTTATAATATCAAATGATTATATGAATGCAGTTTTTAAGTATACATAATCAAATAACATTACCTGCTATCTTATTTTATTTATTTTTATTTTATTCAATTTATATCCCGCCCTTCTCCGAGAGGACCCAGGACTCAACATTAACCTACAATTACAAAATTTATGTCAAAATTATTCAAATGTCACTTTCCACAAATACTGCAAAAGGTCTTTTAAGAGTATGCCAGCACTGCTACTGTTAACTTGTAATTTTAAAAACAAAACAACTTATTTACAATGCTCAGAACTGCAGAGCTAGAATAGCACTAACAAAAGACTATCCCAAGTATATTGTATTGATCCAGAAAACATGTACAAATGCATAAATGAACCAATGGAAGAAGGATGCTTACATTACATGCAATCCATGCAATCCAAACTTAGATATATTTCAAAGTAAGCATGCATAAAATAATATGAATATAATAGCAATTTTTCACTTTCATCTCACAATTTGTTATTGCTAGGGTAAAAATTGATAATTATGCAATTGCAAAACCATAACACTTTCCTAAATTATGCCTATTTTCTTCACTTACCCGACTTGTTCTATAAATGACGAATTTTCCTCCCCCACCACCACCTGTGCTTCCTTACATAAATTTAGTTATAGAAGAGCATTACAAGAGCTGAAGCAGTATATACGTGTTGCCAGAGAAGTGAGCACTAGAGGGTCGCTTCTCATAGACTTCAAAGCTTCTTGCTCCGTCAAAATATTTTTTAAGAGCAACCCTTTTATGCCAGCATTACACGAGAAATCTATGAGAAATTAAGTAAACAGAAACTGCCAAGGAGAACATAAAATCATATCTACTAAATAGAAACGTGGATGAAATTAATTACTCGACAATGAGATTAAAAGTCATAGAAACTGACTGAGCCACACCACCCGCCGCCATTTCTGTTGCTGTTGTCATAGTACCTCGACAAACGAACGTCTGCTCCGACTCACCCATTCCGAAGGAAATCCCTTTGGTCGGGAAGACTGTAACCGCGTTGAAGTTTGCTGCTGGTGGGAGGAGGAGGAGGAGGGGTCTAGGCGGAAGAGTGCACGTTGGGAAATGTAGTCTTACCCCTCAAAAGGGTAAGTAACTGATGGACTAGTGGGAGATAGGATTGTACTATTCAGCGTACAAAGAGAGAAATAGCTATGAAATGTGGAAGTATTCCTTCCTCAGCATCTTGTTAGGTTCAATTTTATAATGTAAGGAGAGAAACGGGAGAGTTGTTCTGAATTAAGGTAATTAGAAAGACAAAAGAGAAACTATTCTGTTCCGTTTTGGAGTAACATGGTTTCTTCCACAGGTTCAGTCGAGCCATTCCTAATAAATAGCCTTATTATGAAGTTTCTCTTGTAGACTAGGCGCACTTCCTGACAAGAAAAGGAGTGGAGCCTCTTAGGCAGCAGGAGACGGAATTCACTTTCCCATTTAACGACGTTTTGACTCAAGGATAGGGATACCACGAGGATCCAGGGCAGGCGGCGTGCAGGACCTCAGAAACCTACTTAGTGGTTTGCCGGAGGTTCAGATTCTGAGACGTAGACGAAATCTATATTTGGTTCCGCTCCAAAGCTGGTGTATAAGTGTGCCACCATGGACAAGAGCGCCGTAGCCAAAATGGGAGCAGTGGCCAGCGCCAGTGTGTGTGCCCTTGTTGGGGGAGTAGTCCTGGCCCAATACATCTTGACCGTAAAGAAGAAAACGGGGAGGAAAACGAAGATTATAGAGATGGTAAGTGCGTTTTAGGATTCTAAATGATCAGTTTTATGACTTACCTCGCTATGTCATCAAGATTTGCACCCCAAGCAAGCTTGCAAGTAGTGCTTACCTATTTTGGCACTATTGATTGAAAATGAATGTTAATGAATTGAATGGGGGTAGAAATATAGATCTCTGAAAATAAGTAAGTAATAATACTTTGTTTAGCAATTGGAAATAATGCGGAAGGAAGTGGTAAACCAGACAAAAATTGTTGACCCAATTGATATAATTATATGTGTACATAGAATATATAGTTTGCAATCTAAGCCCAGGCTAATGACCTAAGGTATTTATACACTTTGTTTGCATTTTTAATATCCGTTCCCAGGTTATCCAATAAGCAAGTTTGTTGGGAGTCTGGAATTGACTATATATTCATAAATGTGAGATCTGCACTATCTAGGTAATATGACCATTATCCCTTTTAATCAATGAATATGTTAGTTTACTTGAGATTTTTATCTGAGAATATTTTGAGTAAGAAATTATCAAATTGCTTTAGTCAGTTCTGGTAAACATCTATTAGCTAGTTGCCAAAAGACACATACTTTTATCACTATTACCTTAATTTACATGTTTACATTGTAGGGAGGAAAATTAAAACACTGCTGAATTACACTAAATATGGTTATGCATTATCTATGGGTTACTCACAAGCGCATATTTGCAAAATATTATTTTGTATTCTTTAATCCTGTAAAGCAGAGATTCTTTTTTTTTAAAGTTTTTTATTTTTTATTGTTGAAAATAAATAAAAAGAAACATCATTCATTTCGTGCTTTGTACATGTCGTTCAGACAAACGCTCTGTGCGCCAGTGCTTAATCTCGCAAAGATATTAATCTATATATATATATATATATATATATATCACTTTTGTATCATACAGTAACATTTCCATTTATGAAATCAATCTTTATCCCCTAACTCTTCAATATATAAACAAGATATTAAATAGACAAAAAACCAACAGAATAAGAACAGAAAATCTTCGCATGTTATACCATTGTTTTCTAGAGGTAATTTTATCATACTAAAACAAATTATTTTATCCTTCTAAAGACAAAAATTTCTTCAAGTTATATAATAATATAATGTGTATTGTTATATCCCTTAGTTTCCCCTTTTTTCCAGCCATTGATAAAATTTATTCCATATTTCATAGAATTGTTCGCTGTCTTGCTCTCTAATTTCAAACGTTAATTTACTCATCTCTGCACATTCCATAATTTTATAAATAACTTCTTCCTGTGATGGTAATTTATAATTTCTCCAATTTTTTGCAAACACGATTCTAGCGGCTGTCAAAATGTTTACAATTAGGTATTTCAAATTCTTGTCAAATATTTCTAATGTAATTCCAAGCAGGAAGAGTTTGGGTTTAAAATCTATATGTTTTTCTGTTATTTTCTCCAACCATGTGTGGATCATACTCCAATAATTTTTAGCCTCCGAACAGGTCCACCACATATGGTAGTAAGTACCAGGCGTCTGATGGCATTTCCAGCATTTTTGGGATTTGTTTTTATTCATTTTTGCGATTCTCGATGGTGATAAGTGCCACCTGTAGAACATCTTATATAAGTTATCTTTGTAGGCTGTTGACATCGTCATTTTATAGTTTTGTGTCCACAATTTTTGCCACTTATCTAAGTCGATTCCATGCCCAAAGTTTTTCCCCCATGTTATCATTGTTTCTTTCACTTGCTCTTCCTGGAGTTTAAACTCTAATAAGTAGGCATAGAGTTTTTTAATTATTTTTTCATCGACGCCTGTTAATATTTTATCTATGGGATACTCACAAGCGCATATTTGCAAAATAATTATTTTGTATTCTTTAATCCTGTAAAGCAGAGATTCATTTGTCATATTAAAGTAATCAGATACATATTATATTGAAATTCAAAAATTGACAATATGTGATTCCTTGAAAGCTAAGAATGAAAAGGGTGCTGATACCTACTTGATATGCCTCTATATAACCCGCCCTTGTGAGTGACTCCACCCAGTTTTCAACTTAGTCTAGTCTGGAACGGTCGTGTTCAATGTTCCCTGAAAAGAAAACACCCCACAGGAGAGGGCGGAGCATAGCCACGCTGACACAACGCAGGTTCTCGGCTTTCGGAGACCTGCGTTGAACTTTTGCCACCCCTCAGTCCGTGGGTGACCTAAACCATCCTGGAGGGATGGTGATGCGGGAGACGAAGCCTTGCTGGTCACAGGGGTATTTGAAACCCCTGTTTTGACCCAAGGGAAGAGCTTCTGCAAGTTGGCAAAAAGGCAGCCCTACCCCGGGGAACATAGGCGCTGGCGAGCTCCGGTAGAAGGAAGGCAGAAAGCTGAAAGTGAAAGTGACTGGCCGGGAAGGTATTCTAACTTTTCTTTGAAACATTTTGTTCAAACCCCCCCCCTTTTTTTCCCCTTTAGTAACTAAAGCCCTTAACTATGAACTAAGCGGCGGAACTAATTTAACAGGCTCTGAACTGAGAGGTTTCTGGGGGTTTTTATACATTTTTTTTTCTGAACTTGTGGATTGAAGCGTCAGAACAAAGCCTTTTTTTTCCTTTTTCCCTTTAGAAATGATTGGACTTTCTGGCTTTATTTCTACTCCCTTTATTTTTTGCTATTTAAAACTTTGAAGCTGGACTATTTCTATAACTATTTTGAAGATTTACTGTGCATTTTTAGAATTGAATAAGAATTACATTTTTTATTTTTATTTTTTCTTAACAACAAAGAACTGCCTATGGAAAAGTAAAAAAACAAATTGCCACTAGAGGTCGTTGTCTGGTTATTATGAAACCCAAGGTCACAGTATTTGCTTTTTGATAACTGGAAATATTAAAATAAAATAAAACAGGCTACAGTCCAGGTGGCAGTCAAGGACTAACTTTTATCATCTTTTGGAGCTGTCAACATGGCATTATATTTTGATGAGAGCACCCCAGAAAATCAGAATGTGCTGGCTGAAATTTTAAAATTAGTGAAAGAAAACACTATAAGATTAAACAATGCATTGGCTAGATTTTCATCTATTATACCAGATTATGATCAACTGGAAATTCTAGAAATTAAAGAGAGAGAACAAAAGCAGGATGAACAGATATGTATTTCAGATGAAAATAAAGAAGAGGAAGAAATTTTTACAGAAGAATTTGAAGAATCTGAGTTTCAGCGTGGTTATCAAGGAAAAGAGGGGGAAAAGAAAGATTTGAAGATGAACCAAAGAGGAGAAACCTTTCCAGAAGTACATCTGACACTTAAAAACAACCAACATTTAAAGATAGGAACTGGACGGCAGTATTATTGGAGAGTTATATTGGTCAATAGAATGGGGAAGAAAGTTTATAAAAAATTTGGAAAAAAGACTAAAAAGAAATGGGGGTTTCAAATGGCAAAAGAGATAATCACAATCTGCAACTGGAAAGACAATGGCTAATAAGGAAAGCTGTTACCTTTGATAATTAATCATTAGATTGTGTTTAGAATATCATTGAAGGATTATTAGTTAATTAATAGTCATTGATAATAAGACTAATTAACAATAATGTTATAGTTTAATGATATATACTTATTTTTTTCAAGATGGCGGTGCACTTAGGCGCAGCGGCTTTGAGCTCCTGGTGTCACAGCAGAGTTAGGCAAAAACTAGTCTATACCCGCAGGAAGTTATTAAGTTATTATTAACTTATTATTAAAGATAAAGATCTTCTAGTCGACTCGATATTACCAGCGACTTCCAGCAGTCTCATAATATACCAAGTGACATAGTAAGACTGCCAGGCTCTCCATGGATCATTGTTTGGCCTAGGAGGCAGCGAAGAGAGCCGAAGCAGAAGCAGGGATACAGAGTAGGTTTGCTAGTTCAGTTACGGAAGCAGCCTCACAGACCAGAATTACCAAACATTTCCTAACCAATTCGAGATCCTTTGTCCACAAAACCGATGAACTAGAGCTATGGATGGCAGCGAATAAGCTCATTCTTGACTGCTGTGTGATGATCATCACAGAGACCTGGCTTCATCCACTTGTACCGGATGCGTCTGTGGAGCTAACTAACCGCACCACACACCGCTTTGACAGAAACAACAACTCTAGTAAAAGCAAAGGTGGAGGACTGTGTATTTACACACATAATAACTGGTGTACTAACAGTAGAGTTGCTTATACACACTGTTCTGCAGACTTGGAATTCTCAACTCTCATTTGTCGGCCATTTTATCTGCCTGGAGAGATTTCTGTTATAGTTGTCACTGATGTCTGTATTCCACCTGATACATATGTTAGCACAACGCTCAAACCAATTTCATTGTAATTTTTTTATTTTATTACAATGACAATTATTATTATTATTATTGTTATGTATTTGTAGAAATTTAGGAGATTAGACATAAATAAATTCAAGGCTGTATTCGATATTGAAGAGCTATTAACATAGAAATTAGGAGCTATTCTAAGATAACAGAATAATTATAATTGATACTGGTTGATAATGGAAATTGATATATTGATGATTAATAATTAGTTAGATGGGTTTAGAATATTATTGTATGTATATGTGTATATTTGTTGAGAATAGAAAATGGATGTTATTAGGTGGTACTGTTTTAAAAATAGTTTTGAAGAAGATAGATTAAATTTGGAACATTAGATGAGAATTTTGCAGTACTGATATTAAGACACATGATGAAACTTCTGATTTATACATTTATAAAATGGGATTATTTATTAATGATAATCATTTTAGAGACGCACAGAAGTTATCTGAGACTGGTCGGTATACTTTCTAAAGGATATATTCTAGAGTGATTACTTTCCCTTTTATCTTTATTTTTTGTCTTACTGGTGCAATGCCATTTTATACTTTTGTTCTACATATAAAAGGATGTAAAGATAATCAATTAAATTAAGGTTGAGATATAATAATTGCAAAAATGGATATGGAAGAAATAAATGGATTTTTGTGATTAACTGACAACTTTCATGATCTGTAATTTGTAAAGGAAAATGGTTTTCTGTTGGTGGAATGTTATTCTATATTTCTGGTTTTATATATAAAGGATTAATTAAATTGAGATTGAGATATAATAATTGCAAAATTAATATGGAAGAAATGTATGGATTTTTGTGATTAACTGAAATAATTTTTTTGATTTCTAATTTGTAATGGAAGATGGCTTTTTATGTTCTTTTTTTTTAATATGCCTGCCTTATTTGTGTTTTTTCAAAATAAATAAAAATTACTGCAAAAAGAAAAAAAGAAAAGAAAATGCTGCGCAGCAGTTTCCAACTGCCACGCAGTGATTTTTAATGTCAATTATTTTTTAATGTTTAATGATTTTTGGCTGCAGGCAGGCCAAAACGAGCATTGCATCTCAGAAACCTGGCTGGGATCATCACAGTCTAGGAGAGACCACCTGGTTGGGCGTTGGGAGGGAAGATGGGGAGGAGTTGCAAGAGGGGGGAGGGAATGACATGACCTGGAGATCTGCAGCTTCTCCCACCTCTGCTGAGGCTGATTAGCATTCCTTGCCTACCCCAGACCCTGAGCTTACAACTAACAGAGATATCCAGTCCAGCGCTAGGCCTCGTCTGCTTTTGTCTCCAGCTGTCTGAGAGAATCGGGATTCTTCGCGGGTTCTGCACCATGAACACCCCCGCTGCCTGATCCCTCCACCAGGCCTTCTTAGCCCCCCATCCATCCCACCCATCAGACACTCACTCTCTCTCACACACACATACATACACACATGTCCTCTCTCAAACCTTTACAGGCCACCTCCCCCCCAGGGCGCTTTATAGATCCTCTGGCCCTGAAAAAAGTTAACTTGCCCATTGCTTTGCTGACCTACAGCTTCGAAGGACACATGCATGGGGCCTGTCTGCCTTCTCCCCTGAGATCCATTCGAGGAGGAACCCAAAAGCTGCACAACTGATTCACACACAATGTAAAAGCAGCTGGACTTCACTCAGCTGATCAGTAGTAAATGAAATGCTAAAGAAAAGTTGTAGCCAATGTGCCTAGTATGTCATCAAAACCAAGATATTGTGTTAATTCTAAAATGGTAAAAATAATTATGAGATAGTGAAGTACTAAATTGTATTTTAAATCTACAGTATAGGGCTCAAACGTGGCCAGTCAAAATTTGAGCAATTTTCTGTGCACATAATTCTACTTATAGTTCAATGAACAATGCATCTTTAACATAATTTAATTGATTTTAATTAATTTTAATACCCAGGCATATGGATATTAATTTATCAACCATATGCTATTCCCAAGCCCAGATAAATGGGAAAGATTAGGGAAAGCATTGGTAAACTATCAGGTAAAAAATCTCACCAGAATACTTTATGGCAATAACTCAAAATGATTCAGATATGATATGATTTTGATGCAAAAGAAGGACGAGCAGAAGTTGCAAGAAAGGTAGGCAAGTTTGGGCTATGTGAACGGAATGAAGCTGGTGATTGCCTAATGCAGGGTCGGCAAACTTAAACACTCAAAGAGCCATTTGGATCCATTTCCCACAGAAAAGAAAATCACTGGGAGCCACAAAACCTGGATGGGTGTGGCCAACTCAACATCATTCCCACCCAGTCACATGACATCCCCCCTCCCCCTGACATGCCTACCCAGGTTTCATGGCTCAGTGTTTTCTGTGGGAATAGTGTCTCTCTTCTCTCCCCCTCCCTCTCATTTTTGTTTTTCTCTATTTTTCCTCTCCCTTTCTCTTCCTTCCTTCCTTTCTTTCCTTCCATTTCCCTCTTTCTTTTTCTTTCTTTCTCATTGAATACAATAGCAAATCCAAAATTAAGTTATTAATTGTAGGAAACTGCTTCTCTGTAATCTTTTCATAGTGAACGCTAAGTTGATAGAAGCTGGCAAGATTGTATTAGTAGCAATAGGATATATATTTTGATTTCTTTTGAGTTTGACAATATAATACGTTATCCAAAATTATAAATAATCTTATTTTCAGATGCATTTTTTGCCATCTCTGTTAGTTTCTTTAAAAAAAATCAGACTTGCTTCCAATTTGTGCCTTCTGGCAAACTTCAGTTTTCTTGGCAAGAGAACCAGCTTGTCATTGCTTTCATCATAGGTCTGAGAATGTTTGTTTGCTTCTTTCTTTCTTTCTTTCTTTCTTTCTTTCTTTCTTTCTTTCTTTCTTTCTTTCTTTCTTTCTTTTCTCTTCCTTTCCCCTGATTTGTTTCCCTCTCTTTCCCCCTCTCTCATTTTCTCCCTTCAATTCTCTTTCATTTCTCTCTCCCTCTCCCCATTCTCTCTCTAATTTGGTTTCCCACTCTTTTTCCTTTCTCTCATTCTCTTCTTTCAGTTCTCTTTCATTTCTCTCTCCCACTCCCCCTTCTCTCTCTAATTTGTTTCCTTCTTTTTCCTCTCTCCCATTATCTCTTTCCAGCTCTCTTTCATTTATCTCTCTCTTTTCTCCCCTTTTCTCTTTCATTTGTTTCTTGCACGTGCAAGTAAAATGCCCTCCTGGGCCAGGATCACGGCGGCGGGGTCAATGACTATTTCCACTGCCGCCACTGAGAAGTGAGTAGCTGGCTGCGCTGCGTAGGAGAGCCATGCTGCACAGGAGGCTCCTCAGCACCAGCCACGGTCCCTTCATGTTGGCTCAGAAAGGAGCCGCAGCAGTCATCTCTGAATGCAAAGAGGGAAAAGTTCCACAGCCCTGCTCAAGGAGAGCCCTGTGCAGCACAGGAAAGCAGGAACTCTTTCCTACCTACACCCAACCAGCTGCTGCTGCTCCCTTTTCCCTCCTTCCTGAGCCAACACAAAGGGGACAGTGGCTGGCGCTTGCCTGAGTCTGGCACTGAGGAATCTTCTCAGTGTGGCTCCCCTGTGCTACGTACCCAGTTACTCACCTCATTGCACAATGTTGACAGCGGGAGGAGAGTCATTCTTCCCTCCGCCTTGATCCTGTATGTTTGTGTTCTTAAGGCTTGTTCTTGTGCAGCCAGAATTACCACTAATCCCTTTATCTCTTTCTTCAATTGTCCTGCCCTTAGCCATTGCAAGATATTATTTGCTTTGCCTGCTGTTTTCTATATACTGGCCCAGTGGTGGGTTTCCAAAAATTTTACAACCTATTCTAAAGGTGTGGCCTGTTTTGTGGGAGTGGCTTGGCAGTCATGTGACTGGGTGGGAGTGACTTGGCAGTCATGTGACCGGGTGGGAGTAGCCAACTCAGTCACTGAATTCTTTGCCACAATGAATGACCTACAAAAAGAAGATATAAAAAAAGGAAATGTATTATTTTGTGCACTTACTACTTAAATAAGAATGAAGTGCACAAAACAATAAAAGAGCTACTTACAGAAGGACTGTCCTTGCCTGTCTTCAATATCACTGACCACTTTGCTCCAATGGCCTGCACAAACAAGGCACACAAAAATGAACTCTTCAATTGCATGCATTGCATTAGGATGAAACCAGCCCATAAAACAACAAAACAACTACTTACAGAGGAAGGATGACTGTCCTTGCCTGCCTTCAATGTCACTGACCACCGTGCTCCAATAACCTTCACAAAGAAGAAACACAGAAAGGAAGATTTTAATTGCATGCACTACATTAAGGATGAAACCAGCACATAAAACAATAAAACAGCTCCTTTCAGAGGAAAGATGACTGTCCTTACCGGTCTTCAACATCGCTGGCCACCTTGCTCCAATGAATGGCCTGCACAAAGAAGAGAAAGGAAGGAAGATTTTAATTGCATGTACTGCATCAGGATGAAACCAGCACACAAAACAACAAAACAGCTACTTAAAGAGGAAAGATGATTGTCCTTGCAGGTCTTCAACACCACCATCTCACCACCTTGCTCCAATAACCTGCACAAAGAAGAAACACAGAAAGGAAGACTTTAATTGCATGCACTTACACTTTACAAGTGAATAACACAATGAAAGAGATACACTCAAGTACTTACTTGTGTTGTTGGTTTTGTGGTTGAATATGTTTCCAGATTGTTCTTAGGCTTCCAGACTCCTCAGTTGCAGTTTTATTGGTCTTCACTCATGGATCATCAGCCATGTAATGGTGTGCTCTGTAGGAATTAGGTCCCATCTCTTAACAGGCATGCCAACAACACCTTTCATCATCAGATTATTAATGTTTGGAACAGTTGGGCGGATTTTTTGCTCTGAACATATGAGGTTCATTTTTGACAACCCCCTTTCTGCCTCTACTGAACTAACAGCAATTGTCCTGACAATATCTCTAGCTTTTTTGATACTGGGTTTTTGGATCTTTGATCACATTTTCCCAAAAAAATCTCTGTAGTTGTTCAAATCAATTTCATGGTAAACATTTCATCAAATTCAATCAATCCTGCTTCTGCCCATGGAATGATTTCATCATTAATGTTCCAGTAATCCGGCTCCAAATATGTGAGAAATTGTAATTTTTTTGCGTCTGGCAATTGGCTCCCTGTTTTTAGATGGTCGCAATCCATCAGCCTTTTCTTCAAATTGGTGATGATGCTTGCCAAGATTTTCACAAGAAAGGGCAACAAATCATTGATTTTGAACTAGTTTTATGTTTTTCAAAGACTTCTGAAGCTAGCGTTCCATCAACGTTTTTTGGCTGTACACTGCCCTGAGTCCCGAAAGGGAGATAGGGCGGTATATTAATGCAATAAATCTTAATCTTAAATCTTAATATGGGCCTTTTCCCTGTCTAAGCATTTCAAATGCTTTAATTGATTGCAATATCAATTTTTTGCCTTGATGATATCTATTTTTTCTCCCCTGCAAGGCATTTGACAGAAGAGAAATTGCATTTAGAATATCAATCATGATGGCCAAATCGTTCAAAAAATTTTAATTTTCAAAACAGAAAGCCATGCCTGGGAATCTTTCATTGCCCAAAGAACCTGATGTAGTGCTGGATTAGCATGCCACACAGCTATGGTTGACCTTAAAATACAGGCAACCCATCTTGGTCCCAAAACTCTGCCAATCTTCACGATTTCAATGCGCATTTATTCGGAGATTTGGAAAAGTTCACTCTGGCTCTTACAGGATTTCTGGAAAGTGGTATGTATCTTGTCAAGGAATATCTTGAAGTGGTTCATTTGTTTGATTTCTTTTATCGCATCATCCAGCACAAGTTGAAGGCAGTAGTTCAAGTAGTGCCAGGCTACAATGTTTGGGAAGTTTTGAGCTATTCCGGTGCTAACTCCCAATTTTCTCCCAAGCATAATGCTGGCACCATCAAAGCAGAATGCTATTAAATCATTCTGCAGATATTCGGTGGTAAACCCAACTTTATGTAAGCTTCCTATCGCTGCAGAACATATGGTCTCCGCATCTTGTTTCTCCAATTCCAACAGCTGAACGAAAATGGTTGCTGGGCATTCTGAATTCTCAACTTTATCAGAACTGCTTTCATTGATAGCGTTGAGGCTTCATCGATTATTAAACACACCTTTAGATTCTTTGCAATAATGCTGGCAAACACAGTGGTTTTAATTTCATTTGCAATGAATTCAACTATTTTCACTGCAGATCTCCATGAATGCAAGCCTACTCCCATATCTACTCCAATTGCAATCAGCAAATCTACTTGCCCTTTGATGTCTGAGAATGGTTTGCATCTTTGTGCCAGATTATAAACAGTAAAAAATATTTTGCTAATACTGAATAAATGTTTGTCAGTTGACTTATCTATGGATTTGGTTAAAGCAGTGGTCGGCAAACTCATTACTCAACAGAGCCAAATATCAACAATACAATGATTGAAATTTATTTTGAGAGCCAGAAGGTGTGGCCTATTTTGTGGGAGTGGCTCAACGGTCATGTGACCTGGTGGGTGTGGCCAACTTGGAAAATGTGGTGAAACTCACTTAACAACGGTCTTGCTTAGCAACCAAAATTTTGGCCTCAATTGTGGTCATAAGTTATCTTTCTTTCTTTCATCTCTCTCCCACTTTTTCTTTCTTTTCTTTCTTCCTTTCTTTCTCATTCTCTCTCTTTCTGTTTCTCTCTGTCTCTCTCTCTCTCTGCGTCTGTCTGTCTCTCTCTGTGGCTCTTTATCTCCCTCCCTCCCTCTCTGTCTCTTTCTGTCATTCTCTCTCTGCGTCTGTCTCTGTATCTGTCTATATTTATTCAATTTATACCCCGCCCTTCTCCAAACGGACCCAGGGCGGCGCACAGGAAAATTAAAATACATACAAAACATCATATAAAATTTAAAAACTAATTCAATAGAACCTGTGCTAAAACCAGATTAAAATCCCCAAATTTAAAAACTATCTAAAAGTCAGTATAGGGGGCTACGCTAGGCCGGCTAGATGGAACAAATGTGTCTTAAGACACTTGCGGAAGAGGCGGAGGTCAGAGATGGTGCGAAGTTCAGGGGGTAAGTCGTTCCAAAGGGCTGGACCTGCCACAGAGAAGGCTCTCCCCCTGGGTGTCGCCAGTCGGCATTGTCCGGCCGACGGCACCCTGAGGAGGCCCTCTCTGTGGGAGCGTATTGGTCTGAGGGATGTATGGGGCAGGAGGCGGTCTCGCATATAACTAGGCCCCGAGCCATGGAGCGCTTTAAAGATGGTCGTCAGAACCTTGAAGCGCACCCGAAAGACCACAGGAAGCCAGTGCAGCTCGCGCAGGATAGGTGTTATGTGGGAGTGTCTAGGCGCTCCCGTAATCACCCGCGCGGCTGCATTCTGTGCAGCTTTCGAGTGCACCTCAAGGGAAGCCCCATGTAGAGAGCATTACAGTAGTCGAGTCGAGAGGTCACGAAGGCCTGAGTGACTGTGCGAAGGGCAGTCTGTATCTCTCTCCTCCCTCCCTCTCTATCTCTGTGTCTCTCTCCCCTCCCTTCCTCTCTGTCTCTCTCTTTCTCTGCATCTGTCTGTCTGTCTGTGTATCTTTGTGGCTCTTTATCTCTCTCCCTCCCTCCCTCTCTTTTTCTTTCTGTCATTCTCTTTCTGTGTCTGCCTCTCTGTATCTCTGTGTTTCTCTCTCCTCCCTCCCTCTTATCTCTGTGTCTCTCTCCCCTCCCTTCCTGTCTCTCTCTGTCATTCTCTCTGTGTGTCTGTCTGTCTGTGTCTCTATGTGTCTCCCTGTCTCTTTCTCCCTCCCTCTCTATCTCTGTCTCTCCCCTCCCTTCCTCTCTGTCTGTGTGTCTGTCTGTCTCGCACTCACTCACTCACTCACACACTTAATCTCTCTCTGTCTCTCCCTCCCTCCCTCTCTCCCTGTCTCTGTGTGTCTGTCAGTCTCCAATTCCCTCCCTCCTTCCCTGTCTCTCTCTCTCCCTCCCTCCTTCCCCTCTGTCTCTCTCTCTCTCTCTGTCTGTCAGACTCTGATTCCCTCCCTCCCTCCATCTCTCTCTCGCTCTGTGCCTCTCTGTCTGTCTATCACTGTCTCTGTCCACAAAATACTGCGTGGAGGAGCGGCAAGCTCTGGTGACGGCGAGGCCATCTGCGGTTGGCGAGGTCCCCTTCATGTTCCTCGTCTTCCCGGATGCCGTCCGGAAGCATCAGCAGCCGCGCAGAGACTTGCCGCTTTCCACGCCATGGAAAAGATAGGCGCATGCATGCCTCACCCAATTACAGTCTCGTAACGGTGGGAACTTGGGCTTAATTCCGTGGGACGTGCACGTGCCTATCTTTTCCACAGTGTGGAAAAGTGGTGAGTTTCTGCGCGGCCGCTGATCACTCCGGACGCCATTGGGGAAGACGAGGAACGCAAGGGGGACCTCGCCCCCTGCGGATTTATTTATTTATTTATTTATTTATTTATTTATTTATTTATTTATTTATTTATTTATTTATTTGGATTTATTGACCGCCCCCTCTCTCCGAAGAGACTAGGGGCGGTGTACAAGAATTTAAAAGCATATACATATATAACAATTATAAATAATAAAACTAAATTAAATGTTTAACCCTGTATTAAAATATCTTGTTTAAATTTATAACCTAAAAACCCAATTACGTAATATTTACAACTAGGCTGGTATGGTAGATTACGTTAGGCCAGGCCGGCCTGCTGGAAAAGATGGGTCTTTAATTGTTGACGGAAGGAGCGGAGGTCCGTAGTAGATCTAAGCTCGGGGGTAGGTCATTCCAGAGGGTTGGGCCCGCCACAGAGAAGGACCTTCCCCTGGGAGCCGCCTGTTGGCATTGCCAGGAGGACGGCACCTGGAGAAGTCCCTCTCTGTGTGAGCGAATCGGTCGAAGAGATGTGTGGGGTAGGATACGATCACGCAGATAGCTAGGACCCGTGCCATGGAGCGCTTTAAAGATGGTAATCAACACCTTGAAGCGCACCCGAAAGGCCACAGGTAGCCAGTGCAGCTCGCGCAGGAGCGGTGTTACATGGGAGTACCTGGAGGTACCCATAATTACCCGCGCGGCCGTATTCTGGACTAGCTGTAGTCGTCGGGTGGACCTCAAGGGGAGCCCCATGTAGAGAGCATTACAGTAGTCTAGTCGGGAAGTCACGCGCGCATGAGTGACTGTGCGAAGGGCGTCCTGGTCCAATAGGGGCCGCAACTGGCGTACCAGGCGAACCTGGCAGAATGCCCCCTTGGCCACGGCCGTCACATGATCTTCTATAGACAGCCAAGTATCTAGGAGGATGCCTAAGTTGCATACCCGATCCACGGGGGCTAGAAGTTCACCCCCTATGGCCAGTGATGGGATCAACTGGTTGTACTGGGGCGCCGGAAACCACAGCCACTCGGTCTTGGACGGGTTGAGTCTGAGTCTGTTCCTTCCCATCCAGCTCCGCACGGCTTCCAAACATTGGGACATCACTTCAACAGCATCGTTGGGGTGGTTTGGGGTAGATATGTACAACTGAGTATCATCAGCGTACAGATGGTACTCCACCCCAAAGCCACGGATGATCTCACCCAGCGGTTTCATATATATGTTGAACAGGAGTGGTGAGAGGACCGACCCCTGAGGAACCCCGCATGTGAGGGGTCTCGAGGTCGACCTCTGCCCCCCTGCCAACACAAATTGCGATCGATCGGAGAGGTAGGAGGAGAACCACCGTAAAACGGTGCCCCTCACCCCCAATCCCTCCAGTCGATGCAATAGGATACTATGGTCGATGGTATCGAAAGCCGCTGAGAGATCTAATAGGACCAGGATGGAGGAACAACCCCCATCTTTGGCCCTCCAGAGATCATCTACCAACGCGACCAATGCTGTCTCCGTGCTGTGACCGGGCCGGAAGCCGGACTGGCGTGGGTCTAGATAGTCAATTTCCTCCAGGTGACGAGGAAACTGTTGTGCCACCACACTCTCTACAACCTTCGCCAGAAAGCGAAGGTTGGAGACAGGACGATAATTGACTAATAATCCTGGGTCCAGGGAAGGCTTCTTGAGGAGGGGCCTCACCACCGCCTCTTTCAAGACAGCGGGCAAGAACCCCTCACTCGAAGCATTTACTACTTCCTGGAGCCAGTCTCGTGAGACCTCCCAGGATGCCAGTACAAGCCAGGAAGGACACGGGTCCAATAAACATGTGATGGCTCTCAGTCGCCTACATAACCTGTCCATATCGTTGGAAGTAACAGAGTCAAACGCCTCCCAAAAAGGAGTCTCAAGACCTGCCTCCGGAATTCCCTCTAGAGTACTTTCCATGGAGACCATCTCGTTCCTGATCTGAGCGATTTTATCCTGCAGATATTCTCCAAATTCCTCAGCTCTGCCCTGTAGAGGGGCTTCCCGCGGCCTCTGTTGAAGGAGGGAGCGGGTCACTCCAAACAGGGCGGCAGGGCGGTTCTCTGCGGATGCTATAAGAGTGGCACAGTAATGACGTTTGGCCACTCTTATCGCCACAAGGTAAGTCTTCAAATGGGCTCTTACCTGTGTTCGGTCAGATTCAGACCGTGTGGATCTCCATCTACTCTCTAGGCGTCTCTTGCAGCATTTCATCTCCCTCAGCTCCTCAGTAAACCAAGGGGACTGGGTGACTCGGCGCCGCAAGAGAGGCCGCAAGGGCGCGACCCGATCCAAGGCCCCAGCAGCCGAAGTATTCCATGCGGCCACTAGGTCCTCCGTCGGGGCACGGGACAAGGTCACAGGTATTGGCCCAAGCTCCGTCTGGAACCTTTCAGGTTCCATTAGGCGCCTGGGGTGGAACCATCTAGGAGATTCTGGTTCCGCCTCCCCGCGGTGGGGTGTAGCGGTGGGAAAGTCGAGTCGGAGAAGTGTGTGATCTGACCATGACAGAGGTATGATGGCTAAATCCCCTACACCCAGATCCCTCATCCACTGGACAGAGACAAAAATTAAATCCAGCGTGTGTCCCCCTACATGGGTGGGGCCCTGAATTACCTGGGTCAGGTCCATGGCTGTCATGGAGGCCATGAACTCCCGGGCTATCTCGGATGATTCACCTGCCGATGGCAGGTTGAAGTCCCCCAAGACTATAAGACTGGGGGACTCCACCACCACTCCGGTGACCACCTCGAGGAGCTCGGGCAGGGCTGCTGATACATAGCGGGGAGCCAGGTACACAATCAGCACGCCCAACTGCCTCCCCAGGCCCCATCTCACATAGAGGAACTCACAACCGGTAGTCTGAGGCACAGTGGTCTCTCTCGGCTCAAAACTTTCCTTAACAATGACCTCCACCCCTGCCTAGGGCCCGTGGCTGATGAAATGCATGGTAACCTGGTGGGCACATTTCCACGAGAGGCAACCCCCCCTCGTGGCCCAACCAGGTCTCCGTAATCCCCAGTAGGTCCGGCTCCCCCTCTGACACAAGGTCATTAATGAGGGGGGCTTGGTTGACCACGGACCTGGCGTTACATAGCATGGCCTCGCCGGCAGCGCAGAGACTCGCCGTTGCTTCACGCGGTATTGTGTGGACAGAAACAGTGACAGACAGACAGAGAGAGGCACACAGAGAGAGGGGGGGAAGGGAGGGAATCAGAGAGACTGAAGAGCCACATTCAAGGGGCCAAAAAGCCGCAATTTGCCGACCACTGGGTTAAAGCATCCTGCTCCCATTGTTTACTGTTTACTGTTCTGTGTACAAATAAGGTGTGCTTTTGATTGAAAATATTCCTTCAATTTTTTTCTGAGATGATTGCTGATTCTCCTTAGTTGTCCCTGCTACCTCAACCTGGAAATTTTTCCACTCTCTAGAATATTGATACCTTTCTCTAATGAAAACATGGATTTTGCACAGTAATCATAACCTAACTTTTTGTTGAATACTGCCAGCCCATCATACTTCTCCTTGAAATTTCTGTATTGCTGCAAACTCCAGCAG
The DNA here is from genome assembly GCA_039707465.1 of Rhabdophis nuchalis. Lineage (NCBI taxonomy): Eukaryota > Metazoa > Chordata > Lepidosauria > Squamata > Natricidae > Rhabdophis > Rhabdophis nuchalis. The sequence continues at coordinate 86,552,837 of CM077647.1, read as the reverse complement.
TCAGGAAGTTTTGGAACTTCAGTGGAGGAGATGGATTTGCTGCTTTCTCTAACATCAAGTGGTGGTGCTGGTGCTGGTGCTAGTGCTGGTGGTGCTGGTGACTATTGTGAATGAGCTTGCTCCTCTCTTGGTTTTTTTGGAGAAGAAAGCGGTCATACTCTGTTGCCTCTTCTTCATCCTGTTAAATAATACTAACTGCAAAAGAAATAAAACAATATTGGACTTGATTGTGGTTGTAAACTGAGGACTAGAGGTAACAGAAGGGACCTCTGTTTTTACCCAACAATGTACAGTCTTTTCAGAAAGGATGTTCCCCAACAAACAAGAAAGATATTGTTTTTCATCTAAGAAGTTAGATCAAGAGCAATGAATGTCATAGATAGATTCACAGAGCAATACAGATTTCTTTTTCTGAAATTTATTCCTCAGTTCAAAAAACAGAAACATATGAATTAGGTTCAGTACTTAGGTCAGTCCTAGTAGCTATTCAAGAATTAGTAGTGTCATGGTTAGAAGCAATGGTAAAGCAAGAGATGGATTTAAAACCGGAAATATTTTGTTGGGTATTTCAAAGGGAATACAATACATATTTAATTTTACACATTTAAATTTAAATTTTTAAAATTTAAATTTATTAATTTAAATTTAAATATTTAAATATTTAATTTTTAAAATTTTAATATTTATTTAAATATTTAAATTTTTAAAATTTTAATATTTAAATTTAACACATTTAACAGTTGCTGGAATTGTGTTTGCACAACAGTGGAAAAACAAAGATTTAATAATGAATAAATATTAGAATGTGCAGAAATGAATAAATTGATCATTGAAATCAAGAAGGCTTCGAATACATTTTCACGTGGGATTTGTTTTATCAACGGCTAACTAACCGAAACAGAAGTTAGAAATCTAAAAGTATGAATGAAAACACCAATTATGTAAACAAAGGTCACTAAAATGTATAAGCAAATATTATTAGCATCTGATCATTATTACTCTGTAGATAACTGCGGGACATTACACACGTACCCAAACTATGACAGCACCAGGAAAACACCAAAAGAATAACAGTTTTCCCCCAAAAGACTGCAGATGAAGCCAGTTTTTCCCTAAACCTAAGGACAGGAAAGACAAAGCCACTGGAATAAAAACCATTATGGGAAGTTATAAAGAACAGTGTCAGAAAGCTCACAGAACCAGAAACCACAGAAAACAGTGGTTTCCCCCTTTAAGAAAACAGGAGACAAAAACACCAGCTAAAAGGTAATTTTAAGTACACCTATTAAGACAAAGTCTAAATATAGTTTGCCTGGAACTCCCCTTTTCCTGTTTCCTGGCAGAACTAACCCTCAGGATATGAAAGATAAAAGACCTGGGACCAAGATTAACGAAAGCAGAGCAATCAGAAACCATCAAAACCCATCAAGCTGCAGGAGTTGACAAAGCAGCATGCAACTCATAATATGAAAACAGCCATGGAGTCACATAAAAGGTTATTGATGCAAGAAGCAACCACCTCACAATTACCTCAAAAACCAGGCATTACACAGAAACAAACAAAATCTCACAAATTTTCTGTGCCTCAAAGTGCTGCTTTTATATGGATAGGCCAGGTTAGTGCAAGGCAGCTTTGCAAGATTTTGTGTGCTTATTTCTATAGTGAATTCACTACAGAAACACACAAAATCTCGCCAATCATGCACCATCTTGCACACTTAAAAGCATCACAAATAAAACATTTACAAAAAGCAATCACATTTCTTATAATAAACATATTCTATAAGCAATAAATTTTAAAAAATCCCTAAAAACAATTAAAAGCCATTTTCTTAAAAGAATAAGATATCCTTTAAAAAAACATTGAAAGCATAAAGAAAAAAAACCCAGTCACTTACCAGCAGGCAGAATCAGCTGCTCTTTGATGTGATGGATGCAGACAGCAAGTAGGCAACCAGGCAGCAAGTAAACTGGACTGCAGTGACACAGGGACAACCCAGTTAGCTGGGCCTGACTGGCATGAAGCCAAGGTGTCTTATCCAGCCAACAGAGGCTGGGGACTGGGGTGGGGCAAGAAAGGCCTGAGCTCTAGCCGAGATTAGGAATTGGCTGCAACAAAGGCCACAGCCGGAGATTGTTTCCGGCTTCGGACGCGGACAGACGGGGATTCCACAGGTCCGCCACTGTGTTGCCTCAGCCGCGCCTTCGGGTGCAGGGGGGATGGGCATAATCCCCCCCTCCGTACGGGCAGCTTGCAGTGAGGGCCCCCATCTCGAAGCGCTCCCGCTTCGCCCCAGGGGCTGAGGAACTTTTGCGGGGGGAGTTTCCCTTTCGCTGAAGGAGCTGGAACATGGAGGATTTTTATAAGGAGCTGAAACGCCGGGGCTGAATGGCTGCGCCGAACCTCCGGACTAGAAAAATGGTATGTGCCTTATTTGGATTTTTTTGCATTCAATTTTATTGAAAGAGAAGATAGGGGGGAGTTGGAAACAACCCCCCTGGAACCAAAGCGGCATTGGAGAAAGAGTCCCGCGATGCGGAGAGAGTGAAAGTGGCATCCGTTGGATTTATTGAAAAAGGAAATCTATTGCCAAATAAGGGATTGCTGTTAAACAATGTATCCGGAGCCTTGCTACATTTTAAATTGATTGTTTCCAATTTTGCTTTGTTCACCCTGCCGGCAAGGCGGAAAGATGGCGTTCTCTTTGTTCCCAGAATGGAACGTTTTTGGGGGGAAATAAGCATTCCTCCATTTTAACAAAAATTAGACTAACTTTAAAATATACAAAAAAGGACCTGCTCTGGTGTCTTTCAGTGCTCTCGCCCCTTGTGAAACCTTCTGCTTTTGTTTGGAAAGTTTTTTCCTTTTTTCTTTATTTTTCTCTCTGGACGTTGCAAACTTAATTTGAATTACAGCTGCTTTTGTCTTGGACTTCACGGACTGCCCGCCCAACAGCGCCATTTTTTTCCCTTTCTTCTCTACGCACCAACATTTAAAATTTTAATTATGGCATCGAGGAAACCTCCATCTGGGAAATCAAGCTCTGCTCCAGCATCTACAAAACCCAGTCCATCCTCCCAACCAAAGATTTCAGCCTTGTTACAGAGGGAAACAGAAGTAGAAGATCCTAAGCCATCAAATCCTCAGCCATTAAACGTAGAGGAGATGTTTCAAAAAATAATGAATGAAATGCAACAAATCCGGAAAGACAATTTAAGTACAAGATTGGAACTATTGGAGACGCAAAGAGAAATAACAAATAACAAACAAAAAATTGAGGGGCTGGAAGGGGGGGGCGGTTGAGATGAAGGAAGAGATAAAAGACTTTAAGAAAGAAATTATAGATATTACTGGTCAAATGTCTAAAATTGATTTTGAACGTATGGCGTTTTTTTTTAAGATTTCAGAATGTTCCAGAATCATCTAATGAGAATTTAAAAGAGTTAATGGCTACTATGTTAGCGGATTATATTAAGAAAGATAAGGAATTTATCTGGGGTTACATTGATTTGATTTATAGAATTAATTCAGCATTTGCCAGAATAAATGAGGTACCCAGAGAGATACATATTAAATTTATAAGAAGGTCAACGAGGGACGAGATACTGAGAGCGCAAAGGCCCTCTGATATATCAGCAAAACGAGGTGGCAATATTGAAGCAGATCCCAAAGAAAATACGAGATATAAGAAGGAATTATTCCTTCTTAACAAAAAAATTACACAAAAGGGAAGGTGTGGTTCAAGTGGCTGATGCCTGAAGGGATGCTGGTATTCTGGGAGGGAGGAAGAGTTAGAATCAAAACAGTAGAAGAGGCGGAGAATTTTCTTAAAAAACACTCCTCAATCCTGAATGATGGTGAGATGGGAACGGGAGGGGCCACGTGTCCGCCTGCTGGTGGGGGGGAGGAGGAAGAGACTATAGCAAAGAGGCTCAGATCGCAAAAATAACCTGTTATCTTTTTTTTATGATGGTAATTCCTGTACGGATGTTAATAAAACAATGCAATTGAATGTATAAAATAATATGAAAATTTATGATTTTAAATGTATGTACCCCTTCCTTTTATTATTTCCTAATGGAATATGTATGAAGACTCGGAGGCGGTCATCAAACCCGATGTGAAAGCTCTAAAATATTATTTAATACCTTATTTACCCCTTTCCTTTTATAAATTGTTAAAACCAATAAAACTTTTTCAAAAAAACAAAAAAACAAAGGCCACAGCCAATCCCCAGCCTTGAATAGAGCACAGAATGTTCCAGTTAGTTTCCTGTCACTGCCCCCCACGTGCCCCACGAAGTCGCCAGCCCAGCGCCATGCGGTCCTGCAACCTAGCCGAGACCAGGGATTAGCTGCAACAAAAGCAGCTTGCTGTTGGCAGCTTCAAGAATACACAGGTATTTGGCTTCCTGTTCTGGCTTCTGGCGGTGACGGATGAACCTTGGGTTCGTCCGCCGTTTTGTTCTTTTTCCTGCCCCTAACGGGGCGGGGTGCCCCCCCCTTTTTCTTTTTGGGGGGGACCTTCCGTAGGGCTGGCTTGCCTGGACTGGTTCTGCTGGCGGCAGCTGGAGGAACGGTCCTTGTCTTCGGTCCAGGTGGAAGAAGACATGCTGCGGGGGGCTTGGTTCCCTTCGCCAATGGAGGACGGCAGTAAATAATGGATTTGGAGAGAACGGAGCGCTCGGGTCAGATGGCTTTGCCGGGGCTTGAGATGCAAGGTGGAGAGTAAGTGACTTTAAAACTTTTTCTTGCTGGCGGCTTGGACTGGAAGAGACGTGGAGGGGGGTGTTTGTCAACCCCCCCCTCGGATTTACAACAGTGGCGTTTAGAAATGGCTCCTCGTTGTGAGGAAGCGGATATTTCTCATCCGGACTTTTGCGGAACAAGTGAAAGTGCTTTGCGGCTTGTTTCTATACAATGTATCTAAGTCCGGCTTTATTGAAACAATTTCTTTTTTCACTCTCTCCTGCTGGCTGCCTGGCTGGGCGGTGGAAGATGGCTCCTCTTTGTTCCTGAATGACTATTTCTTTATGGAAAATCACCAACATTTCTTTGTAATTTGGACTGTCTCTCTTTATTAATGGAAATTTTTTTTGGAATAACTGGTTCCTTCCCTGGAATACCTTCTCTTTTTTAACAATTGACTGTGGAAACTGTTTCTTCTCTGGGCTCTACAGCTTGTTACAACTCTGAGCTGAACTTTTTTTTCTCCTGACTGGCTCCAGCAGCCGCACCCAAAAAACGCCATTTTGGTGGCACTGATTATAATAGCTTATCATGGCTTCAAAAAAACAACCAGAGAATTCGAGACTGGAACAAAGAATGACGGCGATGGAGGAAGCATTAAACTCCTTGGTGCTGGAAATTAAAGTGATGAGAAGAGACCAGTGTAGCTCTAAGCTTGAACTTTTGGAAACACAAAAAAAATTGATGGAGAACACGCAGAAGACCGAGGAGCTGGAAGTGGGGTTGGCTGGGGCAAAGGGAGAACTTAAAAATGTCAACACTGAAATTGCAGATTTGTCTGGTCATATGTCTAGGATGGATTTTGAAAGAATGTCATATTTTTTAAGATTTCAGAACATTTTGGAGGAAACTGGTGAATGCCTTCCTGATCTCATGAGTACAATTTTAGCAGACTATTTACATAAACCTAAAGAGGAGATCAGGGGGGACATTGACCTAGTCTATAGAATTAATTCAACATATGCCAGGTTAAATGAAGTACCCAGAGAGATACATATTAAATTTGTTAGAAGGTCGACCAGGGAGGGAATTTTGAAGGCGCAGAGAGACAGGCCTTTAGAGAGACGTGAAAGTTCTCAAAATATTTTTGTATTTCACCCTACCCCTACCCTACCTTAAAAAATTTGTAAAAACCAATAAAACTTTTTCAATATATTAAAAAAAAAAGAATACACAGGGATTTGTAGTAATCATCTTCATCCAGATTCAATGTTATTTTTGTGGGGCATCTTGATTTTCTCAGTTTTCCTTGTTTGATCATGAATGTGACACATTTGTCTAATTCAAACTCCATTATAAATCTTGATTTTATATACTGATGGTGTTGAGCAGCAATTCTATCACATGGTGTTTTTCCATACAGTTTCAGATTGTCCATGCAAAGAAGGTGGGATAGTCTGGCAGATGTTTTTGATGTTTGTTACCAGGGCCTGAGTTATTCAGTATTGTTGACAGAGTACAATGGCAAATAATAGTGATGATAGTGAATCTCCTTGAAATATTCCCATCTTGATATTAACTTCTCCCAGTCTCTCACCATTGACTTTGCACAAAGAATCTGATGTTTCTACTGATTTCTGTTTTTTCTAAGCACATGATTATCTAGTCATATGGCAGAGAGTTGAATATCTTTCAATCCATGCTACATTCTCCATCTGGATGGAGAGAGCATCCAGGAATGGGTTGACCTCTCTGCAAGCTGATTGGATTGAGTCTATCAAAGCTGTTAAATCACGCTGTTGCTTGGGCTTCCCAGCTTTTTGTCTCCGTAGTCAGCTTGGACAGACATGTCTAAATTCCCTATTTTTTGGAAACCCTGGATCGACTATCATCAATTCTACAATTGGACATTTTAAATGTGAGTAAGCACCACTGACTCCCAGTAACATCTACCATATAATCACAGTGCCTCCTTTGGAGGCAAGAGCTTTGGATCTGATCAGAGACTCAGAGACTCACACCATTTTTCAACTATCACAAGTGACAGGGCGCCATAGCTGAAATGACCAGGGCTGGAAGAGTTCATAACCCGATCTGATAGTCAAGGGGTGTGCAGACTTGATAAGTCTCGAGTTCATTGCAGCCCAGTGAAGCTTATCGCTGTAGCCAGAAGCCTCACGCTTCACCCAGCGATTTTTTAAAACCAGGAGGAAGTGGAGATCAATTTTCTCCAACCAATTCCTTACTGCCCATCAGTAGAGCTGGGCCATAGGGCTCAATGTCAGACCTGAAAGAGGCCACAGAGGCTTCTGAGCTGCATTCACAGTGGTCAAGGGTGGCACCTGAGGCCACCTTTACTCCCACCTCAGCTGGCCTAAGACCAGCGAGCGAAGCAGGCCTAGTAGAACCAGTTAGCATGCAGGCCATCATAGCTGAAGCCATCAGACAGGGCATTCAGGCTGGACTGAAACAGTCCAGGCAGGCTTCCTCACAAGTGTCAGCAATCATGAGGGACAGGGCCAATCCCCATCAGGGCAAGCAAGAGCTGCCTTCCTTCCCTGAACCACGCTCTCCAGTTCCATCACATAGGAACTCACTTCAAGTCTCCACATTTGGATGAGATAGGCCAAGAGATATTGACATGTCAGATGATGAGGGGATTACCTTTGACCAATCCGCTTTTGTGGGTCTTTTCAAACCTGGACTGTTCAAATCACTTCTCGTTGAGGCCAAAAACACAGCACACCTTGGAGCCAATTCTTCTCTGTCTCTGAGCCTGATCACCTGTCCAGCCTAACTGATCCGCTCTTCAAGGAACCTATGGCACAGTCAGAGGTCATTCCCGTATCCAAGCTATTCATCGATGTCGTACAGAGGCAGTAGCATCTCCTGTAACAGGGCTGAACCCATCAACAACTGACAGGCAATTCTACAACATGGACCCAGAACTGGCTCGGGTTCTACAGATATCAACTGTGGATGCTCCTGTGGTGGCCTTACAGCCATCGTCCTCTATGCCAGGAGAATCAAAGGAGACTCTTAAACCAGAGGACAGGAGGACCAAGCAGACGCTACAAAAAACACACCAAGTGGCTATGTGGGCAATCTGAGCGTCTACGATGGCCTCCTTCTTTAATTGTACTTCCTTGCTTTGGCTGAGACAACTGTAAGAAAGGATCTCAGCAGCAGACATAAGATCACAAGAGGATATCAGTAAACTCATGGCCACGGTCCAGTTTTCTGTGGACACCACACTGAACGTGGCTTGCTTTGCGTCAAAGGCCATGGGATCGTCCATAGTGGCCCACTGCAAGCTTTGACTCCATTACTGGCAGACGGATGCCCACCACTAATGGCAACTTGATTCAGCCCCATTCAAACGGGAACACCCTGGACTACTCATAGAATCCAGGGACAAGAGAAAGATCCTGCCGGCCTTATCTAGGAGGTCTTTTCGCCCTACCCGTATTCCCATAGACCAACCTTTCGGGCTACAGAAGCAAGTGCCAGTTTTCCCTAGGACCAGGGGAACTACAACCCCAGGCAAAGGCAGTATCCTCACAGGGCATCTAGAGGTAAACTGTGAAAGTGGCCCTTTCGTTGCTGAGGAGGTCGTTACTTTTACCACCCCAGTAACTGCACCTCCAACCCTCCCATCGGGGAGTGCCTGACCCTCTTTGCTGACTGATGGGAGGGAGTTGCATCCAACGCCTAGGTTTGGGACACAGGTCAGATCTATCCTGGAATTCCTTTCCGCACCCCGGTGGTTCTTCGTCTGTTGCCCTGTGTCCAAATCACTGGACAAGAAGGTCCTCATGGAGTCGGCAATAAAACACCTACTAGACATCCATGCAATTCACAGAGATCCAGAGGGCCAACGGGCAGGGATTCTATTCCATCCTCTTTGTGATTCCCAAGTCCTCGGGGGTGGGGGAGAGCTATTCTAGATCTTAAAAGGCTGAGCTACCATGTTGTATACAGATAGTTGAAGATGCACTCACTTCAATCCATTCTGGGGGGCGTCAGGGAGGGCGACTTTCTTTCATCCATTGATCTGATGAAGGCTTATCTCCATATCCCCATTCAACATCCCCACCATCAATTCCTATGGTTCCATTATGCCGGCTAGCACTACCAATATAGGGCCTTACCCTTTGAACTGTCATCTGCACCAAGGGTGCTTATGAAGGTCCTGGCTTCCTTGGTGGCTTATCTCCAGGCCCTACTCGTGTGTCCAGTGTTATCTGGGTGATAGCCTGATCCAATCATCCTCAGTCTTCCAAACTAGGGAGGACCTGTGGGTTACCATCCAGACACTGCAAAAATAGATAAGGAAGAAAAAAAAAATCCAAAAGCAACCTCAGAGTTCTGAATTCTTTAAATATTCATTATCAAGATTTAAAAGTTTCACTAGCAATCAACTCTGTCCAGTCTGCTCTCTATTTCTCCAAACCATTCTCCCAAATCTATTTGATAAATTATTAATCTGTATTGGTGTTTGCGTCTCTGCCATTGCTTCTTGGAGTGGAGGGATAATCTATCCTCCCCCCTTTTATGTTCTCTCTTTTGTTCACAATCAATCAGGGAGAAAAAAAGCTTTTGACTACAGTGTACCCCAGGGTACTATCACGATGTCATCCAGATGCAGACACTGCAACACTACGAGTTCTCTATCAACCTAGAAAAGAGTCACTTTGCTCCTGCAAACCGTCTGCTGAATTTAGGGGCAATCACTGACACCTTGGGGTGCAGGGTCTAGCTATCCCAGGAGCAGCAGACCAGCCTCAAGGACTTCACAGGCCATGTCAAGGAGGAGCCGACTGTGTCTTTAGCCCTACTCTCTCAACTCCTGGGCAAGATGGTGTCTTGCATTTCCATCATTCCCTGGGCAAACCTGCACACCAGGGATGTTCAGTGGTTTCTTTTGCCTTTTCAGAGAGAAGGCAGGAGCAATTCATCAGCCAAGGTCCATGTTCCAGCAGACATCCTTCAATCTCTCCATTGGTGGATGTCCCCAGCCATCTCCAGAGGTTGCCTCTTCAAGAAATCCAAGAGACTGACAGTCACCACGGATGCCAGCCTATTTGGTTGGGGGAGGCACACACCTTCAGATGCAGATGGCCCAGGGGCAGTGGTCTCAGCTATAATGGGCCCAAAGTATCGACTGGAGCTGCGAGCAGTCTACCTGGCCCTACGTCAGTTCCAAGGGATGGTTTCCAGTAAACACCTGCTAATACTAACCATCAATGTGGCTGCCAAAGCCCACATCAACCATCACAAGGGCCAAAGCCCACATCAACTGTCAAGGGTGAAGAGGTACCTTCTATCAATTGTGGCAGAACACAACTCTGGAGTGACCAGTGTGCAGGCAGACTGGCTCAGTAGAGCCTCAATCGACCATTCGGAGTGGTGCCTACACCCGCCACTATTCTGGAACTAACAGGCCATTGCAGGCTCCCGACATTGACCTCTTCGCCACCCCAGCCAATGCACAACTGCCAAGGTTTTACACAGGTCTCTGGCCCCAGGAGCAGAGGGGGTCAATGCTCTGCAATCTCCTTGGCCACCAGGACTGCTCTATGCCTTCCCCCCTCTGTCCCTTCTCCCGAGGGTGATATGGAAGGTATTAGCAGAAAGGGTGGAGATTCTGCTCCTCGACCCCCATTGGCCACGATGACTGTGGTTTGCCAACCTGGTGGCTCTTTCAGTGGCTCATCCCTGGAGGATCCCTCAGGACAAGATCTCACTCAGCCTGGGGGTTCTGGTTCATCCAGAGCCACAGTGGCTCCATCTGACCACCTGACACTTGAATGGAATGTTCTGAGGGAGGACAATTTCTCTCCAGGGTCATTAAAACTACCCAGGCCACCAGGAGCCCCCCACAGACCGCATATATAACTACTATGTTTCCCCAAAAATAATACCTCCCCAGTTAATAAGCCCAATTGGGCTTTTGAGCGCATGCACTAAAATAAACCCTCCCCCCAAAATAAGCCCACCTCAAAAATATTGCAACACAGCAGCAGTCAGGAGGTGACCACGCTTGCCACCTACTGCACCTCAAAAATAATAAGACCTCCCCGAAAATAAGACCAAGTGCTTATTTCAGGAGTCAAAAGAAAATAAAATCCTGTCTTTCCCCACACAGGTGACAGTGGCTCAAATCCTGGACTTTCTCCAGGATGGACTAAACAAAGAGGCAGGTAGCAGCATTGTCCTCAGTGCTGTCCAGTGGGGTCCTGCAATCTTTGATGCAGAATCCCACAGTACACCGCTTCTTAAAGGAAGCAGTCAAATTGAGGCCTCTAGTGATGCAGAGAATACCCTACCTGGGTCCTGTCCAAGGTTTTGAACTCGCTCACCAGAACCCCCTTTGAGCTGTTGCAGGAGGCCTCCCTGTGATTCTTTATACCCAAGGTGGCATTCCTTGTGGCAATTATATCTGCCAGGAGGATCTCGGAATTGTAGGCCCTTTCTGTGAGAGAGGACCTCTGTATACTTCACCTCAACAGGGTAGTGTTATGCCAAGACCCCTCCTTTGTCCTCAATGTGTTCACTTGGTTCTACAGGGCCTTGAACTGATCCTGCCAAACTTCTGCCCAGCACCTTCTCATTGCCTGGAGAAGAAGTGGCACATCTTGGAAGTCAGGAGGGTTCTCAAGAATTATATAAAGAGGACTTCCTCCTTCAGGAATTCAGAGTCCCTCTTCCTGTCCTTCCAGCCTTCATCCTTGGGCAAGAAGGTCACAAATTCCATGATTGGTCGATGGCTGAGGGCATGCATTGCCAAAGCCTACGACCTGTAGGGCATTTCATTGCCAGGATGCATTACCGCACATTCTATCAGAAATGCAGCCACGACGGTGGCATGGGCAATGCAGGCATTATTGAAGGTCTGCTGAGCTGCATGGTCCTCTCCCTCCCCTTTCATCAAACACTTTGGAATGGACAGCTTTGCCTCATGTGCTGCAGAGTGTCCATAGAGAGGGGGTATCTTCAGACCAGACTGGCCCACTCATAAGGAGAAACTAGCTTTGCTATGTCCCATTCCTGGATGCTATCTCCTCCCAGATGGAGAAGGGGAGTTGGTCTTTACCTAATACAGAGCTTCTTCTTTTTTTAAAAAAAAGTTTTTTATTTTCCCTTTGAAGTTCATTCATAGATATACATTCTTATAATTGCTATTTAACATTTGTCTGTTCATCATTAGTCTCTATACTCATTTTTACACACACAAACACACACACACACACACACACACACACACACTAGTTGGGTCACTTTCTTGCCACCCCATACCTCCATCTTATTTTGCAACAACTTTACTCCTTCCATCTTCTCACCCTCCTTTCTCTACCTTCTTCTTTTTTCTTCTCCTTCCTTCTTTCTTCTTCCCCACTCTTTCCCCTCTCCTCCCTTTTCCTCTTTCTTAACCTCTCTCCTACTCTTACATCCCCACCCTTACTTTCTCTGCTTTACCCTTTTCCCTCCTCATCCCCCCTCATTTCCGTTGTTGCCCTTACTTATTTATTTTCTCTATATATATATATGTATGTATATATGTATGTATGTGTGTATATATATATAAATTTAGAATAGTTTGTGCAAAGCCGCTAATCTCAGAAAGTACTACACCGATCAGCACCAAATTTTCACACAATGTTCCCAAGAACCTCCCATGCAATCATGCGTACATTTTGTGTGGCTGGCACACATGTGCCATGTGCAAGTAGCACAAATGTAAAAGGTAGGCACTTCTCAGGTTTTCACCTCTGTAGCTCCTCCCATCCGATGCCTGCTTATGATGCGTCATACACATGCCCCTCACATTTCCAACGGTCTTTTCCTCAGCAACCGAATATGCCTCTAATGTTTCCCAGAATAAGGCATGTGTAGTAGCACACTCCCAGGTGGCCCATTTTTGGTCCCAGGAGGCTGTATGGATGCCTACTATGCCCAAAACTAGGCATGGGGGGCAGCACACTCCCAGGTGGCCCATTTTTGGTCCCAGGAGGCTGCGTGGTGTGTAGGTAGGGGGATAGAGGGGGGGGAATACAGTAGGTAGGTAGGTAGTGGGATAGAGAGAGATAGGGAAAAATACAGTAGGTATGTAGATAGGTAGAGGGATAGAGAGAGATAGGGAAAAATACGGTAGGTAGGTAGGTAGGTAGGTAGGTAGGTAGGTAGATAGAGGGACAAAGAGAGGGAAAAATACAGTAGTTAGGTAGGTAAAGGGATGAAGAGAGAGAGGGAGAAATACAGTAGGTAGGTAGAGGGATAGAGAGGGGAAAATACAATAGGTAGGTATGTAGGTAGAGGGGTAGAGAGAGATAGGGAAAAATAGAATAGGTAGGTAGGTAGAGGGATGGAGAGAGGGGGGGGGAATTCAGTAGGTAGGTAGGTAGAGGGATAAAGAAAGGGAGAAATACAGTAGGTAGGTAGAGGGATAGAGAGAGATAGGGAAAAATACAGTAGGTAAATTGGTAGGTAGAGGAATATATATATATGTATGTATGTATGTATGTTACGTTTTTGAGCTGATCAATAAATAGGTCAAGGAGACTAGGATAGGTCTATATATATATCCTTGTTCCACAACACCCTGTTAGGCCCCAATTAAGGGAGGAAGCATACTGTTTCCTTTTCTGCCTTTCGGCTCATCACCAGAGACCATCTAGACAGAAAGCCATGAGTTCCGTTGTGTAATTTTTTTATATATGTGTGTTAGGTTTTTGATTTATTGATCAGCTCAAAAACCTAACACACACACACACACACATATATATAGTTTTTTAAATTTTTAATTAAATAGAAATACAAAAAAAAATCATCCTTCATTACATCCTGTAGAAAGCGTGTTGAATAATTACATATAGCTCTCGTGTTTCTTCCACCATCATTACTCATAAATTGTATTAAATTATATGCTTTAAATCAAAAATTCATTGTATATCTTAATATCTTTATACCAAAATTCTCCTTTAACCACAATTATTTAGACATGCTTCTTCCTCAGATAGTTCTCACATAGACATAACCACATAATTGCATTCATTGACTATTTCAAAAAGCCTCCAATAACATTGCACCTTAGGAACGTGTTCTATATAAAAGTCAATTAATACTATTTCTATTCCCCATTTTTTATTAAACAATATCCATTAACATTCCTTAATAGTTGACTAAAAATCTTTTACTGCTTATGTCCATCCTCATTCCACTTTAAATTGTATTGCATCTATAATGAATTCTAAATAAAAATGTATTAATTTGTTTTGGTCTTTTTCCAGAATCACAATTTACAGTTTGTGTCAGATCTGCTTCCATCATAAATCAGGAAAGACCACGCTTAAGCTCATTTGGAAAGTTTAAGGTTACTTTTACTGAATATGATAAGACTGCAGCGAAAGTCAAGCAAGAAATGAAACATTTAGGCACGTAACATACGCATCAAAGTATAACCCAACCCTTATCCCCTTGACCCCAGTAAATTGTCCAATGCAGAGCCCTTCACATTGTCAGGTGCACGTCCTGCCCAGGAGCATCATCACAGTGGAATGCAAGACCGTTAGCTTAGGTGATAACAGCCAGCTCACTTAATATTCAGACAGCCCCTCCCTCCCCGTTTCAAAATGACAGCCGAAGCGAGAAAAAAGCAGAGGCTGACATCTGGCCCTCCTCCAGAAAAGCGACGTCAGTCCTGCAATAAAACACAAACAATACAAAAACACCGAGAGGGTTTGTGTGTTGTATTGTTTGTGCAATAAAACACAAACAATACAAAAACACCACAAAAAACAGACACAAAGGAACAACAGTGGTTAAGGCTTGTCATGATATTTAGCATAAAACTTCAGTATCTTAGGGGCCCGAACGTGGCGTTTTTCCACCCACTCGGTATGGGACGAAGGGAAATCCTTCCAAGACACTAGGTATTGCACTTTATTTCTCTAGAGTCTAAAATGTCCCGTACATCATAATGGGGTTCACAAGCTACTAATAACGGCGGTGGGGGATCAGATTGTGGTCAACGAAGATGAGAGGTGTGTTCAGGTTTCAATAGATGGACATGGAAAATCGGGTAAAGCCGACGATAAGTTTTCGGCAAATCCAGTTTGACTGACATGGAACTGATGATCCTAACAATGGGTAAAGGTCCAACAAATTTCGGGCCCAGTTTTTTACATTTTTGAGGGCTCTCCAAAACTTGTAAAAAGGTACACACGGTCACCAACTTTATAATTTGGAGGGGCAACTCGTTTTTTATCAGCATACAACTTATGAGATTGGTGAGCATCATCCAGCGTTTTCCGTGCCACAGGCCAAAACGATGCCATCTTACTACTCCAATCCAAGAGTGAGAGGACGTCAGGAGTCTCGTGGGGCAGCTCAGGAATAGGCACAAAATCTTGGCCATAAATTACTTTGAAAGGAGTCATACCGGTGCTGCTATGAACGGAGTTGTTCTACGCCACCTCAGCATGGATTAACAGGTCGGCCCAATCATCTTGTTGGAAACACCGCAGATATTGCTCCAAAACGGAATTAGCCCTCTCACAAGCTCCATTCGTCTGAGGGTGGTGGGAGGAGCTTAAACCTTGGGAGGAGCCTATCATCTTCAAAAACTCCTTCCAAAACCGAGAAGTGAGCTGAACTCCTCTATCAGAAATAATACATCGAGGAACTCCATGTAGCCGATAAATGTGAGTCAGGAACAATTTTGCTAAGGCTTTAGCCGATGGGATTCCTGAGCATGGAACAAAATGAATTTGTTTCGAAAACAGATCAGTAGCTACCCATATGACAGTGAAACCACGGCTATTTGGAAGATCCACAATGAAGTCCATAGATATCTCCTTCCAAGGAGACTCCGGCCGTGCTACAGATTGGAGGAGACCTTGAGGTTTGCCAGGGGGGCATTTACATGCAGCACAAACTGGGCAACTAGCAATGTAGGACTCAACATCTTTCTTCATACAAGGCCACCAGAATTGACGTTTAAGTAAGTGTAGGGTCTTCACGAACCCAAAATGATGAGCCAAACGAGAATCGTGTGCCCTCTGGAGCACAAAAGTACGGAGCTTAGCTGGGACGTAAAGTTTAGAACCCACCCAAGGTAAGTTATCCCGCAATGTACAGTCTCCACAATGTGCAGCAAACCAATAATCAGCCTGAAGTTCTTCCTTAATTCTAGAGATTGATTCAGGTGGGGTTTCGGTCTGTAGAGTTGAATGGCTGCGAGTGGTCACCGGAGCAGCTAAGTTACACACCGGAATAACAGGCTGGACAACTGTAAGCTTAGAGCTATTGTATTGAGGAAGGCGTGATAAGGCGTCCGCCATAAAGTTTTTTCCCCCAGGAATATATTTCATGGAAAAGTTAAATTGACTGAAATATTGAGACCAATGGACTTGTTTAGGAGAAAGTTTGCGAGGTGTCCGTAGAGATTCCAAGTTCTTATGATCAGTCCAAACTTCGAACGGGTGAGAAGCTCCCTCCAAGAAATGTCGCCAAGTCATAAGGGCCCAACGCACTGCAAAAGCTTCCTTTTCCCAAATAGCCCATCTTCTTTCAGTATCTGAGAGCTTACGAGAGGTATAAGCGCAAGGTTGTAACTCCCCGTTGGAGTTGTATTGTAGTAGAACAGCTCCAACTGCCACATCGCTGGCATCTGCCTGTACGACAAAAGGTACATCCATGCCACTGTGTTTTAAAATAGGTTCCACTGCAAACAAGCGTTTAAATTTTTCGAAGGCCGCTTGGCATTCCATAGACCAGTTCAGGGGTTTACTAGGTCGTGGTTTTTCTTCACCCTTTGTTTTTAATAAGTTCATAATTGGTAGAGCAATACTTGCAAAAGAGGGAATAAATTGGTAAAAGTTTGCAAAACCCAAGAAACTTTGCAATTGTTTACGGGTGCGAAGCAGGGCCCACTCAGTCACTGCTTTTACTTTAGCAGGATCCATCTCAATACCTCCTGATGAAATCCGATATCCGAGATAGTCGATCTTGCTTTGATGAAAGTCACACTTTGAAAGTTTAGCATATAGTTCCGCCGCCCTCAGCTTGCGCAAAACAGAACGGACAAGCTTCACATGTTCTTCACGTGTTTCCGTGTAAATAAGGATATCATCAAGATAACGCCTTTGTACAGGTGCTGATGTAAGACTTTATCAGTTGCATGAAAACCGTTGGTGCCCCTTGTATGCCAAACGGCAGAACTTTAAATTGAAAACAACCTAACAGGCAATTAAAAACTCATCCACTCATCCCCTTCTTTAATCCTAATTCTATAGTAAGCTTCTCTGAGGTCCAGTTTTGTAAAAATCTTACCTCTCGCCAGATGGGCGAGTATGTCTTTCATGAGGGGGAGGGGGTAGACATTTTCAGCACAGATCGTGTTTAAGTTCCTGTAATCTACCACTAGACGTAGTTGGCCATCTTTCTTTTCTCTGAACATAACAGGAGCTGCTACTCAAGGTCTAGCAGGTTCAATAAAACCCCTTGCCAAATTTTTGTCAATGAACTTGCGCAATTCCACCATTTCCCCTGGTGTCATGGAATAAATGTGTGGTTTAGGTAGTTGCACCCCTGGGAGGAAATCAATGGTGCAGTCTGTGGAGCGGTGAGGATTATCATAAAATTTCTCGCTAAAAACGTCTTTCAAATCCAAATATTCTTTAGGGATCTTTTCTTCCCCGGTATCTGTTCCAAAACGGTTGCCACTTGGTCAGTCGACACGCTTTCATTGGGGTTGGGGGGCACATCTAAGGATGGGTTATGGCCGTGGTGGTGTGAGGACGTGCTCTCCACTTCACAGGGCATTTTACGGAAAGTAAATGCGGATTAAAGTGTTTGAAATGCACCGATAGAAGCCAAAATTTTTCACAGTTGCATCGGAAGAGCTGTTGACCCAGTAGATTGACTTTTGAATTGGTAGGTCAACTTGAATTGCTTGATTTTTGAAGTTTTGTTTACCGTGGGTAAGTGAAGGAGGGCTGACCAGATAGGCAGCCGCGAGTGCGCAGTTGGGTAAACAGCTGCTCTTTGTTCTTATTAATACCGCGATCTGCATTTTTTTTTTGCTGCGAAGCAAAGGCACAGACATCAAAGACTGAATTTGTAAACAGTGGAAAGATTTTTTCTTTCGGATGGTATGTGGATTTCAAGCTTTTAAGCTGAACTTTTGTTTGTGAAGTGCCTAAGCTGAAGTAGCAAAAATACAACCCTGGGCAACGCCTTCTAACGGCTGATAGAGGTTGGCTTTTCTTTCTTAAGTAAATTATACAAATGAACTGAGAGTTATAAACTATTATTTAGCTCTTTTGAGTGCAATAAAAAGCTGTCTCAGCTTCAATTGGGATTGTTGTCCCTTTATTTTCATTAAAGACCCTCTTGGCAAAGGTGGATAACTAAAAATTTACTAAATATGGCGACTCAACAGTCTACAGAAATGCAACAAATTGTTGTGGCTTTAAATATAATTGGTGAAAAATTATCAGGATTGTCAGATAGAATGGACAATATGACATTGGAAATTAAAAAAACAAAGCAAGAAATGAATGAAAATTTTGCAAAGCAAACAGTGGAAATGACAATTATTAAAGATGAAATTGAACAGATTCATGTACATGATGCAAAGATAGATCGCCAAATTGGAGGAATTTTTAAAAAAAATGAACAACAAGATAAAAGAATTTGTCTTTTGGAAGAAGAATTAAGAAAATATAATGTAGTTATTCGAGGAATTCAAGAAGAAAAAGTAGATAACTTGAAACAAAGAGTCTTAAAATGGCTGAATGATCTCGATACACAAATTATATTCACAGTAACAGATTTGGTAAGTGTTTTTAGAGTTGGATATAAAAGACAAAATGGTTCAAACAGAAATGTATTTGTGAGATTTGCAAACCTTAGTGATAAACTGGAGGTGATGGCGAAAATAAGAGAGATGGGTGAAGTTCCAAAATTTGAGGAGAAAATTATTCAAGTCTTTCCGGATATATCAAGAGATGAAAGAGCGTGGAGATTTTTTTTGAAGCCAATTACAAAGGTTTTGAGAGACAATGGAATTAAATATAATTGGAGACCACCACAACAGTTGAAATTCTTTTATAAAGGGAAAATGCAAACAATTACTCCGCAAATAGATGCAGTAATATATTTACATGAGCTTGGACTGATTGAAAAAGATGAGGATATAACAGAAATTAAAAATCAAATGCTTAAGATGGGTGGAACATACGTAAAAACTCCAACACCAGAAGAAAAAGGGGCTGTTGGAGGACAAGATCCTAAAAGGTTAAAGCGGAAGGAAATCTCACCGGCGATGTCTGAACAAAAGAAAAGTTGTGACGATGCAAGGGGAGAGGGAGCAGATAAGGTGGAAGATCTTGGAAAAACGCAGGAAGCTGAGTGCGGGGAAAAGATACCACTGTCTTCTTTTTTCGAGAGATGAATTTAAGTAGACAGCCCGAAAGAAGTGACCCGACCATTGGCATGTCCCCTCCCCCACACTCTTTTTGTAGAGGCGGAAACCAATTGAGGATGTGGGGGATGAAGATTGTTTGTTATTCGTTGTTTGTTGTGTCTTACGTAATTTCTTGGTTTTTTTTTATTATTATTATTTTTATGTTGAATATTATTTGAAATGTGGGAGTTTGGTGTTGGGATTTGGGCACGGAAAGGAAGAGGAGGGGATAGGATTAAAAAAGTTACAGTTTAAATGCGTTTTATAAAAATAATGACATGGAACGTGAGGGGAACAGGGAATCAGATTAAAAGAAGACAATTGGAACTTAAAATTAAAAGGAACCTACCAGATATATTATTTTTGCAAGAAACTCATCAAAAATCTGAAGACTTAAATAGAATGTATATAAAGGGTATGCAAATTTATGAAAAATCTTTTGGAACTACAAAAGCTAGAGGAGTTGCAACATTGATATCAGATAGGGTATATTTTGAAAAAAAACAAGTAATTGTGGATGATGAAGGAAGATATATAATAATTGTGGGAAATATTAGGAAAAAGTGACACTTGTTAATTTATATCTACCGAATGAGAAACAAAAAGAATTCCTTGAAAAAATAACCAAAATCTTGGAAATTGAAAGTGTAGGGAAAGTAATTGTGGCTGGGGATTTTAATTTAATAAGAGATAAAATAGATAGTACTAATTCCACTCGCTGTGGAGGAGCAAATAAAGGGGAGACATTAAATAAATGGATGCTTCGAAATGGCGTGGTGGATGTTTGGAGAGAAGTGAAAGGTACTGAAAGAGTGTACACTTTTTATTCCAAGATATATAATACATATTCAAGAATTGATTATATTTTGGTTTCTAAAGACTTGTTGAATAATGTGGATAAAATAGATGTGGGAATTTTTAAGGACTCTGATCATGCAGAAGTTACGATGGAAATAGATTTTAATTTTGAGAAAAAAGGAAGATGTTGGAGATATGATGAAAAACTGTACAAAAATGAGGAGGATAAAATATGGATATTTAAAAAATGGGAAGAAAGTTGGAGATTGAATGATAATGGAGAGGTCAAATTTGAAATTGGGATGCGATGAAAGCAGTATTTAGAGGAGAAAGTATTATCAAGCAGGAAATATAGAAATTATAAAAATAAAATTGAACAGGATATAAGTCAGATTAAGGCATTGGAGAATCAATTTTTACTTACTAAGGAAAAAAATTGTTTGGAGGAGCTGAATTTGCTAAAAAATAAATTGATAGAAGAGGATACAGAATTGATTTAAAAAATATAAGATATTTAAATAGGAATTTTTTTGAATTTAGTAATAAAAACTCTAAGTTATTGGCAAGGATGGCGAAAAATAAAAGGGAGAAGAGAGAAATTGGACCCCTGATAGATGATAAAGGCATATAAGATGTTATAAAAAATTAGAGAAATGTGAAGTGGTTAGGAATTTTTTTCAAAAATTATACTCAAAAAAATCAATTGACTCGGAAAAATTGAAAAGTCATTTAGAAAAATATGTTGTGAAAATTGACCGAATACATAAAGACTTGATGGAAGGAGATATAACACAAGATGAGATTAATGAAATAATACAAAAGATAAAATTAGGGAAAGCTCCAGGTGAAGACGGATTACCTGCTGAGTTTTATAAAGAATTTAAGGAAATAATAATACCAAAATTGCAAAAATTATTTAATGGAATTTTACATGGTGGAGAAGTTCCGATGTCATGGAATAGAACGGTAATATCTATAATCCCTAAACCAGATAAAGATTTGGAAAGCATTGAGTCCTATCGACCCATTTCTTTAATTAATCAAGATGCAAAGATATTTACCGCCATTATAAGTAATAGATTAAGTAGATTTATAGATAGATATATAAGTTATAATCAAGTAGGTTTTGTAAAGGGTAGATATATGAGTGATATTGTTAGAAGAGTATTAAATATTATAGATGTAGCCGAACATAATGGTGATAAAATAGGTATAGTATCACTAGATATTTTTAAAGCTTATAATTCCGTACAATGGGAAACTATTAAAGTAGTTATTGAAGTATTAGGTTTTGGTAATAAATTTATACATGTTATTTCGAAATTGTATCAAAAAAGTAGTGCAAGAGTGAAGGTGAACGGAATAATGACAGAAGAGATCAAATTGGAAGCGGGTACGAGACAAGGATGTCCCTTGTCTCCAACATTATTTTTATTAGTTATGGAAATTTTGACTAAAATGATAGAAAAAGATGAAGAATTGGAAGGGTATAAGGGATATAAGATAAACTTGTACGCGGATGATACTTTGATTATTTTGAAAGATATAGAGAAAGATTTGAAGAAGATACACAAGCATTTGAAAGAATTTGAAGAAATGACAGGTTTGAAAGTAAATTGGTCAAAATCTGAATTATTAATGGATAATAATGGTAATGAGCGGGAGAATATGCAAGAACAATTTGGGATAGGGATCAAAAATACATTGAAATATTTGGATATAACACTTTCACTCAAAGTTAGAGAAATGAAAAAACTTAATTACGATGTGGTGATGAATGAAGTTGAGAAAAAGATAGACAAATATAAAAAGATAAAGTTGTCTTGGTTTGGTAGAATTGCAATGTGTAAGATGATGTTGTTACCAAAGTTTAATTTTTTATTTGAGATGCTACCATTAAATTTGACAGAGAAAGATATTGAAAGATATCAGAAGAAATTGGATAAATTTTGTAATGGTGGGAAAAGACCCAGAATACTGAAGAAAATGTGGTATCAAAATCAAAAGGAAGGTGGATTGGGAATCCCCAACTTACTCAATTATTATTGGGCCTATGGTATTCGAACTGTGGTAAAAATACTTAAAGGTGAAGATAGTCATTGGAGAGATTTAGAGTTAAAAGATATTAAGAGATTCGGCTCAACATGGTTTTTAGATAAAGCAAAATCAAAAAGGGTAATTAATAGCTATTGGTTAAAGGGATTGAGTAAAATTTGGAATAAATTCGTTAAAACTTTAATTCCGGATATAATTTTTTGGGGGAAGACAATTGGAAATTGGCCGATTAAAACCAATATAAGTCGTGACAAGGTAATTGAAGATGAAAATATAGAAATTATAATAGATTGGCTAAAAACTTTAGGAAATGAAAGAAGGAAAAAAGAAATTATTGAAAAATTGGGTTTAGGCTGGTTTGAAAAAATACAAATAGAAAAATGGACTAAGAAAGTAAGGGGAAATTGCGAGATAAGCAGAAATAAAACTGAATTTGAACATTTAGTATCTCAAATTATGAAAGATGAAATTGGGTTAAAGGGACTCGTTAGTAAGATTTATAAGATTATAAATTTTGATGGAAAACCACAAATGGTGATGAAGATGAATTGGGAAAAAGAACTCAATATTAAAATATCAGACTTAGATTGGAATGTGAACTGGAAGAGTAGAATTATGAGGATTTTATCTGTAAGGATTAAAGAGCATAATTATAAGGTTGTTTGGAAATGGTATTTGACTCCATTAAGATTATCGTTGATGGATAAAAAAACTAGTAAAAAATGTTGGAGATGTGATATGGAATTAGGGACATGAACATATGTGGTACAAATGTGATAAAGTTAAAAAGCTTTGGCAACAATTGGAGAAAATGATATTTGAAATGATGGAGAAAAGAATAATATTGAGACCAGAAACTATATTATTGTTGATAATCAAGGAAACAGAACTAACAAAATATGAGAAAGAATTGATTAGAATTATGATTATAGTGAGTAGAATTATAATAGCTAGATATTGGAAATTAGATGTGAATTTTAGAATAGAAGAGTGGTATTGTGAAATGTGGAAATTAGCTTTAAATGATAAAATGACATGTGATATTAAATTTAGAAATGGTGTTTATAAAAAAGATACTTTTTGGAAAACTTGGAAACCATTTGTGGACTATGCGCTTGGAAATTTGGACGCTTCGATACCTGTACCCAGAGAACGTGGATTTTGGAGATCGTGAGGATATATCCGAAGAACCAAATCTTCCTTTCTTATGTATAGCACAGGGTGAAATATTGTATATGTATATTTTGTTGTAATGTTTAAAAATTTAATAAAAAAATAAAAAAAAATAAAGTCTTAAGGCGAATTCCTAGTTGCTGCACTAGAACTTGGCTTATAAGGCATCGTGAACATCCAGAATCCAAAAGGGCTAGTAATTCTGAGAAATGTCCACTAGAGGGCGTTTTTAGCTTAAGGGGAATAGTCATGGCGCCCGACCGGGAACTCACCCAATGCCTGCCCGTTTCCTCGTCAGACCCGGCCTCCTCCTCCCAGTCATTCGGATCCTGTCCTGGTTCGTAATAGTTGGTAGTAAGGTCCAGTGGCTCCATCCCCGACATCGCTGGCCTGGTACGTAGATCAGTTTTCCTGATCCCTTTGTTCATCTCAGAGGGTGGTTTGGGGTGGGGTTCGATCTCATTCTGCAAGCATTCACCCAATGCCCCTCCTTCCCACACTTGAAACAAGCAGTACCGCATTGTTTTTTGGAGGATCCACCCCGTTCTTCCCTTGGTCTATCACGACGTGATGTAGCAAATGGGGGTGCTTTAACTTCTCTTTCCACTGAATAAAAATTGGCTTTTCTGATTAAATCAATTTCCACGTCAGCAGGTAAATCGTACCAACCCTTGAGGGTATGTGGGTTCCGTCTGTTGATAGAGCTCATATATCAGGATGCAAGCCCTCAGTGAAACTGTCGATAAGATCCTCCTCACTCCAACCTCTCATGTAAACAGATAATTCACGAAAGCGTTGAGAGTATTCTTGGACTGGCTGATTTCCCTGACGTAATGTCTTCATTTCTAGGTGGGCTTTACGTTCTATGAGGGGGTCCTCGAAACGCCTTCTCAGGGAGAACATAAATCTGTCGAAATTTCTCATCAGAGGGGAGTTATCATTGTGCAGAGCCACAATCCAATCTGATGCTTTGCCCTCCAGGACAAGACAAACAACCCTAATTTTCGCTTCGTCGTGGCAAATCAAGTGCAGCTTGCCTCACAAAGTTGCTGACATGCTAATTCCTTAGCATCACCTCCAAATTTCACTCCCAATGGAGGGACAGTAGCCATTCTGCAGGCCAGGGGGCTTGCTTCCCTTCTAGGGCGTGGTGGGGGGAAACTGGCCTTGCTGTCGCTGGGTGCTGTGTATACTCATCTTTCTGGGTAGGGTTCCCTCCAATTTGGGGTTTTTCCTCCTCCCTCCTTGGTAATAACCAATCCTGAGGGTAGAGAACCCCTTTTTCCTTGCTTTCTCTGCTGCGTTTCAGATCATCAGCCTCTGCAATTAGCTTCTGCGCTTGCTGTCTTAGAAGAAATTCATCCTCTGGCAATTCCCAGAAAGGGGGGGGGGCATTTGCGTCTAGTATTTGCTCCCCAAGGGGTTTCTTCAAGCATTCCTTTTCTGCCCACTCCCTCGGACCATCGGTGACGAACTGATTTATCTTCAGGTTCACCCCCCAGGCTAATATCCGTTAAGAGTTCAATGACTGACCTGGAATCTTTGGTTTCCTTTTTCTGGATATCTGGAGTGGGAGTGGAGGCTGTATCGGCCGCAGTTGCTGCCAGTAATTCTTCTTTCCCAGCGTCCGACATTCTTTGAAGTTTAGGGTTTTTTTCCTCTCACTCACTGCTGAAGCTATTAACTCAGAGATGAGTGTAATTTGATTCCTTGCTTTGCTTGGCATCTTGTTTTAATCTTCTTTTGTTCTCCTTTATAAGGTTTTTGTAAACTTCTTTCCGCACTTTACTGTTCAAAACAACTCTCAAATTGTATCGTTGCTGTTATTAAAAGGTGTTTATCTTTGGTTATCAGACATGCTTCTGGAAGAATTTCTCCTCTTACATCCATCATCAATTCTTTCTTTCCCTTTTCTTCTTGGAGACTGAGATGGAGCTCAGATTCTTTAGGTTCCCTTTTCCAAGTTCCCTTCTTTCTGATTTTTCCCACATTTGATTCATTAGTAAAATCGAGATACCCCCTTCAGTTGAAGAGAAAGATAAGACAAATCTTTGTCTTCAACTGAAGGAGATATCTCTTTATCTTCTACATCTTCTTCCTTCTCTTTAATTTGTGGGGCCCCAATCTCATATTTTGTTGTAATAAACACCAGTTTTTCCAATTTCTTATCGATTCTTCTATATCATTCCAAAAGATTTAAGATTCCAGCCAAAATGTTTGATATTCTAAAGTATCCTCATCTGGATATTGATCCATGTTACCAAAAAAAAAAAAAAGAAAAAAAAAGAAATAAGGAAAATTAATTACCACTGCCACCCTGGTCTCAGGCCTATTTTATCTTTTCATTTTAAATTAATTTAAATCACAGGTTCTGTTGAACTCTTCAAAGGAGAAGGATTCTGTATTTTTTTTTCCTTTTTCCTTCCTTTGCCTAAACAATTATCAAAGAGCACCTGTAAAAAAGCAATTCCTGCCCTTGAGTCTTTATCAGTTTCTATAAACAAGTTTTAAACCCTTCATCTAAATAGTCAACAATCTCCAAAGGGAAAAAAAATACATTGTCTCAAAAGGTCCAGCCTTTGACCTCCAAGTGGCAGTGTTGCTACTTTTCACTTTCTGTCTCTCTTCGTTATAAAAAAAATAAAAAAATAAAGTTCTTATTGGAATTTTAGTAGCAAGTCATAAGAAGAATTATAAAAGTAAAAATAGGGCTTTTGTCAATGTTCCAGCATTGCCATGACGATTATCAGGCTGCCCTAATGAAGTGAAATTTCTTGACATTCCTGTGGTGGGGAAGGGAATCTCAGGATGACATGTGACTGCGCATGCATAGATTTACTTTCGATGCTAATTGGGGAACATGATTTATGACAGGCAGAGGGGAGGGGACATAGGGGGGTAAAGTTCAGAAGCCATCAAATAACGTTCAGTTCTGGCTACACCAGAGGCTTAGCCAAGATGTTGATTCTAATGAATGGATGTTTGTTGAACTTTATCTTGAGGCCGTGAATTAATTGGGGTTTTCTCTTGGAAGCTTCACAGATAGCCAGAACTAGAAAAAAAAATGTTTACGGGTTTCCTGAAGTCCGGCTCTCCAAGTACTTCCCTTCAATCGTTGGGCTGCACGGAGAGAAAAATCAGGCAACAAGTGATTGATTACAGCTGAAGGTATGCAGCGATGCCTTTCTCAGAAGCAGAAGCAAGAGAAGATAGGTACTGATGGAAAATCCCTTGCCCTAGCCCCCAGACACAGGAAAGGGTCTCAAGCAAGCTGGCAAGGGTGGACTGGAGGTAGGACTGGACACAAGCCAGGCTCCCAAAACCCCAGATGGAACCCCTGGAGAGTGCAATAGACAAACAGAGGGAGGTTTTAAATGGATCACCCTGGCTGATGAGGATCCATCATGCTTCCAAACCGCGGGGGGAGAGATATCTGATCCTGTTGAGGGGAGGAAATGCAGACAGGAGCATAGCCACCCCCCTCGACCCAAAAAAAGGAGAAGGGGTCCGAGACTGAAATCAAGGCCCCTCCCACACAACAGGCAAGCAGCCCAGAGCAGGAAAACCCCTCCCTCCCTCGAAACTAGAGGAGAGGAAGACGGCCAGCCATATCAGGCACAAGCATACAGAGGCCGACAGGAGGAGGGAAGGGCACTGCTGATTGAACCGCCCCAGTTCAGAGGGAAATTTGATGGGGGCTCAGACCAGTTAGCCCTATTCCTTGACTCAGTTGAGGCCCACCTGGAATGCTATGCACCTCTATTCATCCCAGGAGCCATAGTGAATGATATCACAGAGGGACTGGAGGAAGAAGCAAGGGAATGGCTAGCAGCCCTCCACAAGAGGAGAGCTCCCTAACTGCAAGATGTTGCATTAGGGGAGTTAGCCATCGAACCCCTGTCATGATCAGACCACTCTCTCCTCCGGCTCAATTTTCAAACCACTGCAGCCCACCGCGGGGAGGCGGAACCAGAAGCGCCGAGATGGTTCCGCCCCAGGCGCCTGATGGACCCAGAGAGGTTCCAGACGGAGCTTGGGCCAATACCTGAGCCCCTGACCCACGAGTTGATTGAGGACCTAGTGGCCGCCTTTGAATAGTGCTGCCATGGGGGCCCTGGATCGAGTCATGCCTTTGCGGCCTCTCACTCAGCATCGATCTACCTTTGGCTCCTTGGTTCTCCGAGGAGCTGAGGGAGATGAAATGCCGAAAGAGACGCCTAGAGAGCATCTGGAGGTCCACTCGCGCTGAGTCTGACCTGACACGGGCAAAGTCGCATTTGCCTTGTGGCGATAAGAGCAGCGAAACGGGATCACCTCACTGCTCTTATTGCATTGGCAGATAACTGCCCTGCTGCCCTGTTTAGATTGACCTGCTCCCTCCTTCACCAGAGGCAACGGGAAGCTCCTTTGCAGGGTCATGCAGAAGAATTTGGATGTTATCTGCACGATAAAATCGTTCACATTTGAGACAAGCTAGCCTCCAATTGGGCTAGTCCAGACGGGATGACGGAGGCAGGTCTTGAGACTGTTGTTTGGGCTGCGTTCAATCCTATGACTCCTGATGACATGGACAGGATGCTGGGGCAGCTGAATGCCACCACATGTTTATTGGACCCGTGTCCCTCCTGGCTTGTACTGGCCTCCCGGGAGGTCACATGAGTCTGGCTCCAGGGAATTGTTAACGCTTCCTTGAGTGAGGGGTCCTTACCGACCGTCTTGAAAGAGGCGGTGGTGAGGCCCCTCTTCAAGAAGCCCTCCCTGGACCCAGCTGTGTTAGCTAACTACCGTCCGGTCTCCAACCTTCGCTTTCTTGCGAAGGTTGTTGAGAGTGTGGTGGCACGACAGTTCCCCCAGCACCTGGAGGAAACTGTCTATCTAGACTCACGCCAGTCCGGCTTACGACCTGGGTACAGCACAGAGACGGCATTGGTTGCGTTGGTAGATGATCTCTGGAGGGCTCGGGATAGAGGTTGTTCCTCTATCCTGGTCCTATTAGATCTCGCAGCTTCTTTCGATACCATCAACCATGGTATCCTATTGCACGAGCTGGGGGGGTTGGGGTTGGGAGGCACTGTATTGCGGTGGTTCTCCTCCTACCTCTCCGACCGGTCGCAATTTCTGTTGGCAGGAGGCCAGAGGTCGACGTCAAGGCCCCTCACATTTGGGGTGCCTCAGGGGTCGGTCCTCTCACCCCTCCTGTTCAACATCTATATGAAGCCGCTGGGTGAGATCATCTGTGGTTTTGGGGTAGAGTTCCATCAGTACTCTGATGACACCCAGCTGCACTTCTCTACCCCTAACCACCCCAACGATGCCGTCGAAGTGATATCCCGGTGCTTGGAGGCCATGCGAGTCTGGATGGGGAGGAACAGGCTCCGACTCAACCCGTCCAAGACCGAGTGGCTGTGGTTCCCGGCGTCACGACATAGCCAGTTGGTTCCATCTCTGGCTATCGAGGGCGAGTAATTAGCATCCGCAACTTGGGCGATCTCCTGGACTCTCGGCTGTCTTTGGATGACCATTTGACAGCCGTAGCCAGGGGGGCTTTTTATCAGGTTCACCCCTTTTTATCAGTTGCTCCCCTTACTGGATCGTGACGCCCTATGCACGGTCACTCAAGCCCTCGTCATCTCCCGCCTGGACTACTGTAACGCTCTCTACATGGGGCTGCCCTTCAGATGCGCCCGAAGGCTCCAGTTAGTACAGAATGCGGCCGCGTGGGGGATTCTGGGAGCCTCAAGATACTCCCATGTAACACCTCTCCTGCGTGAGCTGCACTGGCTGCCTGTAGCCTTCCGGGTGCGCTTCAAGGTACTAGTGACCATTTTCAAAGCGCTCCATGGCATGGGACCTGGTTACTTTCAGGACCGCCTCCTACCACACACCTCCAGTTGACCTGTCCGCTCCCACAGGGAGGGCCTCCTTAGGGTGCCGTCCGCCGGACAATGCCAGCTGGCAACTCCCAGGGGAAGAGCCTTCTCTGTGGCAGGCCCTACCCTCTGGAATGACCTGCTCCCCGACCTCCGTAAAATCACGGACCTTCGCCTCTTTCGTCGGGCATTAAAAACATACTTTCGTCGGGCATTAAAAACATACTTTTTTCATGCAGACAGCCTGCCATAGCTGTTATGGCTGATCTTAGTCTGGGTTTTAATTATGTCTTTTATCACGGGTTTAAAAAATTCGATTTAATTCATTTTTAATTATTTTGATTGTATTTATTATTTTATTATTTTTATTATCCCTGTGCACCGCCCTGAGTCCCGTCAGGGAGAGAGGGCAGTATAGAAATACATGAAAATAAAATAAATAAATAAATGTAATTAATTAATAATCTAAAATTACAATGAAATTGGTTTAGAGGATTTCCTATGACTCTTAGAGGCCAGATTTCAGGGGGTGGAGGAGGAGGATGCGGAAGATGAGCTCAGCGACCTAAAGCAGAGGTCTGCTAAAGAGCATATCCATTTAGGAGAGTAATTGGAAGGCTACCCCCTTTACCAGAGCGTCTGTTAGTGTATTTTTTCAGAAAAAGTCTGGACCAGTAGATTGCCCAGGTAACTGCATACTGCGACATCCCAAATCAACTCTCTGAGTGGTTCCAAGTAGCAACGAGAGTCAACAACGGGCTGCGCACCAACAACATGAGAAAGCAGCCAGGGACAAAAGAGAAAAGTCAACCTGACCTGAGACCGCCCAGCCAGCGGGGAACCACAGCACCACAGCAGGCCCTGAGACAAGCCCTCTCTCAAGGTCCCCTGAAATGCTACAGATGTAGGGGAATGGGCCATATGGCAGCTGCATGCCCAACCCCAGCCCAAAAAGCCAAGGACAGACCCACCGCTCAGGACACAATCAGAACAAAGCCCTAAACGAACCATCAACACATCCGGGAAAGCCTTCCAAGCTGCAGAGGCCCCTTCCTCCTCAAGCAAAAGTGATGGAACTTCAAGCAACAACAACCAGTCACCCGAATTATATGACAGCGAAGACAAGGGAGAAAATGACCCAATGGTGAGTGAATCAATTCACCCTTTCCTTTTTCCAATGCACCTCACAGCCCCAAAAACAGGAAACCAGGGGGATTTTCAAGCGCTAATAGACTCACGCTGCACAAGATGCTTGATCAACCTAACCACAGTCCTGAAACTGGGGATCAGAGCAAAAAGACTGGTCCACCCGATCCGGTTTGAGCAAGTCGACGGGTCCCTAATGGGAGTAGCCTATGTCACTCACCTAACTGAACCAGTGAGACTAGAATTGGCGGATCACTGGGAATTCGATTCCTAATAGCCCCCAAAATGACAGACACAGTCATACTGGGACTTTCCTGGCTAGACAAGTGCGGACCGACCATCTGGTGGCAAGGGGGGTACCCGCAGACTTAGAATATCAAGTGGCCCTCAACCCCTCCCCCACGAGCAAGCAGAAACACCAACCATGCTGGGAACTCCCCAAGAGAGCCCACTAGAACAACTGGCAACCACATCTGACAAAACCTCAGAGACTGAACTGATTTCGATGAAATATCAGGACCTTGCAGAAGTATTCTGCGAGACCGAATGCGATGTTCTACCTCCCCACCGGGAGACAGACTGTGCCATCGAAATCATCCCTGGGGTAAAATTACCCAAGCCCAAATTGTACACCATGAGGCCCCGGGAAATGCAAGAGATGCACAAATACATAGAGAAAAACCTAGCAAGGGGGTTCATTGAGCCAGCCAAGCCCCGGGTCATGGCACCAGTCCTCTTCAAGGAGAAAAAAGATGGAACTATGAGGCTGGTTGTGCATTTTCAAGGGATAAATGCCGTGTGCATACACAACCTATATCCACTCCCCCTCATGAAAGATTTGTTATCTCACTTGGCCAAGGGAAAACTCTTCACTAAATTAGACCTCAGAGAGGCATACTACCGAATACGGATCAGGGAAGGAGATGAGTGGAAAACAGCGTTCAACTGCTCTTTAGGGAGCTTCCACTTCAAAATGGACTACAGGGAGCCCCAGCAGTATTCATGCAGTTATTAAAAGAGGTGCTGCATGAGAACCTCTACAAGCGGGTTGTCGTCTATCTAGATTATATCCTTATCTACACTGAGACCATCGATGACCACTACCCCTGCTCCGCCAAGTACTGGAAAAACTTCTGGCAGCCAACCTGTATGTCAAACTATCAAAATGTGATTTCCACTGTGAGCGACTAGACCTACCTAGGCTACCAAGTGTCAAATGAGGGAATAGAGATGGACCCAGCCAAAGTGCAAGCCGTCCTAAGCTGGCAACCCCCTCGCACCCACAGACAGCTACAAAGCTTCCTAGGGTTCACAAACTTCTACAGGCAATTCATCCCCTCCTTTGCGAAGATTGCCAAACCCCTGACAGACCTCCTGAATACAGGGAGCCCAGAAACGAAACCTTGTCTGGGACAACCCCTACAGTGGGGCCTAACCTGCCAAGAGGCATTCAAAAGGCATATTTGCTAAAAGGCATATTTGCAAAGGAGCCAGTACTGAAGCATCCTGACCCCGAGCAACCTTTTATGATCGAGGCAGACGCCAGGGACATGGCAGTGGGAGTGGTGCTACTCCAAAGAAACAAACAAGGAAACTTACAATCCTGTGCCTACACCTCCCGCAAGCTCACAGACACAGAGAGACGATTGGCCGCGTGGGAAAAGGAGGCTTTCGCAGTGAGATGGGCACTGCTAACCAGGAGGCACCTTATGGAGGGGAGCCAGAAACTGTTCGAAGTCTGGACCGACCATAAAAACGTGGAAGCACTTAGGACCCCACGGAAAATATCACCCAAACAAGTCTGATGGGCTCAATACTTCAACCATTTTGATTTTGTCTTAAAGCACATTTCAGGTGGGAAGAATTTTGTAGCTGACACCCTCTCCCGCATGCCTCAGTACAAATGCGAATGGGAGCACATAGTGGCCGCTGCTAGCAGACCCCTGGTTCCAAAACAACCAACACAACTTGACGAAGAGAGATGATCTCGCCTGGAAGGGGACGAAACTCTATGTTCCAGAATCCCTACATATCCTAGTTCTCCAGAGGACCCACGACACCAAAGTGGCAGGCCACTTTGGGTTCCTAAAGATTTTACACTTAGCCCGAAGGCAATTCTGGTGGTCTGGCATGAAGAAAGATGTGGATAGTTACATGAAAAGTTGCACCATCTGTTCCACAATAAAGAGACGACCAGGAAAGCCCCCCGGACTGCTGCAAACAGAGGCAGAACCAATGAGGCCATGGGAGGAGATTGCAATGGACTTTATAGTAGAGCTGCCAAAATGTGGGGGAAACACAATGATTTGGACTGTAATAGACCTGTTCTCCAAGCAGGCACACTCCATACCCTGTAGCGGACTACCCTCGGCTCACAAGCTGGCTAAAATGTTTGTGAAGCATATCTACCGACTGCATGGAGCACCTCGAAGAATCATCTCAGACAGTGGGGTCCAGTTCACGGCTAAGTTTTGGAGGGAGTTCCTGCGGTCCATTGGGTCATCTCAGGGTCTTAGTTCAGCTTTTCATCCAAGCACTAATGGGGCAGCAGAGAGACTGAATGCCATGATAGTGCAGTACCTAAGGTGCAACGTGAACTATCAGCAGTCCAATTGGACAGACCTTTTATCTTTTGCTGAAGTTGCATACAATAATGCTGTTCACAGCAGCACAGGACTCACGCCGTTCAAAGTAGTGAGCGGCATGTGTTACCCCTTATCGGAGGCATCATGGGTGAAACATAGAAACATCCAAGCCTTATAGCAAAATTCCATGCAGAAAATCCAAGGGTTGGGGGAATGCATCCCTAAGTTATACACCTGTATTCAAATTGTTTTGTTTCCCATAGGTTGCTTTCGGGAAGTGAGGGGAGCTGGGTTTCCTAAAGTCCGGCTCTCTGAGTACTTCCCTTCAATCTTTGGGTTGCACAGAGAGAAAAATCAGGCAATAAGAGATTGATTACAGCTGAAGGTATGCAGCGATGCCTTTCTCAGAAGCAGAAGCAAGAGAAGATAAGTATTGCTGGAAAATCCCTTGCCCTAGCCCCCAGACACAGGAAAGGGTCTCAAGCAAGCTGGCAAGCTTCTTGGGAGCTTCACAGCTTTAGTCCAAGATTCAAAAATGAAAGTGACAAAAAACAGAAGAAGAAGAAATAATCTGTTCACTTTAAGTGGAGGAAAAAAACCCTGTTACAGGCATTTCAATCCACAATTACAAGGGGGGACGGGGACTTTCCATGTCAGTCCAAAGTAGGTTAATTCTGCTGCTTATTTCTTTTGCTTAAAGAATTTAGTTTTACTTAAAAGGAAAAAAAAGTTTCTTTGGGCAGAGTATCTCAAAAAGAAAAAATACCTTTCCAGACTGACTCACTTTCTCTTTCAGCTTTTTTCTGGAGCCGCCCCATCTTTGTCAACATTGAGCTGTCTGTTTACCGCCTAATCGAAGCGCTCCCCTTGGGTTAAACAGTGACTTTGCAGTGTCCCTGTGACCAGCAAGGCTTTGTCTTCGTAGTCGCCGTCCCTCCGAGATGGTTTAGGTTCAAATGGACCGATCAGCGGCAAAAGTATCAATGGAGGTCTCGGATCATCGAGACCTCACATTGTATCAACACAACACTGGCTCTTCCCTCCCTTATTTATTTTCTCTGATGGGTTCTCAAGGTGGCATTTCAGCAATTCCAACTTTATCGTTTTATACAAATAATTTTCTCTGTGGTAAACTCTGTTGTAATATTAGAAATTTTATTTCTCATATTAGTTCCACTTTATGTCATTTTTCTGCTTGTATATTTACATTCTTATTTCTCCTCACCCTAATTTAATAATGTGTCATCTGAGTTATTTATTTCATGTTTTGTTTCTTTCTATTTATATCTTTTTTCAAGACAATCGTAAAATCGCCCTCATGGCCTATAGTACACTGATTCCTCTTTCTCCTTTATTCTCAATGTCAACCTATTCATTTCTGCACAATCTAGTATCTTCTTTATTACCTCCCATTTCAATGGGATTTAATCTCCTTTCCAATTTTGTGCAATGCAATTCTAGCTGCTATTATTATCTTTACAATCAAATATGAATCTACTATATTTCTCTGGTAGAATACCCAATAAAAATAACTCTGGCTTACTGGTCATATGTCTAGGATGGATTTTGAAAGGATGTCATATTTTTTAAGATTTCAGAATGTTCCTGGGGAGTCTGGTGAAGATTTAACTGATGTAATGTGCACAATTTTAGCAGATTATTTACACCACCCTAAAGAAGAGATTAGGGGGGGCATTGATTTGATATATAGAATAAATTCAGCATATGCCAGGATAAATGAAGTACCCAGAGAGATACACATTAAATTTGTTAGAAGGTCAACAAGAGAGAGGATCTTGAGGGCGCAGAGAGACGGTCCCTTAGTTTATCAACAGAAAGAGGTAGCTATCTTGAAGCAGGTCCCGAAGAAGATTAGAGAGATTAGAAGGAAGTATTCCTTCTTGTCTAAAAGATTATTTTAAAAGGGGGTCTGGTTCAAGTGGGTGATGCCAGAGGGAATGTTGGTATTTTGGGAAGGAGGAAGAGTAAGAATTAAAACAATTGCAGAGGGGGAAGCCTTTCTTTTTTTTATATTGAAATTTTTTTTATTGGTTTTACATTTTTTCTATAGGGTAGGGTAAGGGATACAAAGAAATTTTGAGAGCATTCACGTCAGAGTCGTCGGCCCTTCCGAGACCTCAAAATACACAATAAAAAAATAACAAAAAAAAAACATTTTTCATAACACTACAAGGTAAAAGCAAGTACATATACCTAAATTCTCAATTCCATGCTGTCAGACATTTACAAAAAAGCCAGAAAATATTATACAAAATTGTTCAGGAAAATCAAGGCAAAGTTATTTTTTAGATCTAAGTCTCTTGGCTATTGTATCTTCTTTTTCTCCTCCCTGGCCCCGAGCGGGCGGGGCCGTGGCCCCCTCTGTCCCCCCTGGATCTTCCCCCAGGATAGAGGAATGTTTTTTAAGAAAGGCTTCCGCCTCAACAACTGTTTTAATCCTCACTCTTCCTCCTTCCCAGAACACCAGCATCCCTTCGGGTGTCACCCACTTGAACCAAATCCCATGATCAAATAAAATTTTAGACAAGAAGGAAAATTTCCGTCTTGCTTCTCGAATCTTTCTAGGAATCTGCTTCAAGATAGTGACCATTTTTTGTTGGTAAATTAAGGGGTTCCCTCTCTGCGCCTTCAAAATTTCCTCTCTGGTTGACCTTCTAACAAATTTCACATGTATCTCTCTAGGCACTTCATTCATCCTGGCATATGCTGAATTAATTCTATAGGCTAGGTCAATGTCCCCCCTGATCTCATCCTTAGGTTTTTGTAAATAGTCTGCTAAAATTGTGCTCATAAGATCAGGGAGGCATTCACCAGGTTGCTCAAAAACATTCTGAAATCTCAAAAAATATGTCATTCTTTCCATATCAATCCTAGACACATGCCCACTTGTTTCCTCAACCTCTTTAGTAACATTTTTAATCTCTCCCTTAACCCCCACCAACCCCCCTTCCAATTCTTCAGTCTTCTGTGTAATTTCCAGCGTTTGCTTCCTTATGTCCAATAGCTCCTTCTTGAAATTGATGTTTTCAGCCCTCTGGGCCTGAATTTCGTTTACCAAAGTTTGTATAACAGTTTCAAGAGAAGCCATCCGTTGCTCTAAACTTGCCAGTGCTGTTTCTTGAGCCATGATTAACTGTTAAAGTCAGTGCCACCAAAATGGCGTTTTCAGGGTGGGGTTGGTGAGACTAACCGGGAGCCAAAAGTTCAGATCAAGGTTGGAACGTTGTAAAGTTCAGGAACCAAGAGAGAGCCAATTTTCCAACTCAATAGTTATAATAACGAAGGTAATCCAGAAATAACCACAAATCCAACAGAAAAAAATTCTTCATTAATATCCAGAGAGAGTCCCACTTATAAAGAGACGCTGGGAATTTTCCATAGTTAAAATAGTCAGGCAGGGACAAAGAGAAGCCACTTTTCACCGCCCATCTCAGAGCCCAGAGGAGAGAGTAGTAAAATAATTTTTTTTTAACCAGCCAGACCTAGAAACAATGTTGCAAATAGCCGCATTCCACTTTCCCTTGTTAAAGACAGTCCGGATTTAAGATTTCCGCTTTCTCTTCCAGAGAAGCCATTTTTAAGTGCCGCTTAAGTCCGAGGGGGGTTTTTTGAAAACAAACACCCCCCTCCCAGTCCATTCAGCCTGGCTGGCAGCAAGGAAAAAAAGTCTTTTTAAAACTCACTCTCCCTCGCAGCTGAAGCCTCGGCAGACCTTCCGATCTCTTCCGCTCAGCCCTCTTCATTAAAGTGAATGGCGCCGACAGCCGTTGGCGAAGGGAGAACCCCCCGCAGCATGTTCTCCTTCACCTAGGCCGCGGCAAAAGGGTCGCCTCCCCCACCGCCGTGAGGGGGGGCGTCCCTGCCGAGCCGGCCCTACGGGAGACCCCCAAAAAAGGGGCGTCTCGCCCCCGTGGGGGGGCAGAAGAAGCAACAAAACGGTGAGCGAGCGCTAGGCTCGCTCGTCACCGCAGGAGCCGGAACCGGAAGTCCCGGGGGAAGCCTTTCTTGAAAAACATTCCTCAATCCTGGAGGATGAAAATGGGGGAGCAGAGGGTGCTGTGGCCCCGCCCACTGGGGGCCAGGGAAAAGAAGATACAATTGCCAAAAGACTTAGATCTCAAAAGTGACTTTATTTTAATATACTATAATATTGTTTGGATGTTTATACATGTTTGCTAGCATAGTTTTTTTTTACAATGATATGTTTGCATTTCTCTCCACTTTGTAGTACAAATGTAAGTTAAATGTATTATTTGTATTTTGTTATGAAGTCTCGGAAGGAGCTACCGACTTTGACGTGAAAGTTCTCAAAATATCTTGTTACACCTTAACCCTACCCTAATCTAGCTGCCATTATCAAATTTACAATCAATTCCTTTTTTGTTTCATTTATATGTCGTTTTACCACCAGCAACAGTAATGCAATCCTTGGTGACATGTCTACATTTACATTCAACAGTGCTCTAATTTCATTAAACACCATGTCCCATATTTTTGTGCACTATCACAATCCCACCACATATGTTCCAACCTCTTTCTTGCAACTCCAACAAATATTTGGATATTAACCATCTATTTGATTTAATTTACATGGTGTTAGGTACCACATCCATATCACTTTATATCCATTTTCCTTAACTAACTGACATATTCTTATATATTCTTCTATTCCAAATATTTTTCCAATCATCATTTATTTCTCCCGCATATGATTCCCAAATTAATTTTAAGCCTTTTGCCTGCTCTTCTAATTCAGTTAATATTCTATATATTTTCCCTATTCTTCCTTTCCCTATATATTCTTCATTCATCCCACATTCTTTTATCATAATTTCAAATTTTGATAACTGTCTATTTTTCTCCTTGAATCTTTCTTCCACTTTTATCTATTTCTCTAATTGTCTTAAATTCAACCAATTTAATTTAATATCTGCTAAAATGTTTTTAGTTGTGTTATATTCTTTATCTTATTCTTCCAGTCTTCTCAGTTATATATCTGATTTTCTTTTAGTTTATTAATCCATGCTTTCAATTCAATCTTAGGAAATTTCTCCATTTCCACCATGGCTGTTAAAGGAGAAATTCCTGGCATTAGCAGATATCTCCATTTATTTCATAATTCCATCAAGTTTTTTAAAAAGGGATTTTGTATCCTCCTAACAATTTTTCAAAATCCTTTTAAAACCAACGTTTTTATAGGATCACCTATTTCCCTTAACTCTTTCCCTCCATATTAAATCTGTAGCTACTACTATAGTGTCTGTGACCATCTTTAATTGATTATCTACCTAATAATTTCTAAATTTGGAAGACCTAGTTCATACCATAATGCTTTGCTTATTCTTGCTCTATTACCTCAAATACAATACACCTCTGGCAGCCTCTGTATTTGCTTTAATTCTTGATCTAAGAATTTAATTGGGATCGTCCAGAACAAAAAAATAATTTTTGGTAAAACTTTCATTTTTATCACTGCAATTCTTTCAAACCATGATCATTTTATTTTTCTCATATTTATCTATTTTATCTCTTATATCTTTCTTTAACTTTTCAAAATTTATTTTCTTTAACTCTTGAATATTTTGGGGGATGTCAATACCTAAATATTTAATACTGTCTACTATTTTTAATTTATATTTCCCTTTCAATATCTCCTCCTTTACTGTGGTTATATAACACCATTTCTGATTTTTCCCACTTTATTTGTAATCCCCTGCATTTCCCAAATTCATTCACCTGTAAATATATCCTCTCTATAATAACTATGGGATATCTGCAAATACATTTATTTTAATTTTCTTCTGTACTCCAATCAATCAATGAATCTTCCCTAATTGCATTTGCCAAAACCTCCATCAATAATGCAAATAGAACTGGGGATAAAGGGCAACCCTGTCTCGTTCCCCGGCTTAAGGTTACTGTCTCTGTAATACCATCATTTATGACTATACACGCTTTATTCTATGAATATAGTTGATTAATCATCTTTAATTTTCGCCCCCGAAACCTAACTTTTCCATTAACATCTTTAATGTAGGCCATTCTACACAATCTAAAGCCTTAAATCAGTGCTTCTCAATTATTTTCTGTCATGCCCCCTCTAGGAAGAAGAAAACATTTCGCGCCCCCCGCGTGACTGTAAATAGTATCATTTGTCTATAAAATTGTTATAAGTACACCTCTGCCGAGGTCAAACGCGCCCCCCTTTACGGAGCCTCGCGCCCCCCCTGGGGGGCCCGCCCCACTATTTGAGAAGCACTGCCTTAAATACATCTAATGCTAATACACCTTCCTTGATTCTTTATATAATAACCTATGTTTAAAACCCTTCTTACTATATCTGACATTTGTTAGCCTCATAAATCCACAGTTGTCATTTTTAATATACGTAATTCTCTATAAATATATTCAATCTATTTGCCAATATTGCTGTAAAAGTCTTAGTGTCCTGATTAATAAGTAATATTGATCTATATAATCCTGGGTTTTATGATCTTTACCTGGTATTATCAAGGATTGCTTCCATGGGCTGTTTTTTGCTCATTTCTGCCCTCCCCAGCCCCCAGGAGCTCTCTGGAAGCCTTCATAAGGCTATGCACAGCCATTTTGGTGAAGGGGCTGGGGTTGTATTATAAAAATGCTGTATTCGATGTATAACACGCAGCCAGATTTTTAGCCTCTTTTTAGAGGAAAAAGGTGCGTCTTATACTCCCAAAAATATGGTGTTTTTATCTCTGCTCTCGTTATCTTAGATAATATTTCTGGTGTTACAAATATATAGTCTATTCTTATAAAAAATTTATGTCTACCAGAAAAACATGTATAACTGTCTTGATTACCATGTAGTTCTCTCCCCATATATTTCAATCTATTTCTATTAATAAATTTTCTTAAATCTGTATTATTGGAGGTTACAGTTCTTCCAACAGAACTGTTGATGTGAAAGTAATCAAAACAGTGGCAATCAAAACAAGTGGTCATGAAAAGACACACTGCTGTGCTTTCATGCTGTGCAGATGGTACTAAACTGCCTCCTATGCTTAATTTTAAAGAGGAAAACATATTGTAAAGAAACCATTTCACCTGACATGAGGAGAGTGAATTGAAGATATTATGGCCATTTGGTTTGCTAAGATTTGGTCCAGAAAATCTGGAGGGCTCTTAAAAAGCCAGCTCTACTTGTCTATGATCAGTTCCGAGCACATTTAACAGAAAAGACAAAAAGGATTGCATAAGATTTGCAAATACATTTAGCTGTTATTCCTGGTGGACTTACAGGTCAGCTACAGCCACTAGATGTTTTAATTAATGAGCCATTTAAAGCCCTGATAAGAGAAGAAATGGAGTAGGTAGATTCAAAAAGCAGGTGGCAACTTGATACCAACAGAAAAAGTGAACAAACCATTACTGAGGTTAGCAATTGGGTTCTAAACTCATTATATGGCGTCAAACAAGAGGTGATTGTGAAGCCCTTCCCAAAATGTGGAATCAGCAATGCCACGGACAGAACTGAGGATGATATCATATATATAGACAGTGACACAGCAGACAGCAGTGATGCAACAGAAGTTGAAGAAACTGATATGTTTCAAATTAAAAGTGATGAGGAAGAAACCAGTGCTGCAACAGAGGTTGAATAAAGTGATTTGCTAGGATTTAAATGTGATTCATAATATAGTACTGGTATGTAAGTGTTGCATAATCACTAAAAATATCTTCTATTTAATGTTTAAAATGCTGAATTCTGAATTTTGGGTAAGAAAAGTGTGTGGGGGGGTGATAATAATAATAATTTTATTTATAGACCGCCTCCTCTCCCCAAAGGGACTCGGAGCGGTGCACAGGGAAGTTAAAAAGCAAATATAAAATACATAAATAGTTAAAATAAGAATTAAACAAATTATCCCTGCGCTAAAACCCACTATACTAAAACTAAACTACAATCCCCTAAAAACCCAGTTAAAAACGGAAGACTAACCTAGGCCGGCCAAGCAGAAAAAGTGTGTTTTCAATTTTTGACGGAAGGAGCGGAGGTCCGTAGTTGTTCTAATTTCGGGGGGAAGGTCGTTCCAGAGGGCTGTGCCCGCCACAGACAAGGCCCTTCCCCTGGGCGTCGCCCGCTGGCATAGCCTAGTGGACGGCACCCGGAGAAGTCCCTCTCTGTGGGAGCGGATCGGCCGCAGGGATGTATGGGGCAGAATCCGATCCCACAGATAGCTAGGTCCCGTGCCATGGAGCGCTTTAAAGATGATAACTAACACCTTGAAGCGCACCCGAAAGACGACAGGCAGCCAATGCAGCTCGCGCAAGAGCGGTGTTACATGGGTAAACCTCGAGGTTCCCATAATTGCTCGCGTGGCTGCATTCTGGACAAGCTGAAGTCTTCGGGTGCACCTCAAGGGGAGCCCCATGTAGAGAGAATTGCAGTAGTCCAGTCGAGATGTCACGAGGGCATGAGTGACTGTGCAAAGGGCATCCCGATCCAATAGGGGACGCAACTGGCGTACCAGGCGAACCTGGTAGAATGCCCTCCTGGCCACGGCTGTCACTTGATCTTCCATGGACAGCCGTGTATCCAGGAGGACGCCCAAGTTGCATGCCCCATCCACAGGGGTAAGGTGTTCGTCCCCTATGGCCAGTGATGGAGTCAACTGGTTAAACCGGGATGCCGGGAACCACAGCCACTCGGTCTTGGACGGGTTGAGTCTGAGTCTGTTACTTCCCATTCAGGCCCGCACGGCTTCCAGGCACTGGCACATCACCGCTACGGCATCGTTGGGGTGGTTTGGGGTAGATATATGCAGCTGCGTGTCATCAGCGTAGAAGTGGTACTCTACCCCAAAACCACGGATGATCTCGCCCAGCGGCTTCATATATGTGTTGAACAGGAGAGGCGAGAGGACCGACCCCTGAGGCACCCCACAAGTGAGGGCTCTCGAGGTCGACCTCTGCTCTCCTGCCAACACAAATTGCGATCGACCGGAGAGGTAGGAGGAGAACCACCATAAAACGGTGCCCCTCACCTCCAGCCGATGCAATAGGATACTATGGTTGATGGTATCAAAAGCCGCTGAGAGGTCTAATAGGACCAGGATGGATGAACAGCCCCCATCTCTGGCCCTCCAGAGATCATCCACCAACGCGACCAATGCTGTCTCGGTGCTGTGCCCGGGCCGGAAGCTGGACTGGCGCGGGTCCAGATAATCAACTTCCTCCAGATGACGGGGAAACTGTTGTGCCAAAAAGTGAAGGTTGGAGATCGGATGGTAATTAACCAACAATGCTGGGTCCAGAGAGGGCTTCTTCAGGAGGGGTCTCACCATCGCCTCCTTAAGGGAGGCAGGCAAGAAACCCTCACTAAGAGAAGCGTTGACAACCTCCTGGAGCCAGCCTCGTGTAACTTCACAGGATGCCAGTACAATCCAGGAGGGACACGTGTCCAATAAACATGTGGTGGCTCGCAGTCGCCCATGTAACCTGTCCATATCTTCGGAAGTAACAGAGTCAAATTCTTCCCACAAAACTGTCTCAAGATCTGCCTCGGAACATCCCACTGGGCCACTATCGATGGGGACTAACTCGCTCTGAATCTGAGCGATTTTATCCTGCAGATAAATCCCAAATTCCTCTGCTCTACCCTGTAAAGGGGCTTCCCGCACCCTCTGTTGAAGGAGGGAGCGGTTCACCCTAAACAGGGCGGCAGGGTGGTTATCTGCGGATGCGATGAGAGTGGCACAATGATGACGTTTGGCCACTCTCAGTGCCACAAGGTAAGTCCATAAATGGGCTCTCACCTGTGTTCAGTCAGATTCAGACCGAGTGGATCTCCATCTCCTCTCTAGGCATCTCTTGTGGCGCTTCATCACCCCTAGCTCCTCGGTAAACCAAGGAGCCAGGGTGGTTCGTCGCCGCAAGAGAGGCCGCAAGGGCGCGACCCGATACAAGGCTCCCGTGGCCGCAGTATTCCATGCGGCCACGAGGTCCTCCATCGGGGTGCAGGTCAGGGATACAGGAAGTGGCCCAAGCGCCGTCTGGAACCTATCAGGGTCCATCAGGCGCCTGGGGCGGAACCATATAGATGACTCAGGTTCCGCCTCCCCGCGGTGGGGTGTAGCGATTGGAAAGTCGAGCCGGAGAAGTGAGTGATCTGACCATGACAGGGGTGTGATGACTATATCCCCTATACCCAGATCACTCTTCCATTGGCCAGAGATGAAAGTTAGATCCGGCGTATGTCCACCCTCGGGCGTGGGGCCCTGAATTACTTGGGTCAGGTCCATGGCCGTCATGGAAGCCATGAACTCCCGAGCTACCTCTGATGATTCGCCCACCGATGGCAGGTTAAAGTCCCCCACGACTACCAGTCTGGGGGTCTCAACTGCCATCGTAGCGATCACCTCAAGGAGCTCGGGCAGGGCTGCTGTTACATAGCGGGGAGCCAGGTATACAACCAGCAAGCCCAACTGCCTCCCTAGGCCCCACTTCACGCAGAGGGACTCACAGCCGGTGGTCTGTGGCACAATGGTCTCTCTCGGCTCAAGACCTTCCCTAACAATAACCGCTACCCCTCCACCCCTGCCTAGGGCCCGGGGCTGATGAAAAGTGCGGTAACCTGGCGGGCACATTTCAACGAGGGGGAGTCCTCCCTCGTGGCCCAGCCAGGTCTCCGCTATTCCCACCAGGTCCGGCTCCCCCTCTGACACAAGGTCATGGATGAGGGGGGCTTTGTTGACCACGGACCTGGCGTTGCAAAACATCAGCCGCAGGCCCTGGCCCTGTAATCCCTGACCACCTAGCCTGCGGGGGTTGTGGCACCTGACCGTCTGCAACCATCGGCCACGCGCCCCCAACCGGGAG
This sequence comes from Rhabdophis nuchalis, assembly GCA_039707465.1. Classification (NCBI taxonomy): domain Eukaryota; kingdom Metazoa; phylum Chordata; class Lepidosauria; order Squamata; family Natricidae; genus Rhabdophis; species Rhabdophis nuchalis. The sequence continues at coordinate 86,509,173 of CM077647.1, read as the reverse complement.
GATAGAACCTGTCTCCCATCGGATCTGCCTCTCCCTGCCACCCTCTCGATGGGTAGGCCCTCCATGGGAACGACCCGTGTATCCCCCCTCTTAGTGGATCCATCCGCCTCCTTTTGCGGTCTGCTGGCTCGGCTCGTTCCCTTCTTGCTAGTCTCAACCTGTCTATACCCTCCCCCCTCCCTGGTACCCCCTAAAATAGACAACACGTGATATACGTGTGGGTGTTTTATAGACAGAAAAATATGATAAATATGGGCAAATAGTTCATAACTTGTTTCTCACTTAATAACTTATAACTGTTCTAAGGAAATCCCAATAGATAAACATGAATAGAAGATTGGAAGAAATAACTTGGAATTAAAATGAAAATCAAAACAGTAACAGTTTGAAATTTGCAGACAACATCAGTTTGTTAGCTAAACATAGAGTGAAAAGAGCTTATTTTAAAAAAAAATTGAAAACATCTCATTTTTAAAATAAAAAATGGAAAGTGAAAAATATGAATTAATGTTTCAACTATTAAAAAGCAGAGGCAACCTGCAAATTTAGTTAATTTATAGATTATCAAGAGGTGAAAGTAGAAGATAATTTGTTTTCTTGAGCTCAGGAATAGATAAAGGCACACAATGTTTTAGAAAAGTAAATAGGTACTAACAAATTTAAACAAGGTAATAGAAAAGAAGAACATTTCAAGTGACATGGTGGTTAATTGTTCCCCTGGGGAAATATCAGTGTAAAATCTAGTTACCAAGAAGGATAAAAAAAAGTTAGGTGTTAGGTGTTTTTGAACTATGTATCAATACTATCTTTATTTTTTTTATGTTTAAGACATATATTTGATAGTAATAATTCATAGTGTGCTTTACAATCTCTTTCTATAATTGCATTTCCCAGTCTTCTGTTTCCGATTATCCATTCAGTTTCGATTTTGTTGATTCCATTGCATTTGGGTTGCCTAAAGTAGATGTTGGTAGTAACAATTCCCTTTGCCAAACCCATTTGCTCCATTTACTCCATTAATTATATCTGCCTATTCAAATTTTGTTGCAATTCTAAAGTCCTAACTTCCCCAAATACTATATTTCAGTGTGGCATCATTCCCTTATTAAAGTTATATATTTAAAACACTGTTTTTGATATTTTTTTCATAGACCAGGTTAGTACAGGTAGTCCTCAAATTACTAATGTAATGAAGCCTGTCAATTACATTCTTAATCGGAGCATTTGTACGAGTGTATTGTGTAACTTGATTGTGATCACTCCCTGCTTTCAACCACACATTCACTAATCAAATGCGCAGGTTATTAACTGCAGATGAGGTATCTCAGGGTAGGGAAGGGGGAAGGTGGAGAGGGCGCGCAACTTGGGCGTCCTCCTGGATTCCCGGCTGTCCATGGAGGACCATGTGGCGGCCGTGGCCAGGGGGGCGTTCTATCAGGTACGCCTGATACGCCAGTTGCGCCCCTTACTGGACCAGGGAGCCCTTCGCACACTCAAGCGCTTGTGACGTCCCGGCTGGATTACTGTAACGCTCTCTACATGGGGCTCAAGCGCTTGTGACGTCCCGGCTGGATTACTGTAACGCTCTCTACATGGGGCTTCCCTTGAGGTGCACTCGAAAGCTACAGTTAGTACAGAATGCGGCCGCGCGGGTGATTATGGGTGCCTCAAGGCAAACCCACGTAACACCTCTCCTGCGCGAGCTGCACTGGCTGCCTGTGGCCTTTCGAGTGCGCTTCAAGGTATTGACGACCATCTTTAAATCGCTCCATGGCTCGGGGCCTAGCTATGTACGAGACCGCCTCCTGCCCCATACATCCCTTCGTCCGCTCCGCTCCCACAGAGAGGGTCTTCTTCGGGTGCCGTCGGCAGGGCAATGCCGGTTGGCGACACCCTGGGGAAGGGCCTTCTCTGTGGCGGGCCCGGCCCTCTGCAACGACCTGCCCCCCGACCTTCGTACTATCTCGGACCTCCGCCTCTTCCGCCAACGTCTTAAGACGTATTTATTCCAACAAGCCGGCCTAGGATAGCCTCCCATTTCTGACTTTTTAAGAAAATTTATAATTTGGTAAGGGTTTTAATATTGGGTTTTAGCACGGGTTTATTAATTTAATACATTTTAACTGATATTTATTGTATTTTGTGTTTTTAAATGATGCCTGTGCGCCGCCCTGGGTCCTAACAAGGAGAAGGGCGGGGTATAAATTTAATAAAATAAATAAATAAATAAAAGGTAGTGATAGAACAGGCCACCAGCCTAAGACCATCCAAGGCATCCCCAACCCACTGAAATATCTCATGCACCCCATAATTGCTTTTCCCCCTCCCATCATTCTGTGCTGTGTCACTTACCTTGCGAAGATCTACTGAGTTGTCTGCTGTCCAGACTGTCTGCCGTGTGAGATCACAATGCTCAGAAACTTCCAGACTTGGTCCACAAAAAGTTTGGAAGTGATGGGATGGTTTTAGGCAGTGAAATCTACTGCCTAAAAGAGTCCCATTGGCAGCAGAGCTTTTGATTAGACCGCTTAAAGCAGGGTTCTCCAACCCCCAGACTGCGGACTGGTGCCGCTCCGTGGCTTGATAGTAACTGGGCCGGAGTGAGCGGTGGAGAGAGTTGCACAACTCTAAGGAAAGTGTAGCAAATGCTCCGCTATCCTGGCAGCTGGCTGGGGCACTCCGCGGGGGCAGGACGGGGGCAACGGCCTGCATTGGGGGGGTTCGGGGCAGCACCCAGCCCTGCGCAGGGGGAAGGGGCTGCCAGGCCCTCCTGCCCAGGACGCAGCCCGTCCTTCCCCGAGGATCTTTCGCCCAGGACCCCTGGCAGCTTTCCCGCCTGGTTGCACGCAAGGTGCCCTCGCCGGGTCGCATTCCCGTGAGACGCGGGTTCCCGCCTCGAGTTCCACGTGACCGCCGAACGCGTGCGGCCCACATGACTCAATTCACCCGCTGGAGGCTCCCACTGGCCCGTGGAATTTTTTTTATATGAAACCAGTCCCTGGTGCCAAAAAGGTTGGGGACCCTTGGCTTAAAGCACCGATCATATTGTAAGCCTCTCGGCAGCCTCCGGACGTGGTTGGCAGCCTTTTTAATTGATCGCGCCAGCTGCTGCCTCAGGAGAAGCGTGTTTGCATAACACATGCAGCCGCCATTTTCTCCTCTCTCTCTCTCTCCCTCCCTCCATCCCTCACGGCAGCATCAGCCATTTTAAAAGGGCAAAATCGCGCCCTTTTTATTCTGGCTGGTTTTTTTGGCCTCCAGCTGCTTCGTTTCCCTGCAGATCACCGTCAGGGGGCTAGTTGGTCTTTCCTGGGTCTCCTGCTGGGCCACTGCCTCCCTTTCCCTCCAAGTTGAGGATGGCACTGGCGTTTGGCCTCCACAAGGTCGTTCCCGAGCATAGAGAGATTGATGTATGTACCAATCTCATTGTAATTTTATTACAATCTTATTACAATGACAATAAAGATGATTATTATTATTGTTGTTGTTGTTGTTATTGTTATTATTTAATTGTTTTTCCTCTCTGATTGATCTGTGAGGTTGCATAACTCCTGCGAGTTAGCACCTGCTCATACTGCCCAGTCTACTCAGCCCCTTTTTTGTTTGGCAGCCCCCTGTCTACTCCCCCCACCCAAAAAAACAACCTTTTAGGAGACTTCTAATTTCACCATTTTTACACTATTTTTTCATCCTTCCTTCCAGTTACTTCCATGATGGCTGAAGCCACAACTTCTGTTTCCTTGGAGCAGCCTGGTACCTCCTGAGGTCAAGATAGACCTGGTCCCCTGTCAGGCCCTAGTCAGGCCAGGTCATCTGGCATGGGGGAAACTGCCAGGAAGGGTAGAGGGGCTAGTACAAGCATCTGCCCTTACTCAACCACCAAGGCTGCCACTAAGGATGCTGAATGGAGACAAAGGGCCTTGGAAAGCAAGGCAGCCGTGACCAATCGATGTAGTCCCCGCTCCTGTCCCACTGAGGGACCCTTTAACTCTTATTGAGGAGGAGGTAGAGTCCCAGGACCTGTCTTCCGACAATTCCTTGGCCGACCCTGGGTGACCTGCCCCGTCTGCACTCTCAGTTGCTGATCCCGAGGATGCCCCTGGGTGTTCCAATGTTGGCCAACATGTGGAATGAGAACCTGAGTTATCAGCCCATATGCAATCTGTCATTGTCAGAGCGATAGCGCAGGGCATTGCCGAGGGCCTGCAGAGGAGGGACCCTGCCCCTCACGCTCAGACCCCCTCTGGCCAGGCGATGGTTGTCCCTGCCCCAAGCCAGTGGATTTGCCATCCTTCTCTTGAATCCGCTGGGATCAGTGAGATTTCCATCTTAGACAAGCCCGATCAGGATGACCATGACCTGTCGGTAGATGAGAACCTACCCCCTGATGCCCTGGACTTCTCTGATTTATTCAAGCCTAGCTTGTTTAAATCGATCTTACACAAGGCCAAGGCTGTTACTCGGGTGGGCATTAAACCTCCAACTGCCCCAAGTTCCTCAGACTCCACTGCACCCAGTCCTAATGAGGGCATGTTTAATGTTCAGGCCTCCCACCAAGATCTGGTCCCAGTCCCCAGTCTCTTCTTGGATGTGGTCCAGAGACAATGGGTCCAGCCCAGCACTCTTGCCACGCCCAGTGGTAGGGACAAAAAGCTGTATTCAGTGGAGCCTGCACTCGAGGATGTCCGGGTCCTACCATCCGTAGACACCCCCCCCATTGCTACCCTCACCTTGAACTCAGTCCTTCTGGCAGATCTTATGGAAGGCCTGAAGGCTGAGGACAAGAGGGCGGAGAAGGCCTGCCACAAGACTCACCTGGGCCATTAAGGCCTCTTCCTCTGCCTCATTCTTTAATAGGGCCTCCGTCATTTGGCTTCGAGAATTGCAAGTTAAATTCCCAGCTCGGGATACTCGACTCCACCAAGACGTTTCAAAGGTCATAGCTGTGTGCCAGTACTTGGCCGATGCATCCCTTAACACAGCGAAGTTCGCCTCTAGAGCACTGGCTTCCAACATCACCTCCCGGTGCCTCATATGGCTTCGGCACTGGCAAGCCGACCAGAAGCAGAAATGGAAACTAGCATCTGCCCCCTTCAAGGGGATGAAGCTCTTTGGGGATGGGTTGGATCCCTTCCTCATTGAGTCTAAAGACAAATGGAAGGTCCTGCTCACCTTGAACAAGGAACAGGACTGCAAATCGACCCCATATTACAGGAGGCAGTCCTTTTGGGCCAACGACTCCTCCTCGGCTGTTTCGGGCTCCAATAGGACTCCCAACCAGTCCAGAGACAGGTTCCAGGATAGACAGTCCTTTTGGGACAGGGGTTGCCAGCAGTTCTCTTATCGTAAGCCCGCCCACGGCGGGGCCTCCAACAGGCCCTTCCGCAAGTCCAATAACTAGCACCGGAATCCTTCCATTGGTGAACGGCTTCAACTCTTCTTCTGCCAATGGGGGAGGACCACAGCAGATGCCTGGGTCCTCCAGACTATGAAGGAGAGCCTCTCCCTGGAGTTCCTTTCTTGTGTGCTGAAACAATTCATCCATTGCCCCATCCCCTCTTGCCACCTTAAGAGGTAGCTCATGATCAACCATCTCTTGGACATCAGGGCCATAGAGCCGGTACCAACAGGCCAGAAGGGGAAGGGGTTTTACTCAATCCTCTTCCTGGTCCCCAAGAGCTCCAGGGGGTGGAGGGCAATCTTGGACCTCAAGAACCTCAATCATCACATCGCATACAGGTCTACCTCCACATTCCAATTCAGCCACAACACAGAAGGTTCCTGCGGTTCTCTTATGCCGACTGACATTATCAATACAAGGCACTACCATTCGGCCTTTCGTTGGTGCCCAGGACATTCACAAAAGTTCTCTCTGTAGTCACTGCACACCTCAGGCGCAGACCCATAAGGCTCCAGTGCTATCTGGATAACATCCTCATCCAATTGTCGTCCAAGGTATAGGCCCTGAGGGACCTCCGCATCACCATAAGGGAACCCTCAAGTCGCACGGTTTCTCCCTGAACCTGGAGAAAAGTCACCTTTCTCTCACTACCAGGCTCCCACACCTGGGGGTGATAATAGACACCTCCATTTGCAGGGTGTTCCTTTCCCAGGGCAGGGTAGACGGCATAACCTCCCTAGTCCAGGAAGTTCTAGGGTTGAGGCAGGTCCCAGTGCTGTTCCTCTTGCAATTACTCGGGAAGATGATCTTGTGCATCGCAGTGGTGCCCTGGGCACGTCTTTACTCCTGGGACTTGCAATGGTTCCTCCTGCCATACCAGAGAACCAACAGGAGCAACTCCCCGATGAAGGTCCATCTCACACCATCCATGAAGAGGTCCCTCAGATGGTAGACTCCACTGGCCCTCCTGAAAGGCCATCTGTTCAAAGAATCTTCAAGGGTGGTCATCAAGATGGACGCCAGCCTCACTGGTTGGGATGCACACATGGTCCATTATGTCACGCAGGGCAAGAGCTGAGGGCTTCAAGATTCACCCGACGTCATTTTTGACAGGACATATTACACCAACACGTGCTCCTGATGACAGACAATGTGGTCCCCAAGGCGCTCATAAATTGCCAGGATAGCACGAGGTCCAGGAAACTGATGGCGGAAGCAGAGATCCTGATCGGGTGGACGGAGCGCCACATCGAGTCTATCCCCTCTGATCACATCTCCAGAGTGGACAATGTATGTGCAGACTGGCTGAGCAGGACTACGATAGACAATGAGGAGTGGAGATTACATCAGGATCTCTTCTGCCAGCTCTGCTGCAGATTCGGCACTCCGTCAATCAACCTCTTTGCCACCAAAGAGAACACCCACCTTCCCCGCTTCTTCTCCCGCTACCTCTAACTGGGGGTGGAGAGGAAAGATGCACTTTGCTGCCAGTGGCCAAGGACCTTACTCTATGCCTTTCCGCCTCTACCACTAACACTCAAGTCATTCACAAGCTAATTGCAGAATCGGCGGAGATGTTGTTGGTCGCCCCACATTGGCCTCGGAGGTTCTAGTACGCTGACCTCATCAGTCTGTGAGTGTCCAGCCAATGGTGGATTCCTCAGGAACAACTCTTCCTCAGCCAGGGGGCCATCATCTATCCGGATCCCCACTGGTTCCAGTTGGCCGTCTGGCACTTGAGGGGGCCTCCTGAGGAAAGATGGCCTGTCTGAGCATGTGATAAAAACCATCCAGGCCTCCAGACAACCTTCAACAACCTGCATCTATGACTCTATGTGGTCGACCTTTGCGAAGTGGTGCGACAAACTCAATCTTGATCCAGTTACTGCACCTGTCCCATGTGTCTTGGATTTTTTGCAACAGGGCCTCAAGAAAGGTCTTGCCCCTAACACTCTCTGTGGCCAGGTAGCGGCCTTATCCACCGTTTGGATAGGAAGCACACACTTGACTCTCAGTAAACACTCAAGGGTCCACTGTTTTCTCTTTTTTTTTAAATATAATTTTATTGTAAATTAGTAACAGAAAAAAGAACATAAATAAGACATTGACAAAACAAAACTACACAGACACAACTGGGAGTAACCCGCCCCCTATAGGTATACAGTTACCAAGTAACATCATATACCATCTTACTACATTTCCAGATATTCCAGCTATTTCTATTGGTCTATATCTTACAATTATCAACTCCCCATAACTGCCACTGCTCCATACATTCATTTTATTTACTATCTACATATCTACATTGTATATCCTTCCCTATCGCTCATCCCATAATCTCTTTACCTCCATCCAGTCATACCATTTTCCCAACTTTGATAAAATATTGCTTACTGTCTGACTTTCAGAATATATGTTAGTCTGTCTCATTCAGCACACCAGAAATTTTGTTGGTCTGATGGTAGTTCTTTCCCTTTCCAAAACTGTGCATATACTATTCTGGCTGCAGTGGTAATGTGTGTGAAAAGATACCAATCTTCCTTATGCCTCCGGGGCTTATCCCCAATAAATAAGTCTCTGGTTTTAATTGAAAGGTGGTTCCTATTATCTCCGTAAGCCAATCTTTTATCCTACTCCAATATCTTTGGGCTTGTGGACATGTCCACCATTGATGGTAGAATGTGCCCCTGGCTGACTCGCATTTCCAGCATTCTTCAGGCGTTCCAGAGAACATCTTCGCAATTTTTGCTGGTGGTATATGCCATCTGTAGAGCATCTTATACATATTTTCTTTAAAAGACACTGCCATCGTTAATTTTACTATTTTATTCCATATTTCTTGCCATTTTTCAAGATCCAGTAAATACCCGAAATTTCTCCCCCAGGCTATCATCGAGTCTTTGATGATTTCGTCACTTATATTTCATGTCAGTAAGAGGTTATATACTTTAGAAATACATTTTTAATTAGTTTCCAAAAGGGCCTTATCAAATTCTTGTGGGGAAGTGAAAATTCCCCATTTAGCTTTGCCTTTCTGGTATCTTGACTGTATTTGTGTATATGCCCACCAGTCCAAATTAATTCCCCGTAATTTTAAATCTGTTTTGGACCTAAGATTACCTCCGCCATCCAGCAGTTCCCTATAAGTCACAAGTTTGTCCAAATTATATAAAGTTGGGTACATGATTGCTTCAAGAGTCTCCAGTATGGAGTTTTACTATACGTCAGTCCTTTAGTCTTATCCCATATCTTAATCAAACATCCCCTTACATAGTGGTTCATAAAATACTTGTATTGACCTTCTTTTGTTGGCCAAAGAAAGTAGTGCCATCCCTGCTGTAAATTGTATCCTTCGATTGTTAGTATGAATTTCCTCTCTAGTGTTATCCAGTCCTTTATCCAAACCAGGCAAGAGACTTGATAATACCACTCCCAATTTGGAAGCTCCAAGCCTTCCCCTTGTTTTATGCTCCTGCATCATTTTTCTTTTAATACGTGATTTTTTTCCCTTGCCAAATGAATTTGCCAGTTATCTGGTCCACTGTTTTCTCAAAGGTGCATCCAACATCAGTCCTCCGGTGGTCCATCGCTACCCAACTTGGCAACCATCAGTGGTTCTGCAGGCTCTCACTTCAGCTCCCTTTGAGCCCCTGCTTACCTGTAGCCTTCACCACCTCACACTCAAGACTGCATTCCCTGTGGCGATAACATCAGCAAGGCGCATTTGGGAATTATCAGCTTTCTCAATCCGGAAGGATCTTTGCATCATCTACCTGGATAGGGTTGTGCTGCGCCTGGACCCTGTCTCCTCCCCAAAATTAACACCTGGTTCCACAGGGCACAGGAAGTTGTCCTTCCCAACTTCTGTCCGCGTCCCGGGCACCCGAGGGAATGAACTTGGCATAAGCTGGACGTCAGGTGGGCGCTGCGGAGGTACCTCAAACGAACATCTGACTTCCGCAGATCGAAGGCCCTCTTTGTCTCATTCCAGCCCGGTTCCATGGGGAAGGAGGTGTTGTCCTCCACGATTGGCAGGTGGCTGAGAGCATGCATCGCAGCCGCTTACAAACATCAATCCAGACCTGTACCACGTAACATCACTGTCCATTCCACGAGAAGTACAGCAATCACTGTGACCTGGGCTACTCAGGCCTCAATAGACAATATCTGCAGAGCGGCGATGTTGACATCCCCGTCGCCCTTTGTCAGACACTACAAACTGGACATATATGCTTCGGCTGAGGCATCTTTTGGCAGGAGGGTTCTCCAAGGGGTTGTTTCCACCAAATCCCGGAACACTCCCTCTACCCGCCGTAGTGTCACATAACTTGGGTATGTCCCATTGCTTGAACTCTCCAAGCAGTGCCCAGGAAAGTGACCATTGGCTTACCTGAAGGATCCTTTTCTGTGCACTGCGGGAGAGTCCAAACCCACCGTAGGGCTCATGTCTAGGGATTCGGCTCAACCAGCTTTCCTCTTCGACCATACTGACTTGTTGCTTCGCTCATCGGACCTTCAACAGCCATGGAATTTGTTAGAAATCTGGCATCACGTGTCAAGAGGAGGTGTGACCAAGGAAAAATATTCCTAAGTCCCGAGAGCAACCCGAATGATTTAAGGCATTGCTTGGACTCTCCTGTGGTGCACAGAAAAGGACCTTCAGGTAAGCCAATGGTCATTCTCAGTTGGAATTCATGACAATCTCAGTCTTTAAAAAAACTATTCCTCTCTTTTCAACCTGTAGCTTTGAAGGGACTTTTTCCATTATGAAATGTTCATAAGATATATCTCTTTCCACTATTAACAGTTTTAAATTCCAACTCACTGGGAATCTTGTGGTGCCAATTCATGCTATCATGTCAAGTAGTTGACACTGATTCACTTTTCTTTTCTTTTTCTTTTTTTAATATAATTTATTGTAAATTAGTAACAGAAAAAAGAACATAAATAAGACATTGACAAGACAAAACTACACAGACACAACTGGAAGTGACCCACCCCCATATGTACACAGTTATCAAGTAACATCATATACCATCTTACTACATTTCTACATATTGTAGCTATTTCTATTTGTCTATATCTTACATTTATCAATTCCCCATAACTGCCACTGCTCCGTACATTCATTTCATTTGCTATCTACATATCTACATTGTATATCCTTCCCTATCGCTCATCCCGTAATCTCTTTACCTCCATCCAGTCATACCATTTTTCCCAACTTTGATAAAATATTGCTTCCTGTCTGTCTTTCAGAATATATGTTAGTCTGTCACATTCAGCACACCAGAAGATTTTGTTGATAATTAGTTGGTCTGATGGTAGTTCTTTCCCTTTCCAAAGCTGTGCATATACTATTCTGGCTGCAGTGGTAATGTGTGTGAAAAGATACCAGTCTATCTTCCTTATGCCTCCGGGGTTTATCGCTGAAGCTCAGCACAGGCTCCCCTCAGAGCTGTGTGCTCAGCCCCTACCTCTACTCACTGTATACATATGACTGCATATCCTCTGATCCATCCAACATCATAATAAAGTTTGCAGATGACACAACGGTGGTGGGTCTCATAACTGGAGGGAACGAATCAGCATATAGGGAAGAAGTCCAGAAGGTATCCGCATGGTGCTCAAGAAACAACTTATATCTAACTACTAGCAAGACAAAGGAGATGGTGCTAGATTTCTGGAAGCACAGAGAGGAACCTGCCCCACTGTATATTGAGGGGGGTTGTGTGGAGAGGGTTTCCTCTTTTAAATTCTTAGGAGTGCTTATTAGCCACAATCTCACCTGGAAAAACAACACATCTCTAGTGATTGGAAAAGCCCAATGGAGACTTCATTTCCTTAGAGTCCTGCGGAAAAATCAGGTGGAACAACAGCTGATGACCTCTTTCTATCGGTCCACCATAGAAAATGTCCTCACATACTATATCACAGTGTGGTATGCTGGTTTAACAGTTGTGGAGAGGAAGGCACTACAGAGAGTGATCAATTCGGCACAAGAAACCATCGGTTGCCCTCTGACATCACTGGATAACATCACCAGATCTCACTGCTTTAGCAGAGCAAGTAAGATTCTCAAAGATGATTCACACCCTGATTGGTATCTCTTTGCACTTCTACCATCAGGCAGGAGATATCAAAGTACAGCCAGCCGAACAAACAGGTTTAAAGATAGCTTCTATCCTTGGGCTGTGAGACTTTTAAATTCAACCGCAATCACTCCATGCACATGCTAGTTTTTTCTTTTTTCTTTTCTCTCTTTTTTGTTTCTGTTATAATTTTGCACCAGTGAAGTTAAAACCAATTTCATTGTAATTTTAGTACAATGACAATAAAGATTATTATTATTATTTACTTTATTCATAAAACATGAAACTCAGCCAACTTAACATTTAAAAATGCATATTACAAATACTATTGACTGGTGCTAATTGTTGATTCAGTTTGCTGCCAGCATCCTAGGTATCAACCAAGTATCTTCGTAGAATATAAGATGTGCCAAGTAGCGCTGTTTTTTGCAGTTTCGCTGGTGTTATTGCAGGAAGCTGCAATTTGCTGAGATATTTAGTAAAATTCTTGGACATGGTGCCAAGTGCCCCAATGATAATGGGTGTCACTGTGACATGCTTCATCCATAGCTGTGTGGTTTCGATGGCCAGGTCACGATATTTCATGATTTTTTCTAGTTCTTTTTCTTCGATTCTGGCATCTCCAGGAACCGCGATATCAATGAACTGTACACTTTGGCCCTCTACAACCATGATATCTGGTGTGTTGTGCTCCAAATGACGGTCTGTTTGTATTCGAAAGTCCCACAAGATGTTCACCCTCTCATTCTCGATAACCTTTTCTACTTTGTGTTCCCATGACTTTCTGGATACAGGTAAACCATATTTTTTACATAATGACCAGTGGATTAATTTAGCAACTTGATCATGTCTAGCTTTGTAATCAGTTTGTGCGATTTTGCTGCATTCACATATTAAATGTGAAACAGTTTCGACTTTGTTATTGCAAAGTCGGCAGTTTGGGTTGTCAATGGATTTTTGAATCTTCGCTTTCATGGCATTAGTTTGTAGTACTTGTTCTTGAGCAAAGCCTTGGTCTTCCATCTATTTTATCTATCATCCAGCTGTTTTTCCTTATATTCTGCCTTTGTTTCTGTTGTTTTTATGCTGTTCTCCATTTTTACAGCCTGCAGCAATTTTTCTGTACTTTGGTTCACATAATCATTCAAACTTTGTTTTTCTTCTTCTACAATTTGATGGATTTGCAATAGCCCCCTGCCCCCTATTTTTCTTGGCAGGTACAACCTGTCAAAGTCACTTCATGGATGTAAAACTTGGTATATATTCAAAAGTTTGTGTGTTTTCCAGTCCAGGTTTTCCAGTTCAGCCAGGGTCAAGTTGATTATTCCAGCTGAATAGCGTATCACTGGAACTGCCCATGTATTAATGGCTTTAATTATGTTTCTGGCATTCAATTTTGATTTTAATATTTTGCGGACCCTCCTGATGTATTCCTTTTGTGTTGACTCTTTGACTTTTTCATTCAAGATCTTATCTGCTTCCAATATGCCTAGGTACTTGTAACCATCATTCTTTGCTATTGCTTTCACTATATTTCCATTTCCCAGTTCTATTCTTTCTGTTTTTTCCATTTTTCCTTGCTGCATGGATAATATAGCACATTTTTCAAGTCCAAAGTTCATTTTGATGTCACTGCTGAACAGTTGAACTGTGTTGAGTATTGATTTAAGTTCAGTGGGGCTTTTCGCATACATTTTAAAGTCATCCATGTATAGTAGATGGTTTATCTTGCCATGTTGTCTTGAGATTTGGTATCCCAGTTTTGTGTTCCGTAGGATTATTGTCAGGGGAACTAATGCAATGTTGAACAGTAGTGGTGAAAGTGAATCTCCTTGGAAGATTCCTCGTCTGATGTTGACTTCACCAATGTTCTCCCCATTTGTTGTTAGAACTGTTTTCCATTTTTGCATATTTGCTTTCAAAAATGTACAGATATTTTTGCTAATTCCAAAGTTTTCCAGACAGGTGTTAATCCAGCTATGGGGTAATGAGTCAAATGCCTTCTTGTAATCAATCCAAGCTATATTTAAATTTGTTTTCCTTCGTTTTGCATTTTTTAGTACCATTTTGTCTATGAGCAGCTGATCTTTTGTTCCTAATAATAATAATAATAATAATCTTTATTGTCATTGTAAAAATTACAATGAAATTGTTCCTCTTGATTTCCTTTTTGTTCTACTGGATACAAACTGTTTTCTATCAGGTGATTGAATATTGAATTTGCCAGTATCCTTGTAAAAAGTTTGAACATTGTTGGCAGACAAGTAATTGGGCGATAGTTTTTTGGTTTCTATGCCTTTTTCTGGATCTTTCATTACCAAGTAAATTCGTCCAGCTGTTAGCCATTCTTCGCTTGTTGCATTTTGAAGCATTTGATCAAATTGAGTGGCCATGCGATGATATAGGCTGGTCAGATGTTTTATCCAGTATCCATGCAGTTCATCCAGGCCAGGTGCACTCCAGTTCTTGACCTTCTTTGCTTGTTTTGTCACCATGTCAGTTTTTATTACAATATTTTGCATCTTGTTTTGTATTGTTTGTTGTTGAATATCTTTGATCCAGGAGGCAGTGTTGTTGTGTTCTACTGGGTTTTCCCACAGTTCTTTTCAAAAGTTCAAAGTTTTTTCTTTACATGGGTGAATATAAGTTTGGATTCGACTTTCATCAAGGGACCGGTAGAAGAGGTGTTGGTTTCTTCTGAACTGGACATTTTCACGATATTATTTTATTCGTCCTTCGTATCTTTCAATTTTCCTTGCTGTTGCTATCCCACGTTGTTTTAGTTCTTCCATAATTTCTGTTATTGTTTTTTTCTCCAGGTTGTATTTTTTGTGTAAACTATTTTTCAGCTTTTTGTTCTTTAGTTTTCCTTCTTTCAAGTACTTCAGATTGCTGATATCCCCTCGTAGTTTTTTAATTTTATTTTCAAGTCGAATTTTCCACTTTGGTGTTCCAGTGGGTTTCTTTTTTGGCATTTTATAACCTAGTTCTGCAGTTATAACAGCGGCTGTGCTATACATTAATTGGTTGGTTTCATATAGTGTGCTGGATGGGATGGAAGTTAAAATGTTCACGGCAGTTTATCATTATTATTATTATTATTATTATTATTATTATTATTATTATTATTATATTGAAAAACCACAAGAACAGGAATTATGAGTTACATTAAGAGCAACGGAAAAATGATAGTTAATAACTGGTTGAAATTCTTATATGTAGACTATTAATAATTAAATAACTAGCTAGATGGTTATAGAATGTTATTGAAGAATTATTAATTTGTTAATAACTATTCATAAAACTTAAGATTGTATCATATTGTTATCGAATTTACATAGCTAAGTTGGGGAATGAAAAAAGGATGCTAATAGGTGGTCAGATCATAAAAACAATCTTAAAGAATAAATAGATTGAAATTGAAACTAGATGAGAATTTTGGGATATTGATATGAAGCTACATGACAAATTTTTAGATTTAAAACTTATAAAATGAGATTACTCATGAATAATAATCATTTTACAGATGCACAGAATTTATGAATACCCGGTCAATACATCTTTTAAAAGATGCAATTTAGGGTGATAACTTTTCCTTTTTAAATTTTTCTTTTCTTGTTTGTTTTACAAATAGAATGCCATCAGATAATCATACATTACACATAAAGGGATTCTAAAATAATTAGTAAGATTAAGGTTGAGATATAAGAATTATAATAATTTGATATGAAAAATAAGTGATAGTTACTCATGAAACATACAGAAACCTGTGAATAACTGATATACTCTAAAATTTGTAATTTGTAATGCAAGATGGCTTTTTGATGTTTTTTCTTGTTAAGTCTGTATTAATTCTGTTTATGTAAAATCAATAAAAAATGATCTTATAAAGTGTCTTCCTGAATCCAAGGTCACACTGCGGCTGCAACTCCCTCTTCTTTCCCCCAAAGTGCTTTAAATCCACAAAAATAAAATTAAAACAAGGAGAAAAAGGACTTTCCTCTGTTACTTTTTCCCCCCACTTTCCCCCCCCCCTTCTTCTCCCCTGTCCCTCCAGGACAGGTATCAGTCTGAAGACCTCCTGACAGTGGTTTGTCCGGCTGGTTTTCTGTGAGGCTCAGCAAAGCCTGCTTTTTTTCCAGCTGGTCTCACTCACTGGCTTCTCTCAAAGGCCATAATCTTTGTTTTCTCGTAATTTATGTCCGGTTTATTGTAGTTACAATACTGCACAAGTGCTCGCAAGGCTCTTTTAAGGCTTACTGGTGTACTGGAGAGAATCACAGCATCATCTACATAGAGCAACAGGGCGATGCTTCGATCACCTACTTTTGGGGTATGGTAATTGGGTTTATTTAACCATTTTACCATGTCATTTGTATAAAAGTTGAAAAGCAAGCAGGCCAAAATGCACCCCTGTTTAACCTCCTTTTGAGGTTTAACCGACCTCAAGAGGGATCCTTGCATATTACATCTCACCTTGAGAGATATTTTAGTATGTAAGGCATATAACAGATGGAGACGCCTGTGATCGATTTGAAGCAGCTCTCAGTTTCTCCCACAGCTTAGTGTTGGTAGCCATATCAAAAACTGCCTGGAGATCTATAAAGGCTGCATATAATGATACAGATCTATTTGATACATATTTTTCAATCAAATGATGGAGAACTAAGCATTGGTCTATGGTGCCTCTCCTCTCTCTAAACCCAGCTTGCTCTTAAGCAATCAGGTTCTCAAAATTCAGCAACTAATTTATCTTAGAGATGTTTGGCATAGAGTTTGCTGATTATACTCAGCAGACCTATTGATCTGTAATTGACAGGGTCGTCTTTCTTCCCCCTTTTAAAAATTGGGACAACTGTCAAGTTCCAATCTTCTTCTTTTGGGAGGGGGGGTATAACAGTTTTTATTGATTTTACAATTTTATAATAGGAAAGGGGTGTGTAGGGTATTTAACAAATATTTTAGAACTTCCATGTCAGGGTTGGTAACCTCCGAGACTTCATACAAAATAATTTCAATAAAAGGTGGAAAGAAATACATACATTTCATATCATAAATTCCATGCATTCAATCATTTGTTTGTGTTAACATCCATGAAGGAGTTACAATACAAATAAAATAATCATTTTTGTGATCTTAGCCTCTTTGCTATTGAAGTTCCAATCTTCTGAGACATGTCCTTTGGAGTCAATATAAGTGAACAGCCCCGCTAGAACTGGTATCCATCACTCCATATTGTTTTTTAATAGTTCAGTAGAAATGAAGTCAGCTGTTGCGGCCTTCCCAGTCATGAGTTGGCTAGTGAGATTTAATTTCAAACGCTGAAACTGGGGGTCACTCAGGTAAATCCTTCATTGTATACCTTATTCTCTCATTGAAACTTCACCTTCATACATTCTCTGAAGATGAAGTTCCCAAGTTGTAGGAGATATAGGGGACTCTAATGGGGTATAAATGCAGTCAGAGTTTTATATGTATTTTTAAATTCCCTGTGCCCCACTTCGAGTCCCTTCGGGGGGAGAGAGCGGGTTATAAATTAAAATTATTATTATTATTATTAGAGTGGCAGGCTATTAGATGTCAGAATAGAGAAGAGTTATTTTGCTTTGCTGACTCAATAAGCTGTCTCCAGGAAGATCTTGTATCATATTTCTTCTTATATGTAATCAATTGCTTAAATTGTTTTTTGAGTGTGAGGAGATGTTTAAGAGTTTATCGTCATTTCCAGTCTCGCTTATATCTTATATGCCAACGTTAGAACTTTCTTGGCTTCTCCACAATCCTTGTCAAACCATGGTTTGGAGGTGATGCAGGACTTCTTAGCCAAGAAGTTTCGGTCATGTGCTAGGAATAGTTGTAGCTTGTGTACTATATTTTTATCTAGAATATCTTTAATAGGATTGGTTGATATAAAGGATGAACAGATTTTTTGAAAGTTGTTCTCTGATAGGGCTCTCCTCACTTTCTGATCAAGTTGTTGGGTCTATTTGACCCGAAATCTTGTTAGCCTACTGGAAAAATTGCAGCAATAAATCACTCCCCGGAGACCATCTGCCAGATAAAGGGCTTCGTGTGTATACAAAGATCATGTTCTAAGTAAGGTAGGACTTCAATTTTTTTCTATATAATGTAAATCAGTAGAAGTTTGGATATAATCAATAGTGTTAGTATTGGTCCCTGCCATAAATGTAAACTCACCAGGATAGTCACCAGCCCATGAACCATTGGAGATGGGCCATAGCCATGTGTTTTAAAGTGGCAATAAGTGTGGGCTTATGTGTAAATTGCGTTCTTGCTGGCAATCATTCTGCATGTATTAAATCTATCAGAGTATATTTGCAGTGGAGCAGCTGGCTCAGAGACTAACAGTTTTTCTATCACTCCAATGCCCTCTATTCATTTTATTGTAAATTTGAATGGTAACCTGGTTGATCTGCAAACAGAAATTATATTGGTCATCTCTCAGACCTTCATCTGATTGAGTGTTATTGTAAGGTCCAGGAAGTTTCCACGAGCCACTGAGATGTCAGAGAGACTTGAGATGAAGCTTGCAAAAAAAAAAATCAGCTTTTTATTTTTGGCCAAAGTTAAAAGAGCTGGGTGACAAACTGTTTCCAAAACATAGGCAAAAGCATGTAAGGAATAGCCACACCTCTAGAAGAGTGGCGTGGAGTATTGTATACATTTTACCCCGTTAGAGACAAAGTTTCTAAAGATGTGGGTCTTTAGTTTCAAAGGTTTCTTTGTTCAGGTCTCTGTCCCTGCCTACTTTATTTATGATGCATCCCTATAGCCCTGCAAAGGGGGGGGGGGGTGTTCCCCTCCCTGGCCAAGTTGTTTATTTAGCAGAATGCTTTCAGGTAATTCTCTGCTGTAGTACTATCTATGAGGCAGGAAACTCCCTACTCTGGTTCTTTTATCTATGAAGCCTGATATTCCTGGATAACAATTTCTTTTATATTTTCAAGGATGTGCCTAGTTTTGAAGCAAAGAACAGAAGTGAGACACAGAAGTGAGATAACAAGGTTTGCATTAATGCCAACCAGTATCAAGGTTACAATTTACTAAGCTAGAATTAGTTCCTAACAACTTTCTTGAGCAGAAGCCAATAACAAAGCTTAATTCCTAATAAATGATTTCTAGCAGTATATCATATCAGAAGCAAACAGGAAATATTGGTTTGACCACTATGCTCCTTCGTACTCCCCTTTTATTTTTGGACAGGATGCTTCCTGTCAATGATGAAGTAGGGGAGCTTATTCTTTGGGGCTGGAGTTAAGAATAATGATATTAACAGGCCTATCAGGGATGGTAGATGTCACTGAGGAGGCGATGACAGTCACCCCAGTGATGGGAGGTGTAACCATCAGCTGGAGTAGAGGGATGAAACAGGGAAGGAGAAGGAGACCTCCAAAGGCTAAGAACACTAGAAACCCAATCATTTTCCAGTCTGAGAAGATACTGCCAAACCAGTTGAAGTCAACTGTCGCAGTCCAAGGCTCCACTGGGACATGAGCAGTTTTTTCCATCCTGGCAGCAATCTCCTCTATAGGTTTTCCTGGACCATCTATCTGCAAACAACAATTTGTGAGATAACATTTTCAACACATACCTGTTCCTGTTGGTAATAAAAGGTGTAAAGTCTATTCTGATAAAGTGCTGTTTTAAACTGAGTCTGCTACTTAGCCATTAAAGTTAAAGCTGTTTTATGAATTATGTCAACCACAGCCTATAAAATTATAAATCTGTTCAACATATAAATGGGAGTTCTATAACAACACATTCCACCTGCCTAGGTGGCTAGTCCAGATACCTGAATTCTGGAGGCCACTCATAGATCTGTGGCCTTTCACATAAACAGATACACCCAGTGTGTCACCTTGTTGCATGGGTAGAGGAGGGGGGGAACACACGCTCCATACCAACGTTTAGGCAATTGTACCTAGGCAAACTTTCCATATATCCAATATAAGCCATCTGTAACATGCCAATTAAGAATTTCATTACCCACATCTGTCTAAAACCCATTCAGTCCAGGTGCATTTTCAAATGGGTTACTAGGTTATGTCAGATTAAATCCAGACTAAAAGGTTACATTAAGCAAAGAAAAGACCTTTGCTTGTAATATATGATTTTTCATATTAATCATTGCATTATATTCTCCTCCTATTAGTTCTATTCATAAGAAAATTATAACCATTGCAATAAATCGAAACATCCTATATCTTCAGAGATTATGATATCACTATCTCCTAGGACTACTGTGTTCAAGGTAGGTTGATCAGGTCAAATGCCCCAATTCTTACACATTTAATCTACCCAGTCTTCCACTATTACTATATCACAAGATTCTTCACAAGCACATACTGGTCCATAATCACAACAATGATAACAATAACAGCATTCAGTGATACAGTTACAATCACAGAACCAACATAACTTGTAGAGTGCAAAGGTCCATAGCTTCTTTTAGGATCTTCAGATGGAATAAAGGGCCATCACTCAGGCAGGAAAAATAAAAAAGATGGTATTCCTGCAATGAGAAAAAGCACAAACAAAACCCATTCATGCCACAATGACCACATCAGTTTTCAGTATTGTTTATTCTTAGCAGATCTTCTCCAGGAACCACTTTCCACTGTTTAAATCCATCAACTGGTCCTTTTACTCATGTGTAGTGAGTTCACCCTTCGTCATTTGTTCAGGCTGCTGTTTCAGTTGTTAACAGGAGTTGTGAATTTTCTAAGTGTGGTATTCCAAAACATAATTTCATAAGGTAAAATATCCCTTTTTGGATAGATTCAAATTCTGAGCAAGGCCAAGTGTAAGCATTTGGTCCGTGGCATAGATGAATTTGCATTCCACAGAATGTGACATTCCCATTGAATTCCCACACTCCGTGAATGATTGAAACACTTTTGCAGTAAAAAGAGTTGCTGTCTAGTTTCTACTATTCCATATCTATGTATTAACTGTTCCAATATAATTTTAGTAAGTACTGCTGCAGTGACTCATGGCTGGATAAGCCTCAACCCATCCTATCAAGTGATCCACTATCTATATAAATAAAAATGTAAAATAGTTTGTGCAAAGCCGCTAATCTCTAAAACTACTGGATCGATTTACACCAAATTTTCACACAATGTTCCCAAAGACTTCCGATAATATAATGCGTACTTATTTTGTGGCTAGCACATGTGTGTCATGTGCAAGGTACCCAAACGTAAAATGTACCCACTTGTGAGATTTTCACCTCCCTGTAGCTTCTCCCACCCAGCATTTCCAAGAGTCGTTTCCTCAGCAACCGAATAAGCCTCCAAAGTTCCATTGTATGGAGGCCTAAAAGGGCCAAAACAAGGCAGAGTGGATAGCAAACTCCGAGGTGGCCCATAGAATGAGAGAGGGAGAAATACAGTAGGTAGGTAGATAGGGGGATAGATAGAGGGAGAAATACAGTAGGTAGATAGGTAGGTTAGGTAGGTAGGTAGGTAGGTGGTAGGTAGGTAGGTAGGTAGAGGGAGAAAGGAAGAAATACAGTAGGTAAATAGGATAGAGAGGGGGGGGAGAAATACAGTAGGTAGGTATAGGAATAGAGAGAGAAAGGAAGAAATACAGTAGGTAAGTGGATAGATAGATAGATAGATAGATAGATAGATAGATAGATAGATAGATAGATAGATAGATAGAAATGCAGTAGGTAGATAGGGGGATTGATAGGGAGGGAGAAATACAGTAGGTAGGTAGGAAGATGGGATAGATAGAGGGAGAAATGCGGTAGGTAGGTAGATAGAGGGAGAAAGGAAGAAATACAGTAGGTAGGTAGGTAGGTAGGTAGAGGGATAGATAGGGAGAAACATAGTAGGTAGGTAGAGGGATAGAGAGGGAGAAATATGGTTGGTAGGTAGGTAGGAAGGAAGGAAGGAAGGAAGGTAGGAGGATAGATAGAGAGGGAGAAATACGGTAGGTAGGTAGGGGGATAGATAGGGAGAAATACAGTAGGTAGGTAAGTAGAGGAATAGAGAGAGAGAGGGAGAAATACAGTAGGTAGGTAGGTAGATGGATAGATAGAGAGGGAGAAATACAGTAGGTAGGTAAGTAGAGGAATAGAGAGAGGGAGGGAGAAATACAGTAGATAGATAGATTGGGGGTTATACGGTGGTTGTGTGTATGTGTGCAGGTTTAGATCTACACACAGATTGGTTGGCCATTTAACCAGACTGGGCCACAACAATGCGTGGCCGGGTACATCTAGTCACCAATAAATATTTAACTGTCCCCACTTGAGGTAGTTTAATAAAATCAATTTGAATGCATTCAAATGTTGCCCTCCCTTTTCTTTATGTATAGGACTTATTTATTAACTCTTTTTCATAATGTACAATGGTCACATATTTGTTTAGTTACTGTATGCAATCCACAGCATCCAGAAACTGTCAAAAACAAATCACATCATATCTTAATCTCCCAATGAGTACCCTGATATAGTACTTCCAAAATCAACATTTGCCTTCCATCAGGCAATACCTATTTCCACCCTCCAATTTCTATTGCTTCAATTCCTTCAACCACTGCCATCTTGGCTGCCAACTCAGCTAAATTATTGCCTGGAGCTTCAAAAGAATTCAAAGCATGATTTAAGTCATACAATTCATATGTCAGTGCAGACCAACTTAAAGGTAACTCTAGTTTCTACCAAAAGTCCTTCTCTTCTTCTACTACTTTCTCTTCCCATCTATAAACTGTTTGCGCATGCGCGAGGAGAATGGCGTCGGAACTGTGAGGGCGTTCATCCCCGGAGGCTTCTGATGGCTCCGGAGGACATTGCCGGCCCCCTTGACCAACTTTGAGGGCCGGCCCAGCAAGCCTAATGCCCTGCCGTCCCCCCAGGCGAGTTTTGGTGTGAGTGTGGGTGACGGCGGAGGCGGGAGATTCGGGCGACCGCGGTAAGTGACGGAGAGGTGGAGCGGCCTGGTCGAGCCTGGCGCGGCCCCAGCGCGGCCTCCTGCGCGGCCCTCAGCGTGGGCAGCCCGATTGGAAATAGTGGGCTGCCCCCAGCGTGGGCAGATTCAGCGTGGGCAGCCCGGAACAATCAGCGGGCGGCGGCGAGCGGCGAGCGGCTCCAGCGTGGCCGGATAGCCCGAAAAAGAGCAGCGGGCTACAGGGAGTGGTGAGCGGCGGCGGGCGGCGAGCGGCTAGCGGTGGCAAATGGCAGTGGCGGCCTGGAGCGGACTGGCGCGGCCCCGGCGCGGCCTGGCAGCCCGAGTTGGAACGGCGGGGCTACGACAAGTGGCGAGGGGCGAGTCGCGGCGGCAAATGGTGGTTGCAGCGTGGTATGGCCGCCCAGCCCAGCGGAAGATCGGCGCCGGGGGAAGCGTCCCAAGATTGGTCCCGGCATTGGGATCAGCCGGGGCCGTTGGAGATCTGCCCCGGCATACTGGCTTGGTTTCGAGAGGAGGTAGGCCGGGTAGCCGGGGTGCAGGACGCTGGATACGAACATGGAGGTCAAGCCGGGCATTTTTTACATCAAGACATGTGACAGTCTACAGGCCGAACCGTGGATTTATGGACCCAGGGAGGCAGAGACTGGATAAACAAGACCATTCCAGACTATGGGGCGGGGGGGGGGGAAAGAACTTGAGCCAGCCGCCGAGTTATTGACTCAATAGAGGGCTTGGGTCCATTCTCCCTCCATGCGGTTTTGGACTCTATCTTTTCTACCTCCCCCCCCCCTATCTTCCCCTCCCTTGGCTGGACAGTTTTTTCCCCATTTTCCATGTGTGTCTTAAACAGCTTCCTACCTCCCCGCATTATAATTCCATCATAATTTCAGCTTGTATTGTCACCATTTTATGTTATTCTGACTTGCTGCTTTTTTAACATCTTAGTTTTAACATCTTAGTTCCTCCTTTTAAATGCCTGTGAGGCCCAAGGATGCCGTCATACTCTAGGTTAGACCTTCTCCACCTGCGGGAGCTCCCACTCTCGCAGGCCTGGCCCCCTGGTCTAACACGGGCCCACCTCGAGGATGGATTGATAGATCCAGAGAGGTGGGCGAGGCGCAAACTAAGGGGGTTTTTATGCAAATTTTTAATTAGGCTTTTAAGGGGTTCTGGGATGGGGGGAGGGTTTACTCAGTCAGAGGGGGGTCAAGTTATGGGGCCGGCTGGCGGAAGTGTGATAAAGGAGGAGTCTATTAGGGAGGGGGGGATCAGGGGTCGTCTCTGTTGAGGGCCGTCCCATTCGGTTGGTCTTAGGGAGGGGCAGGAGCGGTGGGAGACAGGATGTCCATCGTGGGTCTGGGGCTCGTGGTCGCTGGTTACAAGCGATCGCATGCCCCAACCCCCTGTGCTCCACTCGTAGGCTAGGCGGTCAGGGATTACAGAGCCGGGGCCCTAGGTTGATGTTCTGCAACGCCAGGTCCGTGGTGAAAAAAGCTCCCCTCATAAATGACCTTGTGTCAGAGGGGGACCCGGACCTGGTGGGAATTACGGAGACCTGGTTGGGCCCCGAGGGGGGTCTACCCCTCGTGGAAATGTGCCCACCAGGTTACCGTGCATTTCATCAACCTAGGGCCCTAGGCAGGGGTGGGGGGTGGCGGTTATCGTTAAGGAAAGTCTGGAGCCGAAGGAGACCACTGTGCCTCAGACGACCAGCTGTGAGTCCCTCTTCGTG
This sequence comes from Rhabdophis nuchalis, assembly GCA_039707465.1. Taxonomy (NCBI): domain Eukaryota; kingdom Metazoa; phylum Chordata; class Lepidosauria; order Squamata; family Natricidae; genus Rhabdophis; species Rhabdophis nuchalis. The sequence goes on along the minus strand of CM077647.1, from coordinate 86,485,008 downwards.
AAGTGGGGCCTAGGGAGGCAGTTGGACTTGCTAGTTGTATACCTGGCTCCCCGCTATGTAACAGCAGCCCTGCCCGAGCTACTCGAAGTGATCGCCGCGATGGCGTTGGAGACCCCCAGACTTATGGTCATGGGGGACTTTAACCTGCCATCGGCGGGCGAAACATCCGAGGCAGCTCGGGAGTTCATGGCTTCCATGACGGCCATGGACCTGACCCAAGTAGTTCAGGGCCCCACTCACGAGGGAGGACACGTGCTGGATCTGATTTTTGTCTCTGGACACTGGATTAGTGATCTTGGAACAGGGGATTTAGTCATCTTACCCTTGTCATGGACAGATCACTCTCTCCTTCGGATAGACTTTCCAACCGTCACACCTCACCGCGGGGAGGCGGTACCGGAGACACCGAGTTGGTTCCGCCCCAGGCGCCTGATGGACCCGGAAAGGTTCCAGAGGGAGCTTGGGCCAGTACCTGTGTCCCTGTCCCACGGCTCGACTGAGGACCTAGTGGCCGCATGGTATAGTGCGGCCACGGGGGGCTTGGACCGAGTCACGCCCTTGCGGCCTCTCATGCGGTGTCGAGTCACCCAGGCTCCTTGGTTTACCGAGGAGCTTCAGGAGATGAAACGCCGCAAGAGACGCCTAGAGAGTAGGTGGAGATCTTCTCGATCCGAATCTGACCGAACACTAGTGAGAGACCATATTAGGACTTATTTAGTGGTGCTAAGAGTGGCCAAACGGGAGTATTGTGCCACCCTTATCGCGTCCGCAGAAAACCGCCCTGCCGCCCTGTTTGGGGTGACCCGCTCCCTCCTTCACCTGAGGCCGCGGGAAGCCCCTCTGCAGGGTCGAGCAGAGGAATTTGGAGCTTTCCTGCAGGACAAAATCACTCAGATTCGGAACGAGTTGCCCTCCACTAGTGGTCCGGTCGTGGCGTCCGGTGCTGGTCTTGAGATTACACCTTGGGAGGAGTTCGACTTTGTTACTACCGAGGATATGGACAGGTTGCGGAGGAACCTTAGAGCCACCACATGTTTATTGGACCCGTGCCCCTCCTGACTTGTACTGGCATCCTGGGAGGTGACACGAGGCTGGCTCCAGGGCATTGTGAATTCATCTCTGAATGAGGGGTATTTGCCCACCGTCTTGAAAGAGGCGGTGGTGAGGCCCCTCCTCAAGAAGCCATCCCTGGACCCGGCTCTGTTAGAGAACTATCGTCCCGTCTCCAACCTTCACTTTTTAGTGAAGGTTGTCGAGAGTGTGGTGGCTCAACAGTTTCCCCGTCACCTGGAGGAAGTTGATTATCTAGACCCGCGCCAGTCCGGCTTCCGGCCCGGTCACAGCACTGAGACGGCATTGGTCGCGTTGGTGGATGATCTCTGGAGGGCACGGGATAGAGGTTGTTCCTCTATCCTTGTCCTATTAGATCTCTCAACGGCTTTTGATACCATCGACCATGGTATCTTATTGCACCGATTGGGGGGGTTGGGGCTGAGAGGCACCGTTCTACGGTGGTTCTCATCCTACCTCTCTGGTCGGTCGCAATGGGTGTTGGCAGGAGGGCAGAGGTTGTCCCCGAGGCCCCTCACATGTGGGGTTCCTCAGGGGTCGGTCCTCTCGCCACTCCTGTTCAACACCTACATGAAGCCGCTGGGCGAGATCATCCGTGGTTTTGGGGTGGAATACCATCTGTACGCTGATGACACTCAGTTGTACATATCCACCCCAAACCACCCCAACGATGCCGTCGAGGTGCTGTCCCGGTGTCTGGAGGCCGTACGGATCTGGATGGGTAGTAACAAACTCAAGCTCAACCCATCCAAGACCGAGTGGCTGTGGTTTCCGGCACCCCGGTTCAGCCAGATAAGTCCAACTCTGGCCATTGGGGGCGAACAACTGGCCCCCGTGGAGAGGGCGCGCAACTTGGGCGTCCTCCTGGATTCCCGGCTGTCCATGGAGGACCATGTGGCGGCCGTGGCCAGGGGGGCGTTCTATCAGGTACGCCTGATACGCCAGTTGCGCCCCTTACTGGACCGGGGAGCCCTTCGCACAGTCACTCAAGCACTTGTGACGTCCCGGCTGGATTACTGTAACGCTCTCTACATGGGGCTTCCCTTGAGGTGCACTCGAAAGCTACAGTTAGTAGAGAATGCGGCCGCGCGGGTGATTATGGGTGCCCCAAGGCAAACCCACGTAACACCTCTCCTGCGCGAGCTGCACTGGCTGCCTGTGGCCTTTCGAGTGCGCTTCAAGGTACTGATGACCATCTTTAAATCGCTCCATGGCTCGGGGCCTAGCTATATACGAGACCGCCTCCTGCCCCATACATCCCTTCGCCCGATCCGCTCCCACAGAGAGGGTCTTCTTCGGGTGCGGTCGGCCGGGCAATGCCGGTTGGCGACACCCAGAGGAAGGGCCTTCTCTGTGTTGGGCCTGGCCCTCTGGAACGACCTACCCCCCGACCTTCACACAATCTTGGACCTCCGCCTCTTCCGCCAACGTCTTAAGACGTACTTATTCCAACAAGCCGGCCTAGGATAGCCCCCCATTTCTGACTTTTTAAGGAAATTTGTAATTTGGTAGGGTTTTTAATATTGGGTTTTTAGCACGGGTTAATGAATTTAATTACATTTTAATTGATATTTATTGTATTTTGTGTTTTTAAGATGCCTGTGCGCCGCCCTGGGTCCTAACAAGGAGAAGGGTGGGGTATAAATTTAATAAAATAAATAAAATATATAAACAAATTAATCCTTCTTCCAAGGAAACATCCATTAAATCAAGTCTAACCCTAGGCAATAATACAATTACCCGAACACAATAATGTTCAAGATCCGAATCTCTCTATAAATCTCCTGTTTATCCTTGATAGACAGGGTCTAGTATTTTAGACAATAATGCCACTGGCTATCCTTTTCCTTCCCACTTCTGGGTTAAAACCCTCAAAGTCATTCCCTTATCCAGGTAACACTGGGCTCTTCTTCTATAGTTTTGCATACAAGTCTTTATTTAAAATAGCGTAATTATTTATTCACAGCCTAAAATATCCAGTCAATCCTAGAAATTTCCTCAACTCCTTATTTTTCTTATTTCTTTGAGTAATCAAATGTCCTAATATTTTATCTCCTTTTTTATATGTTGTAATTTTTAACTCATCTCTGTAACAATTCCCAAAAGGGCAACAAGCAAACAAATGCCACAGGATGGAGCACCTTGACTTCTAAGCATTCAAAATGCACACAAATAAAGACATAAAAGGGGGAGGTAAGAAGAATAGCTTCAAAAATAAAACAGACATTCTAAATGAGGTATTTTGAGTCAATGCTGAAATATATTTGGGTCAAACTTTAGTGTTGATTATCTGCTTTTAGTAAATTGTGAGTCAGATTTCCCCCTTTCCTATTTATCTCACTCTTCCAAGACAAAAAGTCATTGAGTAAATGATTATACACAGACACAAGAAATAAAAGGATTAAAATTTTTAAAAAAGGAATATAAAACCCAGACATTTGCAGATGACAGTGTTTATTTTAGAAGAGTCTTAGAAAGAGGAATCAGTTTAATTAAAAAAAATAGAAGAATTCAGTAAGGTAACAGGACTTAAATTTAACAAGAGCAAAACAAAGATCATTACAAAAAATCTTACTAAAAGACAAGAGAGAGAGTTAGAAGAAACAATGAGAATGCAGATAGTAAAAAGGATAAAATATTTAGGAATTTGGCTGACAGGGGAAATGCTCAACAATTAAAGGAGATAATTATAATAAAACAGTACAGAAAATTAAAAAGGACTTGGAAAATTGGAGCAAACTGCAGATTCTTGACTGCGCATGCGTGAAGATGGCGGTCTAGCTTTGAGCTCCGTATGGGTCATGGAGCTCGTTGGCCTTATTTCTTGTGCCCCGGCCCATTATTTACGATTCTGAGGGCCGGGATCAGTGAGTCGCCCACCCTGGCTGCCATTTGAGACCAGAATGGCTTCCCAGGGTGAGGTTACGGCAGAGACGGCGGTGAGAGCGCCGGAACGGAGGTCGGCGTCCTCGCGTTTGCTGCGGATGCCGGCCGGGGCGTTGGCTGATCTGGAGGTCAGTGCCGGAGGACGCCGACGCTGTGGCCGACGCCGTTCGGAGCCGGGGGGCCAGGAGGATGGCCTGCCAGGGCAGAGGAGAGTGGAGAGGGAGAACGGAGGAGAACGGAGAACGGAGGAGCGGTCAGCGGGCTGAGTTCCGGCCGTGAGAGGAAAGTAAGATCAAGCCGAGGTATTAGGTGGTAGTGAGATCGGTCGGCTGGGAGAGGCCTAACAAGAACAGGCCCGAGGCCGAAGAGGATGGTGCCTTCGGCTGGGTCGGGCCGGACCGGGCCAGGAGGAGGAAGTGCAGCCAGCTTTGGGCCTTTCGGACTTTTCCTGGCCTTGGGAGGATTGATACATCTATCCGGACAGACTCTGTACCAGCTATGATGGCTACAATTTAAGAACTTTGAAAAACCTTAAGACCTGGTGACAATTTAAGAACTTTAAAAAACCTTAAGACCTATAGAACGCGATTGCCTGACTATTTCTCACTGATACACAGGAAACTATTTATTCCATGAATTATTTATGTTTTTAACATCTATTTATAATATCTATTTATATCTTATTTTAATCATGTCAGCCAACGACGTCTTTTATAATCAATTACATGACCCATTTATATTTATATTACCTCTATATTTATATTTATACGTAATTATTTATTTAATTATTTATATATATTGATATGTACTCAAAGGTAGACCTGTTATTACTGCGAGAGTCCCCTCTCTCGCAGGCTTGGCCCTCCGCTTTAACGAGGGCCCACCTTGATGAGGGATTTATTAATCCAGAGAGGTGGGCGAAGCGTGGTCTTAGGGTTTTTTTAGATAAATATTTGTTACGTATTTTAGTGGGTACCAGGGAGGGGGGAGGGTGTAGACAGGTTGAGGCAATTAAGAAGGGAACGGGCGGAGCCAGCAGACCGAAGAAGGAAGCGGATGGATCCATTAAGAGGGGGGGATACTCAAGCCGTTTCCATTGAGAGTCTATCTATCAAGACGGTCGTAGGGAGGGGTAGATCCGATGGGAGACAGGTTTTTTCTTCCCGATTGGGGGCACAAGGCCGATGGTTGCAAACGGTCAGGTGCCACAACCCCCGAAGGCTAGGTGGTCAAGGATTACAGAGCCAGGGCCCGAGGCTGATGTTTTGCAATGCCAGGTCCGTGGTCAACAAAGCCCCGCTCATCCACGACCTTGTGTCGGAGGGGGAGCTGGATCTGGTGGGAATAGCGGAGACCTGGCTGGGCCATGAGGGAGGACTTCCCCTCGTAGAAATGTGCCCGCCAGGTTACCGCGCTTTTCATCAGCCACGGGCCCTAGGCAGGGGTGGAGGGGTAGCAGTTATTGTTAGGGAAAGTCTTGAGCCAAGAGAGACCACTGTACCACAGACCACCGGCTGTGAGTCCCTCTGTGTGAAGTGGGGCCTAGGGAGGCAGTTGGGCGTGCTGATTGTATACCTGGCTCCCCGCTATGTAGCAGCAGCCCTGCCCGAGCTCCTTGAGGTGATCGCCGAGATGGCGGTTGAGACCCCCAGACTGGTTGTCATGGGGGACTTTAACCTGCCATTGGCAGGCGAGACATCCGAGGCAGCTCAGGAGTTCATGGCTTCCATGACGGCCATGGACCTGACCCAAGTAATTCGGGGGCCCACGCACGAAGGAGGACACACGCTGGACTTAATTTTTGTCTCTGGTCAGTGGAAGAGTGATCTGGGTATAGGGGATGTAGCCATCATACCCCTGTCATGGTCAGACCACTCACTTCTCTGGCTCGACTTTCCAATCGCTACACCCCACCGCGGGGAGGCGGAACCTGACTCACCTATATGGTTCTGCCCCAAGCGCCTGATGGACCCGGATAGGTTCCAGATGGTGCTTGGGCCATTACCTGTGTCCTTGACCCACGCCCCGACGGAGGACCTGGTGGCCGCATGGAATACTGCGGCCACGGGGGCCTTGGATTGGGTCACACCCTTGTGGCCTCTCTTGCAGCGACGAGCCACCCAGGCTCCTTGGTTTACCGAGGAGCTGAGGGTGATGAAGCGCCACAAGAGACACCTAGAGAGGAGATGGAGATCCACACGGTCTGAATCTGACCGAACACAGGTGAGAGCCCACTTACGGACTTACCTTGTGGCGTTGTGAGTGGCTAAACATCATCATTGTGCCACTCTCATCGCATCCGCAGATAACTGCCCTGCCGCACTGTTTAGGGTGACCCGCTCCCTCCTTCAACAGGGTGTGGGAAGCCCCTTTACAGGGTAGAGCATAGGAATTTGGGGATAATCTGCAGGAGAAAATCGCTCAGATTCGGAGCGAGTTGGCCTCCATCGAAAGTGGCCCAGTGGGATGCCCCAAGGTGGATCTTGAGACAGTTTTGTGGGAAGAGTTTGACTCTGTTACTTCCGAAGATATGGACAGGTTACGTGGGCGACTGCGAGCTACCACATGTTTATTGGACCCGTGTCCCTCCTGGCTTGCACTGGCATCCTGGGAGGTTACACGAGGCTGGCTCAAGGAGGTGGTCAACGCTTCTTTGAGTGAGGGGTCCTTGCCTACCGTCTTGAAAGAGGCGGTGGTGAGACCCCTCCTCAAGAAGCCCTCTCTGGACTCTGGACGGTAAATTACCGTCCGGTCTCCAACCTTCACTTTCTGGTGAAGGTTGTAGAGAGTGTGGTGGCACAACAGTCATCTGGAGGAAATTGATTATCTGGACCCGCGCCAGTCCAGCTTCCGGCCGGGCACAGCACCAAGACGGCATTGGTCGCATTGGTGGATGATCTCTGGAGGGCCAGAGATGGGGGTTGTTCCTCCATCCTGGTCCTATTAGACCTCTCAGCGGCTTTTGATACCATCGACCATGGTATCCTATTGCATCGGCTGGAGGGGTTGGGGGTGAGGGGCACCATGTTACAGTGGTTCTCCTACCTCTCCGGTCGATCGCAATTTGTGTTGGCAGGAGGGCAGAAGTCGACCTCGAGACCCCTCACTTGTGAGGTGCCTCAGGGGTCAGTCCTCTCGCCTCTCCTGTTCAACACATATATGAAGCCGCTGGGCGAGATCATCTGTGGTTTTGGGGTAGAGTACCACCTCTACGCTGATGATACGCAACTGTATATATCTACCCCAAACCACCCCAATGATGCCGTAGAGGTGATGTGCCAGTGCCTGGAAGCCGTGGGGGCCTGGATGGGAAGGCTCAGACTCAACCGTCCAAGGCCGAGTGGCTGTGGTTCCTGGCATCCCGGTTGTCATGACTGCTCCTACCTCCATTCAAGAAAGAACACACTTAAGCATATTCAAAATGATTAAGGTTACTTTTACTGAATAAGGAAAAGACAGCAGCAAAGGTTAAGCCAGAAGTGGCTACTTTAGGCGCGAAGCATACATATCAAAGCATAAGCCAAACCCCAATCACCCATGACCCCCACCCCAATGTCCAATACAGTGCCTTCTTCGTTGTCAGATGGGTAACACGTCCAGAGCTGTCATCAGAATGGAATGTGATACCGTTACGCTTAGAGATATCACCACCTAGCCCCATCTTCCTCCAGCACACTTAATAACAACATCCCCCCACCCTCCCCATTTCTATGGCAGCCAAGCATGCAGGAAAGCAAAGGCTGACATCCGGCCCTCCTCCAGAAAGAAAGTGTTCAACCCTGTAAAAGAGACGAAAAAGACAAGACCACATAATAAGACACACAATGAAGACAAAATAGAGTTCAAGGCTTATTGGGATACTTGGCATAAAATTGTCTCAGTAACTTCGAGGCCTTAACGTGGCATTTATCAACCCATTCATTATGGGAGGTGGGGAAGTCCTTCCAAACTACTAGGTACTGTACTTTGTTCCTATGCATTCTGGAATCCAAAATGTCTCGAACCTCATAGTGTTGTTCCCCGTCAACCAACACAGACTTAGGAGAACCAGGGTATGGCTTGCGAAGATGTGAAAAGTGTTCAGGTTTCAATAGGTGGACATGGAAAATTGGGTAAAGGCGCCGATAGGATTTAGGGAGATCCAGCTTAACGGAAACAGAACTTATTGTCTTGGTGATCGTAAAAGGACCTACAAACTTAGGACCTAACTTCTTGCATTTCTGAGGACTATCCAAATATTTAGTAGAAACATAAACTCGATCACCAACTTTGTACGTCGGAGGTACTGCTCATTTCTTATCTGCATACAGCTTATGCGATTCATGCGCATCATCCAAAGTTTTGCAGATAATAGGCCAAACAGCCGACAGCTTCCCAGTCCACTCTGAGAGGGAAAGAATTGTAGGAAGTTCATGAGGAAGCTCAGGGATGGGTACAAAGTCCTGACCATAAATTACTTTGAATGGAGTCATACCAGTACTACTATGAACTGAATTGTTGTAAACTACCTCAGCATGAATAAGGAGATCAGCCCAGTCATCCTGCTGGAAGTTTATAAAGCAGCGCAAATACTGCTCTAGAACCGAGTTAGCCCTCTCACAAGCCCCATTAGTCTGCGGGTGGTGGGAGGAGCTTAAGCCCTGGGCGGAGCCAATCAGTGTCAAAAATTCCTTCCAAAATTTCAAAGTGAACTGAACGCCTCAATCGGAGATGATGCGCTTCGGAACACCATGCAAGCGATAAATATGAGTCAGAAATAGTTTTGCCAAAGTCTTAGCCGATGGTATCTTTGAACATGGTACAAAGTGAACTTGCTTGGAGAATAAATCTGTAACAAACCATATAACCGTAAAACCTTGGCTATTTGGAAGGTCAACAATAAAGTCCATATATATCTCCTTCCAAGGAGCCTCCGGCCTTGCTACGGATTGAAGGAGACCGTGAGGTTTGCCAGGAGGACGTTTCGAAGCGGCACATGTTGGGCAACTAGCTATATAAGATTCAATGTCCTTTTTCAGCGAGGGCCACCAGAACTGGCGTTTAATCAAATGCATAGTCTTCACAAATCCAAAATGACCAGCCAATCTGGAATCATGTGCCCTCTGTAAGACAAATGGCCGAAGCTTTGCAGGTACATAAATTTTGGATCCAATCCAAGGTAGATCATTCCTTACAGTACAATCAGCCGAGTGGACGGAGTTCCATTCATCAGTGACAAGTTCAGTCTTAATTTTAGACACCAATTCAGGTGGCGGGTCAGTTTGCAGGACGGAATGACTCCTGGTCACCACCAGGTTAGCCATGCTATACAGGGGAAGAACCGGCTGAACCACCGAAAGTTTAGAAGTGTCATATTGAGGAAGTCTGCATAAGGCGTCAGCCATAAAGTTTTTTCCCCCGGGGATATATTTCAAAGTAAAGTTGAAACGATTGAAATATTGAGACCAGCGTCTCAATATTGAGATAGCTTACGAGAAGTTGTGAGGTACTCCAAATTCTTGTGATCAGTCCAGACCTCAAATGGGTGAGGAGCACCTTCCAGAAAATGTCGCCAAGACATGAGTGCCCAACGAACAGCAAACGCTTCCTTCTCCCAGATTGCCCATCTCCTCTCGGTATCGGATAACGTACGAGAGGTGTAAGCGCAGGGTTGTAGTAGACCTTGCTGGTTATATTGTAACAAGACAGCTCCAACAGCCACGTCACTAGCATCTGCTTGGATGACGAAAGGAGCATTAACATCTGGGTGTTTAAGCACAGGTTCTGCTGCAAATAAGCGCTTCAATTTTTCAAAAGCGGCCTGGCACTCCATGGTCCAGTTGAGGGGAGAATTTGGCCGACGCTTGGCTTCTCCATTGGTTTTGAGGAGGTTTGTGATAGGTAGAGCGATACTAGCAAAAGAAGGTATAAATTGGCGGTAAAAGTTAGCAAACCCCCAAAAAATTTGTAATTTTTTTACGGGTACGAGGAGGGGCCCACTCTGTAACAGCTCTGACTTTTCCGGGGTCCATCTCAATATCCTCCGCTGAGATACAATATCCCAGGTAGTCTATTTTATGTTGATTAAATTCACACTTAGAAAGTTTAGCATAAAGTTCTGCTGCTCTTAGTTTATTCAAAACAGAACGGACCAGTTTTACGTGTTCCTCACGTGTTTTTGTGTATATGACGATATCATCAAGATAAACGATAATGCCCTTGTACAGGTGCTCATGCAATACTTCGTTGATTAGTTGCATAAAAACCGATGGCGCCCCCTGTAGGCCAAAAGGTAACACTTTAAATTGAAAGCACCCTAAAGGGCAGTTAAATGCAGTCTTCCACTCATCGCCTTCCTTAATCCTTATCCTGTAATACGCCTCCCTGAGGTCAAGTTTAGTGAAGATTTTGCCTGTGGCCAAATGAGCCAACATGTCTTTCATGAGAGGTAAGGAGTAGACGTTGTGTTCGCATATCGTGTTCAGGAACCTGTAGTCAGTTACAAGACGAAGAGACCCATCTTTTTTCTCTCTAAACATCACAGGGGCTGCTACTCGTGGTCTAGCAGGTTCAATGAAACCCCTTTCCAAGTTCTTATCAATAAATTTGCGAAGTTCAACCATTTCATGAGGTGTCATAGAGTAAATACGTGGTTTGGGAAGTTGTACCCCAGGGAGAAAATCAATAGAACAGTCAGTGTCCCTGTGGGGGGGAAGTGTGTCAGAAGATTTTTCACTAAAAACGTCTTTCAGGTCCCAGTATTCCTTAGGAATTTTTTCTTCCCCCGGTATAACTTCCAATATGGGAGCAATTTGGCTTATGTTGACAGGTTCCTGGATAGGTAGGGGTTTATCCAGAGAATGTATGTTGGCGGCTTGCGGAACTGGTTCCACTTCCGGATCAGGTGGCATAGGTGAAGGGATGCGAACCCAACCTTCTTTCCAGTCTATTAGTGGGTTCCATTTCCGTAGCCAATTTAAGCCCAATATGACAGGGTTATCAGCAATTGGGGCAACAATAAAGTTAATGAATTCCTGATGGTGATCACCAATAGACATCTGAATTGGTTCTGTTACAAACTGTGCTGGGTTACCACCCGCTACAATACCATCCATTTGGCAGAAAGCTATGGGAACTTTTAGATTCTTTAGATGAAAACCCAAAATGCTGTACTAATTCTTGGCTGATAAGGCATCGTGAATAACCAGAATCTAAAAGTGCAAGTACTTTACAATTGCGGCCACTAGATGGAGCCAAAAGATGCAAAGGAATATTAAGGGGTCCTGAGAGGGGACTCACCCAATTCTCGTCATTCGAGTCCATGTCCTTCTCCCAGTCGTCTAGCACCCTCTGCTGGTGATGATCGGTGGTGAGATCAAGGGGTTCAGCTCCGCGCATCGCTTGCTTCATATGCATGCTCGGGGTTTTCGCGTGTTTTTTCACTTCCGCGGACGGCTGCAGTCGGGGTGTTTCTTTCACTTTGCAATCATTTGCCCAATGGCCCTCCCTTCCACAGCGGAAACAAGCATTTGATCGGGGAGAAATCGGTTTCCCCTTTCTAATTCCCTTCTGGTAATCACGACCAAAACCGGGTGGGGGTGGGAATTCTTTCTTTCTTTCCCTTTCGATCTCAGGCAGTGGATTGTTACGCAGCAGATCTATCTCAACATCAGCGGCTAAATCAAACCAATTTTCTAGGGTTTCGGGCAAATTTCTGTTTATACAGCTTTGATACAAAGTGGGGTTCAGGCCTTCAGTGTATTCATCAATAAGGGCCTCAATGCTCCACCCCCTCATATAACATGCCAGCTGACGAAAACGTTGACTATATTCTTGAACTGGTCTGTTCCGCTGGCGTAACGTTTTCATTTCAAGCCTTGCTTTTCTATGGAGGAGAGGGTCTTCGAACCGTCTTCTTAGAGCGGTCATAAATCTGTCGAAGTCTCTCATTAATGGTGAACGATCATTATGTAGGGAAACTACCCATTCTGCTGCCCTCCCTTCGAGAGCCAGAGTAATAATTCTTATCTTAGATTCATCACTTGGTAGATCAGAAGCAAATTCTTTTACGAAGTTGCTAACTTGCAGTAGAAAAAATCCCAGCTCTTTGGAGTCCCCTCCAAACTTAATTCCCAGGGGGGGGAGTCTCTTTCTATGTGGTGCGGGACTTGGTTCTCTCTGTTGAACAGTTCCTAGGCCGCTTTCCCTTGGCGTTTCAATGCGTGGGGGTGGCTGTTCTCTCTCCTTGGGCTGGGGGGGTGTCTTCCACCCGGGGTCCTTCTGCTCCCAGTCTGAAGGGCTAGGGTCCCTCCCCCACTTTTGTTCTCTTAAACCCTTAATATCATCAGCTTGGCGGAGTAATGATCTAGCAGCTTCTCTCAAATGGTTCTCTTCCTCCCACTGATCCCACACGGAGGGGGAGTGGGCCCGTCTGTGTTGGGTGGTGGTTACCCCAGGGGCAATTTCTTCAGGGGCGGCTACCTTCATCCCCACTCCCTCGGACCAGCGATGGCGAACTGATGTATCTTCGGGTTTTGAGTCCAGAGTAACATCAGCCAATAATTCCATTACTGACCTTGTCTCCTCTGTCATGCCAGCTTGGTCGAGTGCTGTTGCCCCCAGCAACTCCTCTTTCCTTGGCTCCGACATTTATCTTGACTTTACCCCCCATCCAGAAGAATATCTTTGCACTTAGCCACTTTATTTGCTTATCGGACTTATGTTTTGCCTTCCTGGACTTGGGCTGCCTTGGGGGGCTTTAATCATGTACTCCAGACGCAACCTCCTTAGCCTGCGGGAGTCTCCCCTCTCGCAGGCCTGGCCCTCCTGTTTAACATGGGCCCGCCTCGATGACGGACTGATTAATCCTGAGAGGTGGGCGAAGCGCAGGTTGAGGGGTTTTTTAGGGAGGTTTTTAATTAGGCTTTTAGGGGGTTCCAGGGAGGAGGGGAAAAATAGTCCAGGGAGGGGACAGCAAATGAGGGCGGCGGGCGGAAGTAGGGAAACGGAGGAAGGGAAGGGGGGGTCATTTCCACGGTGGCTTTTTCCATCGATTCGGTCTTGGGGAGGGGCAGGGGCAGAGGGAGACGAAATGGGCACCATCAGTTGGAAGACCGTGGCCGCTGGATCCAGGCGGTCACGTGCTCCAACTCTCCGCTCTCCCATCGCAGACTAGGTGGGCAGGAATCACAGACCCGGGGCCCGAAGCTGATGTTATGCAACGCCAAGTCCGTGGTTCAAAAATCCCCCCTCATTCGTGACCTTGTGTCAGAGGGGGACCCGGACCTGGTGGGTATAACGGAAACCTGGTTGGGCCACGAGGGGGGTATACCCCTCGTGGACATGTGCCCACCAGGTTACCGTGCTTTTCATCAGCCTAGGGCCTTAGGGAGGGGTGGGGGGTGGCGATTATTGTAAAGGAATGTCTTGAGCCGAAGGAGACCACGGTCCCCCAGACAACTGGGTGTGAATCTCTCTGCGTGAGATGGGGCCTAGGGAGGCAGTTGGGCATGTTAGTTGTATACCTGGCTCCTCGCTATGCAACAACAGCCCTGCCCGAGCTCCTAGAGGTGATAGCCGAGGCGGCAGTTGAGACCCCCAGACTGGTAGTCATGGGGGACTTTAACTTGCCGTCGGCAGGCGAAGCTTCTGGAGTAGCTAGGGAGTTCATGGCCTCCATGACGGCCATGGACCTGACCCAGGTAGTTTTAGGCCCCACTCACGAGGGGGGGAACACACTGGATCTCATCTTTGTCTCGGGACAGTGGAGTCGTGATCTGGGAATAGGGGATCTAGTCATCACTCCCTTGTCATGGACAGATCACGCTCTCCTTCGGCTGGACTTTCCTATCGCTACACCCCACCACGGGGAGGCGGAACCGGACACTCCTATATGGTTCCACCCCAGGCTTCTGATGGACCCGTAAAGGTTCCAGAGGGAGCTTGGGCCAATTCCTGTGACCCTGCCCCGCGATTCGACTGAGGACCTAGTGGCCGCATGGTTAAGTGCGGCCGCGGGGGCCTTGGACCGAGTCGCGCCCTTGCGGCCTCTCTTGCGGCGACGAATCACCCAGGCTCCTTGGTTCACTGAGGAGCTTCGGGGGATGAAGCGCCACAAGAGACGCCTAGAGAGCAGATGGAGATCCTCTCGCTCCGAAGCCGACCGAACACTAGTGAGAACCCATATTAGGGCTTATTTAGTGGCGATAAGAGTGGCCAAACGTGAGTATTGTGCCACCCTTATTGCATCCGCAGATAACCGCCCTGCCGCCCTGTTTGGGGTGACCCGCTCCCTCCTCCATCAGAGGCCGCGGGAAGCCCCTCTGCAAGGGCGAGCAGAGGAATTTGGGATTTATCTGCAGGAGAAAATCACTCGGATTTGGAATGACCTACCCTCCATCGACAGTGGTCTTGTGGGACTGTCCGAGACTAGTCTTGAGGTTCCTTCTTGGGAGGAGTTTGACTTTGTTACCACCGAGGATATGGACAGGCTGTCAAGGAAGCTTAGGGCTACCACATGTTTATTGGATCCGTGTCCCTCCTGGCTTGTACTGGCATCCTGGGAGACGACACGAGGCTGGCTCCAGGGCATTGTCAACGCATCTTTGAGTGAGGGGTCCTTACCTGCCGTCTTGAAAGAGGCGGTAGTGAGGCCCCTCCTCAAGAAGCCGTCCCTGGACCCAGCTTTACTAGAGAACTATCATCCGGTCTCCAACCTTCACTTTTTAGTGAAGGTTGTTGAGAGTGTGGTAGCCCAACAGTTTCCGCGACACTTGGAGGAAGTTGATTATCTAGACCTGCGCCAGTCCGGCTTCCGACCCGGTCACAGCACCGAGACGGCATTGGTCGCGTTGGTTGATGATCTCTGGAGGGCGCCGATAGAGGTTATTCCTCTATCCTAGTCCTATTAGACCTCTCGGCGGCTTTTGATACCATCGACCATGGTATCCTATTGCACCGACTGGGGGGGGTTGGGGCTGGGAGGCACCGTTCTGCGGTGGTTCACATCCTACCTCTCTGGTCGGTCGCAATATGTGTTGACGGGAGGGCAGAGGTCGACCTCGAGGCCTCTCCTATGTGTGGTCCCTCAGGGGTCGGTCCTCTCGCCCCTCCTTTTCAACACATATATGAAGCCGCTGGGTGAGATCATCCGTGGTTTTGGGGTGGAGTACCATCTGTACGCTGATGACACCCAGCTGTACATATCCACCCCAAACCACCCCAACGATGCCGCCGAAGTGCTGTCCCGGTGTTTGGAAGCCGTACGGATCTGGATGGGTGGTAACAAACTCAAGCTCAACCCTGCCAAGACTGAGTGGCTGTGGTTTCCGGCACCCCGGTTCAGCCAGATTATTCCAATTCTGGCCATTGGGGGCGAAACACTGGCCCCCGTGGAGAGGGCGCGCAATTTGGGTGTCCTCCTGGATTCCCGGCTGTCCATGGAGGACCATGTGGCAGCCGTGGCCAGGGGGGCGTTTCATCAGGTACGCCTGATGCGCCATTTGCGCCCCTTACTGGACCGGGCTGCCCTTCGCACAGTCACTCAAGCTCTCGTGATGTCCCGACTCGACTATTGTAATGCTCTCTACATGGGGCTTCCCTTGAGGTGCACTCGAAAGCTACAGCTAGTCCAAAACGCAGCCGCGCGGGTGATTATGGGAGCCACTAGGTGCTCCCACATAACACCGATCCTGCGCGAGCTGCATTGGCTTCCTGTGGCCTTTCGAGTGCGCTTCAAGGTTTTGACAACTATCTTTAAAGCGCTCCATGGCTCGGGGCCTAGTTATATGCGAGACCGCCTCCTGCCCCATACATCCCTTAGACCGATACGCTCCCACAGAGAGGGCCTCCTCAGGGTGCCGTTGGCCGGACAATGCCGACTGGCGACACCCAGGGGGAGAGCCTTCTCTGTGGCAGGGCCAGCCCTCTGGAATGACCTGCCCCCTGAATTACGTACCATCACCGACCTCCGCCTCTTCCGCCAATGTCTTAAGACATATCTGTTTCAACAAGCCGGACTAGCCTAACCTCCCATGGGGACTTTTAGATAGTTTTAAATTGGGTTTTTAAAATTTGGTTTTAGCGCAGGATAGGTTTATTTAATAGTTTTTTTAAATTATATTTATTGTATTTTGTATGTTTTTTAAATTTCATATGCGCCGCCCTGGATCCTCTGTGGAGAAGGGCGGGATATAAATTTAAATAAATAAATAAATAAATAAATAAATAAATAAATAAATAAATATCTTCGGTTTTATTGTTTTATGACACTTACTGCTGAAGGTGTTAAGTCAGAGTTAAGTGTGAAGTGACTTCTGGCTTTCTGTCATGACTGCTCCTACCTCCATTCAAGAAAGAACACACTTAAGCATATTCAAAATGATTAAGGTTACTTTTACTGAATAAGGAAAAGACAGCAACAAAGGTTAAGCCAGAAGTGGCTACTTTAGGCGCGAAGCATACATATCAAAGCATAAGCCAAACCCCAATCACCCATGACCCCCACCCCAATGTCCAATACAGTGTCTTCTTCGTTGTCAGATGGGTAACACGTCCAGAGCTGTCATCAGAATGGAATGTGATACCGTTACGCTTAGAGATATCACCACCTAGCCCCATCTTCCTCCAGCACACTTAATAACAACATTCCCCCCACCCTCCCCGTTTCTATGGCAGCCAAGCATGCAGGAAAGCGAAGGCTGACACCAGTACAACCAGTTGACTCCATCACTGGCCATAGGGGGCGAACATCTAACCCCTGTGGATGGGGCACGCAACTTGGGCGTCCTCCTTGATGCACGGCTGTCCATGGAAGATCAAGTGACGGCCGTAGCCAGGAGGGCGTTTTACCAGGTTCGCCTGGCCCGCCAGTTGCATCCCCTATTGGATCGGGGTGCCCTTTGCACAGTCACTCATGCCCTCGTGACATCCCGACTGGACTACTGCAATGCTCTCTACATGGGGCTCCCCTTGAGGTGCGCCCGAAGGCTTCAGCTTGTCCAGAATGCAGCCGCACGGGCAGTTATGGGAACCTCTAGGTTTTCCCATGTAACACCGCTCCAGTGCGAGCTGCATTGGCTGCCTGTCATTTTTCGGGTGCGCTTCAAGGTGCTGGTTATCATCTTTAAAGCGCTCCATGGCACGGGACCTAGCTATCTGCGGGATCGCATCCTGCCCCATACATCCCTGCGGCCGATTCGCTCCCACAGAGAGGGGCTTCTCCGGGTACCGTCCACTAGGCTGTGCCAGCGGGCGACGCCCAGGGGAAGGGCCTTCTCTGTGGCGGGCCCGACCCTCTGGAACGACCTTCCCCCCGAAATTAAAACAACTACGGAACTCCGCTCCTTCCGTCAAAAATTAAAAACACACTTTTTCTGCTTGGCTGGCCTGGAGTAATCAACTGTTTTTAGGGTTTTTAGCGACTTATTTTTAGTTTTAATATGGGATTTTAGTGCAGAGTTAGTTTAATTTCATTTTAATATTGTACTATGTCTGTGATTTTATATGTATTTTAAATTCCCTGTGCCCCGCCTCGAGTCCCTTCGGGGAGAGAGAGCGGGTTATAAATTAAAATTATTATTATTTTTTTTTTTTAATTTTGCAAATGAGAAGAATTGTTGTAGTCAAAATGAATGTCCTACCAAAAATCCTGTTTTTATTCCAGGTAATACCAATAAATATATTGGTATTACCTGGAAAATTACTATAGGACAGCAGAGTGAAAGTTTTGGACTTCCTGATTGGGAGTTTTACTGTCAGGCAGCAGCTCTCACCTGGATAAGGGACTGTATAAACCAAAAAATAAGAGAACACTAATAGAAAGGCATGATTTAGAATTAGGTTGGCATGCCTTTATCTGGAACGTGAAAGACAAAACTATTTTTTAATCCTTTTATTTCTTGTTTCTTTCTGATTTGCATTAGTAGCACTTTTAGTGTTAGGATAATAAATAATAAGAGTGATAGTAGACATCTGTGCCTTATTCCTTTCCAAATATTAAATTCTGTGACATTCCCATTAATTTTTATTTTTGCTGTTTGTGTTGAATATATTGTTTCAATCATTTTTATAAAGTTATCTCCAAATCTCATAGCTTTTTTTAAAATTTTATTTTTTTTGTACAAAATTCACATCTTTGCAACACATTACACTTTTTTACATATCTGTTGTGTCTGTTTTATCTATACAAAATCTTTTATAACTATGTCTTCATATATTTGTGCATTTACATTATTTCATATATTTTTTCATTCTATATATAATATTCTATATGGGTTTTTTTTAAAGAATTTTATTGGTTTTTAAAGTTTTTACAGGGAAAACGTTGCAAGGTGAAATAACATGTTGGCATCTTCCCTGCCGTTGGTGATGTCCCTCCCAAAAAACTTCATGAATATGCAATTTTAAAAAATAAAGGATAAGCACATAGAAAAATTACATCTTATAATCCATGTAATCAATCATTTTTTCCTTTGCCATTTTCTCGTGTATCAACAGTTACAATAAGCTTTCAAATAAAATCATTTTTGAGACCTGAGTCTTTTCGCAATTGACTCTTCCCTCCTGTCTCCAGGCGGGGTCATCGCTCCCTCTGTTCCCCCATCTTTTTTATTTTATTTTTATTTTTTTAAATCAAATTGATATACCACCCTATCTCCCCGAAGGGACTCAGGGCAGTGCACAGAAATATAAAAAACAAATACAATACAATACAATACAATACAAAAGTTTAAAATGAATTAAATTAGGGTCTGTGCTAAAAATTTGGATTAGAAAAGGTTAAAAACAATTAAAACTTTACTCATTAAAACTAAGCCAGGCCGGCCTCTTGAAATAGATGTGTCTTTAATGCCCGGCAGAAGAGGCGTAGGTCCGTGATTTTTATTTATTTATTTATTTATTTATTTATTTATTTATTTAATAATACTTGTAGACCGCTCCCTCTCCCCATAGGGACTCGGGGCGGTGCACAGGAAGAATAAAAAACAGCAAATATACAAACATTTAAAAACAAATTAAACCTATACCCATGCTAAAAATCCCCATTAAAACTAAGTTAAACTAAAATAACATCCCCAATAAATATAATACCCCATAGACAGAGAGACTATCCTAGGCCGGCCAGACAGAAAAGATATGTTTTTAATTTTAGACGGAAGGAGCGGAGGTCCGTGGTCGTTCTAATGTCGGGGGGAAGGTCGTTCCAGAGGGCTGGGCCCACCACAGAGAGAGCCCTTCCCCTGGGCGTCGCCCGCTGACAAAGTCTAGTGGATGGCACTCC
Organism: Rhabdophis nuchalis; assembly: GCA_039707465.1. NCBI lineage: Eukaryota > Metazoa > Chordata > Lepidosauria > Squamata > Natricidae > Rhabdophis > Rhabdophis nuchalis. The sequence goes on along the minus strand of CM077647.1, from coordinate 86,465,792 downwards.
CTCTCTGTGGGAGCGAATCGGCCGTGAGGATGTATGAGGCAGGATCCGATCCCGCAGATAGCTAGGTCCCGAGCCATGGAGCGCTTTAAAGATGATGACTAACACCTTGAAGCGCACCTGGAAGACGACAGGCAGCCAGTGCAGCTCATGCAAGAGCGGTGTTACATGGGTAAACCTTGAGGTTCCCATAATTGCTCGCGCGGCTGCATTCTGGACTAGCTGAAGTCTCCGGGTGCACCTCAAGGGGAGCCCCATGTAGAGAGAGTTACAATAGTCCAGTCGGGATGTCACGAGCGCATGAGTGACTGTGCGAAGGGCGTCCCGATCCAATAGGGGGCGCAATTGGCGGACCAGCGAACCTGGTAAAACGCCCTCCTGGCCACGGCTGTCACTTGATCTTCCATGGACAGCCGGGCATCCAGGAGGACACCCAAATTGCGCACCCCATCCACAGCGGCAAGATGTTCGCCCCCTATGGCCAGCGATGGAGTGAGCTGGTTGAATCGGGCAGCCGGAAACCACAGCCACTCGGTCTTGGTCGGGTTGAGCCTGAGTCCGTTACTTCCCATCCAGATCCGCATGGCTTCCAGGCACTGGCACATCACCGCTACGGCATCGTTGGGGTGGTTTGGGGTAGATATATACAGCTGAGTGTCATCAGCGTAGAGATGGTACTCTACCCCAAAACCACGGATGATCTCACCCAGCGGCTTCATGTATGTGTTAAACAGGAGAGGCGAGAGGACCGACCCCTGAGGCACCCCACATGTGAGGGATCTCGAGGTCGACCTCTGCTCTCCTGTCAACACAAATTGCGATCGGCCAGAGAGGTAGGAGGAGAACCACCGTAAAACGGTGCCTCCCACCCCCAACCCCCCCAGCCGATGCAATAGGATACCATGATCGATGGTATCGAAAGCCACCGAGAGGTCTAATAGGACCAGGATGGAGGAACAACCCCCATCTCTGGCCCTCCAGAGATCATCGACCAACGCGACCAATGCCGTCTCGGTGCTATGCCCGGGCCGAAAGCCGGACTGGCGCGGGTCTAGATAATCAACTTCCTCCAGGTGACGGGGAAACTGTTGTGCCACCACACTCTCAACAACCTTCGCCAAAAAGGGAAGGTTGGAGACTGGACGATAGTTGTTTAATAAAGCTGGATCCAAAGAGGGCTTCTTAAGGAGGGGCCTCACCATAGCCTCTTTTAGGGAAGCAGGCAAGGAACCCTCACTTAAGGATGCGTTGACAACCTCTTGGAGCCAGCCTCGTGTCACCTCCCAGGATGCCAGTACAAGCCAGGAGGGGCACGGGTCCAATAAACGTGGTGGCTCGCAGTCGCCCATGTAACCTGTCCATATCCTCGGAAGTAACGGAGTCAAACTCCTCCCAAACAAGATCTGTCTCGTGGCATCCCACTGGGCCATCAATGGGGGCTAGCTCGTTCTGTATCTGAGCGATTTTCTCCTGCAGAAAAATCACAAATTCCTCTGCTCTAACCTGTAACGGGGCTTCCCGCACCCTCTGTTGAAGGAGGGAGCGGGTCACCCTAAACAGGGCGGCAGGGCAGTTGTCTGCGGATGCTATGAGAGTAGCACAATGATGACGTTTGGCCACTCTCAGCGCCACAATGTAAGTCCGTAAATGGGCTCTTACCTGTGTCTGGTCAGATTCAGATCGGGTAGACCTCCATCTTCTCTCTAGGCATCTCTTGCAGCGTTTCATCACCCTCAGCTCCTCGGTAAACCAAGGAGCCAGGGTGGTTCGCTGCCGCAAGAGAGGCCGCAATGGCGTGACCCGATCCAAGGCTCCTGTGGCCGCAATATTCCATGCGGCCACGAGGTCCTCCATCAGGGCGCGGGTCAGGGGTACAGGAAGTGGCCCAAATGCTGTATGGAACCCATCAGTGTCCATCAGGCGCCTGGGGCGGAACCAGATTGGTAACTCGGGTTCCGCAGCGGTCAGAAAGTCGAGCCGGAGAAGTGAGTGGTCTGACCATGACAAGGGCGTGATGACTATATCCCCTATACCCAGATCACTCTTCCATTGGCCTGAGACAAAGATGAGGTCCGGTGTATGTCCACCCTCGTGAGTGGGGCCTTGAATTAGTTGGGTCAGGTCCATGGCCGTCATGGAAGCCATGAACTCCCGAGCTACCTCGGATGATTCGCCCAACGATGGCAGATTAAAGTCCCCCATGACTAAAAGTCTGGGGGTCTCAACTGCCACCGTAGCGATCACCTCCAGGAGCTTGGGCAAGGCTGCTGCTACATAGCGGGGAGCCAGGTATACAATCAGCAAGCCCAACTGCCTCCCTAGGCCCCATTTCACGCAGAGGGACTCACAACCGGTAGTCTGTGGCACAATGGTGCTACGAAGGTTGGGGGATAGGTCGTTCCAGAGGGCAGGCCCCACCACAGAAGGCTCTCCCCCTGGGGGCCACCCGTCGGCATTGTCCGGCGGATGGCATCCTGAGGAGGCCCATTCTGTGGGAGCGGACAGGTCTAAGCCGGACAGGTCTAAGCCGCCCTGGGTCCTTCGTGGAGAAGGGCGGGATATAAATGTGATTAAAATAAAATAAAATAAAAATAAAATATATCGTGACGCCGGGAACCACAGCCACTCGGTCTTGGACGGGTTGAGTCGGAGTTTGTTCCTCCCCATCCAGACTTGCACGGCCTCCAGACACTGGGACATCACTTCGACGGCATCGTTGGGGTGATTAGGGGTAGAGATGTACAGCTGAGTATCATCAGCATACTGATGGAACTCTACTCCAAAACCACGGATGATCTCGCCCAGCGGCTTCATGTAGATGTTAAACCGGAGGGGCGAGAGGACCAACCCCTGAGGCACTGAAGCCGGACTGGTGCGGGTCTAGATAGGAATGTTCACCTCCCAACTGGGAGGAATGTTTTTTAATAAACGTCTCCGCCTCGGTTAATGTTTTGATTTTTACCTTGTCCCCTTCCCAAAATATCAACATTCCTTCTGGCAACAACCACTTGAACCAAATTCCTTTCTTATATAATTTCTTAGACAAGAAGGAATACTTCCTTCTAATTTCTTTCGGAATTTGTTTCAAGATGGCTATCTCTTTGTCCTGATATTTTAAGACTCCATCCCGTTGAGCCCTCAATATCTCATCCCTTGTGGATCTCCTGAGAAATTTAACATGAATTTCTCTTGGTACATTATTTATCCTAGCATAAGCTAAATTAATTCTATAAACCAGGTCCATATCCCACCAGAGCTGATCTTTATCTTTTTTAATATATTCTGCTAATATTGTACTCATAATATCTTTAAGATCTTCATTATCTGATTCTGGCAAATTCTGGAACCTGAGGAAGAAAGACATTCTTTCAAATTCAATTTTAGTTATGTGAGCTCCTAATTCTAAGCCCTCCCTCCGGGTTTCCCTAACCTCCCCCCCATCTCAGCCACCCCCTCCTCCATCTTCGCAATTTTCTGTTTATTTTCCGTTATATCCCTTTTCGTTTCCCTAAGTTCAAGTGTTAAATCTGTTAGCTTTTTCATTATCTCGCGAAATATTTCGGCAATTGATATCTCCTGCGGTTCCTCTTCAGCGGGCTACTTCGGCAAAAGTTGTGTAATCTTTGGTTGTGTAGTCGGGCTGGAAGCAGCTGAAGAGGGTGCAGATAGTGACTTTCCCGCTGGTGGCTTTCTAGAAGCCATTATGTCAGTTGGTAAAAAAGATGGCGCTGGTAAAACAGGCAGCCGAGAGAATCCGAGGCGTCAGGGAGTCCGAACGGAAGAGCAGTCTTAAGAGTTCACTTTTAAAAATGAAGAAGAAGAGAGAAAAAATAAAAGAAAGAATTCTTACAGTCCAAATCCAGGAGTCCACATATTGGGAGAGATCTGGGGGCCTCTGGAAGGAATGTTGAAAGAGAAAGTTGCAAGTCCTTCGTTGTTGATTGTAGAAAGAAGAAACTTCACGCAGGGGAGTTACAAGCAGAGAACAAAGTGAAGCCATCTTACCCCATCTTCCAACAGGAAGAAAAGTGAAAGTTCCATTCCATTTACTTTCTTTTCTTAAAAGAACTCCATGAACAATTGTTGCAAATGTGATACAATATAATTCTTTTCCATAGCTAGCTCAAATAGCAAGTTAGTCCTTTCCTCTCTCCATTCAAATGGAGAGGGCTTGTCTGCTTGCCGCTGAGTCCGAGGGGGGGGTTCAGAATTCCCCACTCCAATCTTCATTTAAAGTAGATTGAACTGGAACTTACAATGTCTTATCGCAATCCTTCATCATTAGCCCAAGAGATTTGGGAGCGTCCTTCACCCCCGGCCTTTCAGATGCACTTCTCATTCTGCTTTCTGTTTCCGAGCTCCATCCAGCGAAGAGGCAGGATCGCCCCCCTTTTTGCTCGCCAGCTCCTAGGTCAAGGCTGGGAGTATTATAGCTGGCTGCCGCCAGGCTGGGAGCTCCCAGTGAGCCGCCCCTACGGCAAAAGACCCCCCCGAGGTCTTTTGTGCTCCCGAAGGAGCCCACAGGGCACATCTGTCGCCTTTGGGAACCGGAAACGTCCATCAATATTCTATATGTTCTATGTATAACAGTTTTTACTACATTTATGTCATTTTGTGTAATATTTATTTGTTATAGTTTATCTTATATTTCTATCTTTTAATCATTTTCCGGTTTTGTGGTTGTCTATTGTTTTGTTGATCTTTCTTCCTTTCTTTTTTGCTTTCCTGTTTTTCCCCTCCTTTCCTCTAGCCAATTGTACAATAAAACCCATACGGAGTAATATTCAGATTTATCTTTCTCTTTTAGTTCTTTCAGGAGCCTATCCATCTCTGCAAATTCCAATCTTTTTTAAATTACATTTTCCTCTGTTGGTGTAAAATTATTTTTCCAGTTTTGTGCGAATATAATTCTCGCTGCCATAACAATGTGTAAAATTAAGTATCTAGTATTTTTTCCATAATTTCCTTTTATAATCCCTAACAGAAATAATTCAGGTTTTAATGCAATTTGATGTGTAGTCATCGCCTCTAGCCAATCTTTTATTTTTTTGCAATACTTTTTCGCAGCTGTGCACATCCACCACATATAGTAGTTTGTTCCATGTTATTTGTTGCATTTCCAGCAGATAGGTGAACATCTTGGGAACATTTTTGCAATTCTTGCTGGTGGAAGGTGCCATCGGTAGAACATCTTGGACATGTTCTTTCTATAAGCTGTTGCCATCGTTAATTTGTAGTTCATTTCCCAAATTTTTTCCCATTCGGCCAATTCTATACTATACCCAAAATTTATTACTCATGTTATCATCGTTTCTTTCACAGTTTCTTCTTCCATTTTAAATTTTAATAAGTAGTGATAAATTTTTAATCAATTTTGGATCGGTTCCCTATAAAATTTTATCCAACTCCTGCGGCTCTTTATAGAATCCCTCCCTTTCACTGTCTTTTTTATACTTTGCCTGTACTTGTAAATAGGGCCACCAGCCAATATCTATTCCCTCGTCTTTCAGTTCTTGCCTTGTTTTTAGTCTTTCTTGGTTGTCTAATATGTCTTTATATCTTATTATCTTGTTTATGTCCAATACGTTCGGGTATATCAGAGCTTCCATGATAGATAGCCAGATTGGCATTTTATTGTAGTTTTTTTTTTAACCATATTTGTAGTAAAGCTTTTCTAATTAAGTATTTTTGGAAATAGCTATGAATCTTGTCTTTCCCATCCCAGATAAAGGCATGCCAACACAATTCCAAATTATAACCATCTATTGTTAATAATCTTCTGTATTTTAGATTGATCCAGTCTTTTATCCAGGTGAGAGCTGTTGCTTGATAATAAAGTTCCCAATCGGGAAATCCAAATCCTCCTCTTTCTCTACTGTCCTAGAGAAATTCGTGATTTTTCCCTGACCAAATAAACTGTGCAATTAATTTGTTTAAATGTATGAAAAAAATTTCCCTAGACTAATCGGTATCACTTAAAATAAAAAAAAATATTTGGTAGCATATTCATTTTAATGATGGCAGTTCTTCCTATTGATATTTGTAGTTTCCTCCAAATTTCCAGATCTTTCTTAATTTTCTGAATCATTTTAATATAATTATCTTCTTTAATTATTGAGCATTTCTGTGTCAGCCAAATTCCTAAGTACTTAATTTTTTTTACCATTTGCATTTCCATATTTTCCTCTAATTCTTGCTCTTGTTTTTTGGTAAAATTCTTCGTAATGATCTTTGTTTTGTTCTTATTAATTTTAAGTCCTGCTATCTTACCGAATTCCTCTATTTTTTGGATTAATTTAATTCCTGATTTTAATGGATCCTCTAATATGAATACTATATCGTCCACAAATCCCTGTGTTTTATATTCCTCTTTTTAAAAATTTTATCCCTTTATTTGTTGATTGTTTCTAATTTCTGTTAGTAGAATTTCCAGTGTTAGTATAAATAATAAAGGTGATAATGGACAACCCTGTCTCACTCCTTTCCATATCTTAACTTCTTCTGTAGTGTCACTATTTATTATTATTTTTGCTGTCTGGGCTGAATAAATTGATTCTATCATTTTTATAAAATTTCCTCCAAATCTCAACATTTTTAACTGTGTGATAATGAAATGTCAATTCAAGTTATCAAAGGTCTTTTGGGTGTCTAAAAAGACCAGTGCACTGTTCTTTGATTCATTGACCATCTCTTTTTCTTTTTTGGTCCTTTCCATGTTATTTTTATTGGGTTGTGATCTGCCCAGGTGTTTGTCATTATTTCAATCTGTTGTGTATCTCTTCTCAATTCTTGGGTTGACCAAATCATATCTATCCTTGACCATGATTTGTGGAGATTTGAATAATATGTAAATTGTTTGCTTCCTATATTCCTTTCTCTCCATACATCTTTCAGGCTCAATTCCTGCACCATTTCGGAAAAGGTAAATGGTAGTATTCTTTTTTTTTCTTATTTCTTTTGTTACTCTTGTAGTCATCATTGATATCTGTTATAGCATTGAAATCGCCAATTAGACATATATCCTCATATTCTATTTCTTTTAATTTTTTGGTGGATCTTCTTGTAAAATTCTTTTTGGTTTTTATTTGGGGCGTATATTGCTGTGAGAAGAATTTTTCTTTGTTCTGTTTTTATTTCTGTCATTATTATCCTCCCCTCTTCATCTGCATATTTTTTTGCATTTATCCATTCTTTGATGTATATTGCAATTCCTCTTTTTTTTTTGTGTGTGTGCTAGTGATGTAAATAATTTTCCTAACTTTGGATATTCTAGTAGTTTGTTATATTGGTTTTAGATATGTACCTCTTGAAGGCATACTATGCCCATATTCATTTTTTGTAGTCTAGTCAAAGTTTGGCTTCTCTTTCCCGGTGAGTTTAATCCATTTATATTTAGTGAGAGTAACTAAATTTCTTGTTCCATTGTATTATTTGTGTGCCGCCCTTAGTTTCCTTGCATTTCTTGTCTCTATTCCTATTCTATTACCTTGTTATTCTATTTGTTCCCTTTCCTGTCTTCTTCTTTCTTCTCTTTCTTCCTCCCTGTTTTCAACTGACTGTTTTTGACTGCCACTCTCTGGTTCCTCTTTACTTTCTTGTGTTTCCTCAGTGGTGAAATGATGTTCAAAGAACTCATGTGCTTTCTCGACTGTGTCTATTTTATATCTTTTATCCTGCCAGGTAATCATCACTCCCTCTGGTGTGAGCCACCTGAAGATTACATTGTATCTTATTAGTTGTTGTGTAAAGAACTGATATTGCCTTCTCTGGTCTCTATTTTCGGGATTTGTCTCAGAATTTGTATCTCCCTTTATATGCTATTTGTTCTTCTCTCACTTTCTTATATACTTCATCTCTTACTGATTTTCTAGTAAAGTGTACGTGAATTTCTTTTGGGAGCCTGTGTCTCCTGGCATAATTTGTGTGGATTCGATACACCTCATTTGTGTCCCTTCTCGTTTCTAGTTTGTTTTTTTGTAATATGTTCGCAACAATCTCTGTGATTGTTTCCCCTAAGTCCTCCTCCTCTTCTTCTACTATATTTTGAAAGTGCAGAAAGAAGCCAGCTTTTTCGAGTTCCAAAAATACTATTTTCCCCTAATTGTCTGTTTAGTGTAGTCAGCTTCTCATCTACCATCTCTATTCTCTTCTCCGTTCTTTCTACCTTTGTTTCTACTTTTTGAATTTTTTGTTCATTTTTTATTTCACTTTGTATTTTCCCTATTCTATCATTATTCTTCTAATCTCACTCTTCATTTCTCCTATTTCTAGTTTAATTTCTTTATGATTTCTCCTAGTTTCTTCGTGATGTTTTGTAATTGTTTCTTGTGTTTTTGTAATTGTTTCTTGTGTTTTCAACATTGTTTTTTGTATCATTGCTAATGCATCTTGCATACAGTGAAGGTTCGTTGTTGAGCTCGCTTTCTCTAGACCCAGTGTGCTCTCAGTTGTGCGCTGGTTTGAAGGTGAAGATGTTGCTGATGCTGGATTGGATACTGCCTTCCTATTCATTTTACTAATTGTTGTTGTTGTACTTGTCATTTTTTATTTTAATTTCTTATAATTTTTTCCCACAATAATATATACTTCTCTCTGCCCACTGCCTATTTCCACTCTCTTACCAGCCCTTTCAATCTTTGAACTTTTTCTCTTCCATGTACCTTTCAGTTCAATTCAATATTATTCAATCTTACAATCTAACAATGTAATTTCTATATATTCAGGTTTGTATGTAAGTCAACCTACACAATATTCAGGCAATATTCAATATATTTAACCTAACACATTCTTGATTTGATTCAGGATACAATCTTATTTCGTCTCTTTAATAACTACAAACTATTACCCCCTACTTCAACAATATATTACTATTTTTTATATTTAAAAGCTATACAGTATGTTTAGGCTAATAAATCCTTAATTTTAATTCTTGTATATTCTTATGTACTATTATGTCATCTATTTATAATGATGATAATTTCAAAGAATCAGTTCACATATCCTCTACACTCTCTCTTCCAAATATAATATGATTCAATACACTTTAATAATATTTACCTCACCACAGTTCAGTTTAGCTTTGTATTTCTTCTTTCAATATTCTCCTTCAAAAGAAAATATTTTTTTAGTCCTATTTCAGAAGTCACAAAAAAGAAGAAAAAATATTCTCAAATTGCATCAGCAGGCTTGTCCTGTATATTGTTATTCATTTCTTTCTTTCTCCACTAGATGGTGTTACCCTTCTTTCGCATAGGCTTTCTTTTCCTCTTCAAAGGTCTGATGTTTGCTTTTCAACACCCCCCTTTCTCTTAAGTATTCCAAAGTACTTCTCTCCCCTTCTTCTCTCCCCTTCTTCGCTGTTATCACTGGCTCCAATTTCTGTTTATTGTCCAAATCGCTCCAACAGTCCTCTCCTCTGCTTATTCTATTCCATTCTCAAGTCACTCCACGTGGCTGATCCCTGCGGCTGATTCGCTCCCACATCCCTGCGGCCGATTCGCTCCCACAGAGAGGGACTTCTCCAGGTGCCGTCCACTAGGCAATGCCAGCGGGTGACGCCCAGGGGAAGGGCCTTCTCTGTGGAGGGCCCAACCCTCTGGAACGACCTACCCCCCGAACTCAGAATGACCACGGACCTCCGTTCTTTCCGCCAGAAACTCAAGACTTACTTTTTTCAACAGGCCGGCCTGGCCTAATTCTACCTAGCCTTTAGCCTGACAACAAATTGTTTTAATTGGTTTTTAAGGATAATAGTTTTAATTTATTGTAAATTTTTAGCACAGGGTTAATAATTTAATTTGATTTTAAATTTTGTATATTGTCATGTTTATTTATGCTTTTTAAATTTCCTGTGCACCGCCCCGAGTCCCTTTTTGGGAAAGGGAGCGGTATATAAGTTTAAATAAAACTCAAAACTCAAACTCAAAACGTCTTCTATTGCTACAGGAAATCATGTGCTTTCAGACCTTCTTACAGCTGCCGATATTGAGCTGTATCCAGCTTGCTTCAAAGCTTTGAAATTCTAGCTCAAAGAGTCTTTAGTAGAATTTACACCGTTTTAGTTGTTTTATTTATTCTCACTGATGCTGCTTTGTTGCTATCTTCTCTCCCTCATGTGCGGCTGTCACCACCCAAGATGGGCCATAAATGCCAATTTCTTCTCTGGTAATTTCAAGGGGTTTTCCCTCATCCGATAGGGAAGTTGCTTGCTTCCTCCTTCGGCGCCCAGGCTCCTCCTCTCTTCTGTTGATTCCTCCAGTTTCAACTTGTCCATTTTCAGTATCTTCAAAAACACAAAAACTCGAGCAAAGCTAGCGGAGATCCCATTCCTTCGGCCACATGGAAGTGACATCATCGCAGGAAGCTCCCAAATCACATGGTTTTAACTGTGTAATAATAAACTGCCAATTTAGATTGTCGAAGGCCTTTTGGGCGTCTAGAAAAACCAATGCTGCTTGTTTCCCTGGATGTTCTTCATAATATTCTAATGTGTTCATAATTACTCCCATATTATTGTTTAATTGTCATTTCAGAAAGAAGTCATTTTGATCTGTGTGGATAATTTTATTTAATATATATTTTTAGACATTCCACCATTATTGATGTAAACATTTTATAGTCTGTGTTCAATAATGAAATTGGTCTGTAGTTTTTTTATTTGTTGATGGTTCGAATCTTCTTTGGGTATGAGTGTTATGTATGCTTCTCTCCATGTTTTTTGTAATATGGCTTCTCTAATTGCTTCATTATACAGGTCTAACATTACTGTATCTATTGGGTCTTGTATATTTTTGTAGAATTCTACAGGTATTCCATCTGGGGCCCAGTGTTTTGTTGTTTTTCTGTTTCCTCACTGCTTCCGTTAATTCCATCATTGTAATTTTCTTATTTAGCATTTCTCTTTTCATCTCCTCAGTTTCTTGTAGATTCTTTTTGTTTAGGTATTGTTCAATATTATCTTACATTATGGTTTCCTACATAGTTTTTCAAAGAAATTCTATTATATATTTTTTTCTCTCCTTCCAGTATTGTATATTTCCTTTTTCATCCTGTAATTGATGTATTATTTTTTTCTTCTTTTCTTTTTTCAATTTGTGCACTAACCATTGCCCCAGTTTATTCACATTTTTGAAGAAATTTTGCTTAGCAAATTTGATTTTTCTGAGCTTATCTCCTCTTTTGCTATCAGATTCAATTTGTGTTTTATCAGTTCTCTCTTTTCCTTTATTTTTGTTTCTCGTGGATCTTTTTGCAAGTCTACTTCCAATTCTTTGAGTTCTTTCACTAGTGTTTCTTTTTTTTTTTGTCTCTTCTTTTTTATATTGAAAAAGTTTTATTGGTTTTTACAAATTTTTTAAGGTAGGGTAGGGGTAGGGTGAAATACAAAAATATTTTGAGAACTTTCACGTCGAGGTCGTTGGTCCCTCCGGGGCTTCTTAATAAAACATTGGTAATACATTTTTCAATAATACTACAAGGTGAAAACAAATGCATACATCATAAATTCTAAATTCTATGCTGGCAATTGTGTACAAACATCCAGATAAAAGTTATACTGTATTAATAAAAAGCAAAGTCATTTTTTAAATCTAAGTCTCTTGGCAATTGTGTCTTCTTGTTCTCCTTCCTGGCCCCCAGCGGGCGGGGCTATGGCCCCCTCCGTCCCCCCTGGATCTTCCCCCAGGATAGAGGAATGTTTTTTAAGAAAGGCTTCTGCCTCAGCAACTGTTTTAATCCTTACTCTTCCTCCTTCCCAGAACACCAACATCCCTTCTGGCATCGCCCACTTAAACCAAATCCCGTGATTAAACAATTTTTTAGATAAGAAGGAGTACTTCCTCCTCACCTCCCTAATATTTTTTGGGATCTGCTTCAAGATAGCGACTTCCTTTTGTTGATAAATTAACGGACCCACTCTCTGCGCCTTCAAGATTCCCTCCCTAGTCGACCTTCTGACAAATTTAATATGTATCTCTCTGGGTACTTCATTTATCCTGGCATATGCTGAATTTATTCTGTAGACTAGGTCAATGTCCCCCCTGATCTCATCTTTAGGTTTTTGTAAATAGTCTGCTAAAATTGTACTCATGAGATCAGGCAGGCATTCACCAGATTCTTCAGAAACATTCTGAAATCTTAAAAAATATGACATCCTCTCAAAATCCATCCTAGACATATGACCAGACAAATCTCCAATTTCAGTATTAATATTTTTAAGTTCCCCCTTTGCCCCAGCCAGCCCCACTTCCAACTCCTCGGTCTTCTGTGTATTCTGCATCAATTTTTTCTGTATCTCCAAAAGTTCAAGTTTAGAGCTGCAATGATCTTTTCTCAATTCTTTAATTTCCAACACCAAGGAGTGTAACACTGCTTTCAAAGCTGTCATTCTTTCTTCCAATCCTGGATTTTCTGGTTGTTTTTTTGAAGCCATGGTGAGCTGTTAAAGTCAGTGCCACTAAGATGGCGTTTTTTGGGTGCGGCCGCTGGAGCAAGTCCAGGGGAAAAAAGTTCAGAAAAGTTGTAAAAAGTTATAATATCCAGAGAGAGAGACACTTTCCACTATCAATTATTAAGACAAAGAAGGCACTCCAGGGAAGGAATCAATTAATCCAGAAAATCCTCCTTTAGTAGAGAGAGTCAATCCAGGTCATAAAGAGATGTTGGAAATTTTTCCATAAAGAATAGTCGTTTAGGAACAAAGGGCAGCCATCTTCCACCGCCCAGTCTGGCAGCCAACCGGAGAAAGTAGCAAAGGAAATTGTTTCAATAAAGCCGGACTTAGATACATTGTATAGAAACAAGCCTTGAATCACTTTCACTTGTTCCGCAAAAATCCGGATGAGAAAGATCCGCTTCCTCGGATCGAGGAGCCATTCCTAAACGCCGCTGTTGTAAATCCGAGGGGGGGTTTAACAAACACCCCCCTCCACATTTCTCTCAGTCCAAGCCGCCAGCAAAAATAAGTTTAAAGTCACTTACTCTCCACCTCACAGCCAAAGCCCGGCAAAGCCATCCGACTCGAGCGCTCTGCTCTCTTCAAATCCATTGTTTGTTACTGTCCTCCGTTGGCGAAGGGAACCAAGCCCCCCGCAGCATGTCTTCTTCCACCTAGACCGAAGACAAGGACTGTTCCCCGGCCGCCGCCAGGCTGAACCAGTCCAGGCAAGCCAGTCCTACGGAGGGTCCCCAAAAATAGGGGCACCCCGCCCCGTTTGGGGCAGAAAAAAGAACAAAACGGCGGACGAACCCCAAGGTTCGTCCGTCGCCGCCAGGAACAGGAACAGGAAGTCGGTCTCTTTTCTTTCTTCTTCCTTGCTGAATATCCTTTTGTCAGTCCCCTAATAAATGCTTTTGTGGTGTCCCATAAATTTTGTAGTGATGTTTCTTCTTTTTTATTTACTTTGTAAAACAACTTCATTTCTTTTTCTATCATTGTTATATATTCTTTATCCTTTAGCATTCTTTGATTCATTGTCCATCTCTTTTTTTGGCCTTTCCATATTACTTTTATTGGATTATGGTCAGCCAAGGTGTTTGTCATCATTTCAATCTCCTCTGTATCTCTTCTCATTCCTGCTGTCATCCAGGCCATATCTTTTCTTGACCATGATTTGTGTGGGTTGGAATGTGTGTCGTTTGTTTTCTATGTTTTTTTCTTGCCATACATCTTGTAGACTCAGTTCCTGCACCATTTCAAAAATGGTCATTGGTAATGTTCTTTTTTTCTTATTTCTTTTACTGCTTTTGTAATAATTTTTGATGTCTGTTATTGCATTGAAATATCTGATTAAACATATTCTCGTATTCTATTTTTATTATTTTTTTGTAGACTTTCTTGTAAAATTCTTTTTGGTTTTTATTTGGTGCATAAATTGCTGGGAGAAGGACTTTTTTTGTTCTGTTTCTATTTCTATCATCAAAATTCTCCCACCTTTGTCTGCATGAATTTGTTTAGCATTTATCCAATCTTTAATGTACATTACTATTCCCCTCTTTTTTTGTTGTGTTAGTGCTGTGTATAATTTCTCTAATTTTGAATATTCCAATAGTTTGTTATACTGATTTTTAATGTGTACCTCCTGGAGACACACAATGCCTATATTCATTTTTTGTAGTTTTGTCAAAGTTTGTCTTCTTTTTTAAGGTGAATTTAATCCATTTATTTTTATTGATAGAATCTTCATTTCCAAAGAGTTTTATTGGTTTTCAAAATATACATGGGAAAGGGAATACGGTGTATATAAAATTTTGGTAGCTCCCATGCCGGTGGTGGCAGTCCTCCCAAAACTCATAAGTTTACAATTTTGAAAAATAACGGATAAGCATATACAGAGTTTACATTGTATCAACCAAGTGTTCAATCATGTCTTTCTTTGCCATTTTCTATTGTATCGACAATTACAATAAAATTTCAAATAAAATCATTTTTGTGATCTGAGCCTTTTCGATATTGCATCTTCTTCCTTGTCACCAGGTGGGGCCGTCGCCCACTTTGTTCCCCCATCTCCGTCCTCTAGGAGAGATGAGTGCTTTTGAAAAAAGGCTTCTGCCTCATTTAATGTTTTAATACTTGTTCTACCCCCCTCCCAGAAAATCAGCATTCCCTCTGGCAATAACCATTTGAACCAAACTCCTTTCTTGTATAATTTCTTAGACAAGAAGGAGTATTTAGAACATAAGAACATAAGAACATAAGAACAGCCTTCCTGGAACAGGCCACAGCTCATCCAGTCCAGTAATCTGTCTCACACAGTGGCTCACCATTTGCTTCAGGGTATTCCCAAGCAGATGTTTCATCTGCTTATGATTCCCTGCAAATGGCATTGAGAAATATCCTGCCTATCTCTCCATCCCAGAGGGTGTCCTTAGGCATCCATAATTACAGCCATGGATACCCTTGTTCTCCATGAACTCGTCTAATCCTTTCTTAAAGGTGTCGAGACTGACAGCTGTCACCACTTCTTCTGGCAGGGAGTTCCATAGACCAGTGATCCTCTGGATGAAAAAGTACTTCCTCTTATTTGTTTGAGGTCTAGCTTCCAAAAGTTTCATGGAGTGCCCCCTAGTTCTAGTGTTGTGCGATAGGGAAAACAGTTTTTCCTTTTCTACTTTATCCACACCGGTCATGATTTTATAGACTTCAATCAGGTCACCTCTCAGGCGCCGTCGTTCTAGAGTGAAGAGGCCCAGCCATTGCAGCCTCAGATGGTAAGGAAGGTGTTCCAGCCCCCTAATCATTCTGGTTGCCCTCCTCTGCACCTTTTCCATTTCCATAACATCCTTCTGAAGGTATGGTGACCAGAACTGTACACAATACTCCAGATGGGGCCTCACCATAGATTTATAAAGAGGCAAAATGACACTTGCTGATTTATTTTCTATACCCTTCCTAATGATCCCTAGCAATGAGTTTGCTTTTTTCACTGCTGCAGCACACTGGGTTGACACCTTCATTGAGCTGTCCACCAGGACACCAAGTCCCTTTCCTGGTTAGTTGCAAGGAGTTCAGACCCCATCAGTTTATAGATATAGTTGGGGTTTTTTGCCCCAACGTGCATCACTCTGTTTGCCCACTTCCGCAGTGTCAAGAGATCCCTCTGGAGCTCCTCACACTCTCTCTCAGTTTTCACTACCCTGTATAATTTAGTGTCGTCAGCAAATTTGGCTACCTTGCTGTTTACTCCTACTTCTAGATCATTTATGAAAAGGTTGAAGAGCAGGGGTCCCAGTACTGAACCTTGGGGGACCCCACTCTTTACCGCCCTCCACCTGGAGAAGTGTCCATTTAATGCTACTCTTTGTTTCCTGTCCCTTAGCCAGTTACTAATCCAGGACAAGGCCTGTCCCTTTATTCCATTACTGGAAACAATTTCCTTCTTGTTTTCCTAATTTTTTTCGAAATTTGTTTCAAGATGGTTATTTCTTTGTCTTGATATATTAAAGGTCCCCCCCCCTTTTGGTCCCCAATATCTCATCCCTCGTGGACCTCCTAAGAAATTTAACATGGACCTCTCTTGGGACTTTGTGAGTTCTGGCATATGCTGAATTAATTCTTTAGACCAGGTCCATATCCCACCAGAGTTGTTCTTTATCTCTTTTAAGTATTCTGCTAATATTGTGCTCATAACATCTTTAAGATCTTCATTTTCTGTCTCTGGTATGTTCTGGAACCTGAGGAAAAAAGACATCCTTTCAAATTCTATTTTAGACATATAATCACCTAATTCTAAATTTTCCTTTCGAATCTCTTTAACCTCTTTCTCCATCTCGGCTGCCCCCTCTTCCAACGTCATAATTCTTTGTTTATTGTCCGCTGTGCTTTGTTGTGTTTCTCTGCGTCCTATTTTAAAGTCTGCCATCTCTTTCCGTAATTCATTCATGTTTCTCATAAGTTCCTGAAACATTTGGGTAACCGACAGTTCCTGCGAGCTCTCTCCAGCAGATTCCTTCTGTAATAATGAAGTAATCTTCGACTGTTGCATGCTTGGGCTGGAAACTGCTGTGGATGGGGCAGATGTTGATTTCCCAGTGGGCGATTTTAGGACCCATTGTCTCAGTTCAAAGTTGGTCAAAAAAATGGCATCAAAGGAGCAGACCGCCGAGGCAGGTCAAGATATCAGAGCAGTCCCCCCCAAAAAAGAATCCAATTCTCCTTCACTGTCTCAAATCTTGGAGGTGCATTAAAAAAAACCAAAAAAAACCCTATATAATCCACGTCTAGGAGTCCACGTAGTAGAAGAGACAAAGAGAGCCTTTGGGGGAGATGTTAAAAAAATTTTTTTTTGAAATCCTTCACTGGCAGTTACGGAGGGACAAACTTCATAGGTGTAAAGAAGTTATGAGCGGAGAACAAAGAGAAGCCATCTTGCCTCCCCCTTTCACAGGAAGAAAAGTGAAAGTTGCATTTTACTTTTTAGAGAAGGCTCCGCGCTAAATTGTTGCAACTGCGATATGATACAATTCTTTCCCATAGTTAGTTAGTTCAAATAGCAAGTTAGACCCTTTACTCTGTCCATTCCAGTATGGAGAGAGATCGTTTAAGTGCCGCTTCGTCCGAGGGGGGGTTAAAGAGAAAAACTCCCCCCTCTAATCTCTGTTTAAAATTGATTGAACTGGACTTCCGGTTCCGGCTCCAGCGGCGACGGGCGAGCCTAGCGCGCGCTCGCCGTTTTGTTTCTTTTTCTGCCCCCCCCGGGGGCGAGACGCCCCTTTTTTGGGGGTCTCCCGTAAAGCCGGCTCGCCTGGGACGCTCCCCCCCACGGCGGTGGGGGAAGCGACCCTTGTCCTCGGCTTAGGTGAAGGAGAACATGCTGCGGGGGGTTCTCCCTTCGCCAAAGGAAGACGGCGCCATTCGCAATCATGAAGAGGGCTAAACGGCTGAGTCGGAAGGCTTCCCGAGGCTTCAGCTGCGAGGGGAGAGTGAGTGTTTAAAAACTTTTTTTTCTGCTGTCAGCCGGGCTGAAAGGACTGGGAGGGGGGTGTTTGTTCCTAAAAAAAACCCCTCGGACTTAAGCAGCACTCGGAAATGGCTTCTCGCGGCGAGAAAGCGGAAATCTTTAATCCTGACTGTTTGCAGCAAGGGAAAGTGATCTGCGGTTGTTTGCAACAATGTCTCTAGGTCTGGCTGAAACAATCTATTTTACCACTCTCTCCTCTGGGCTCTGAGCTTGGGCGGCTGGAAGATGGCTTCTTTTTGTCCCTGCCTGACTATTTCACTTATGGAAAATTCCCAGCGTCTCTTTGCAATTTGGACTTCCTCTGGATATTAATGAAGAATTTTTTTTTTCTTTTTGGATTTGTGATTTCTTTTCTGGAGTACCTTCGCTATTATACTTATTGAGTTGGAAAATTGTTTCTCTCTTGGTTCCTGAACTTTACAACTTTACAACCCTGAACTGAACTTTTGGCTCCTGAACTGCCTCACCAGCCCCACCCAAAAAATGCCATTTTAGTGGCATTGATTTTAACAACTAATCATGGCACAAGAAACAGCACTGGCAAGTTTAGAACAAAGGATGGCTTCTCTTGAATCTGTTATACAAACTTTGGTACAAGAAATTAAGGCCCAGAGGGCAGAAAATATTAACTTTAAGAAGAAGTTATTGGATACACGGAAACAACTGCTGGAAAACACACAGAAGAACGAAGAATTGGAAGGGGGGCTGGTGGGGGCTAAGGGAGAGATTAAAAATGTTACTAATGAAGTTGTGGAAATAAATGGGCATATGTCTAGGATTGATATGGAAAGAATGACATATTTTTTGAGATTTCAGAATGTTTTTGAGGAATCTGGTGAATGCCTCCCTGATCTTATGAGCACAATTTTAGCAGACTATTTACATAAACCTAAGGATGAGATCAGGGGGGACATTGACCTAGCCTACAGAATTAACTCAGCATATGCCAGGATAAATGAAGTACCTAGAGAGATACATGTGAAATTTGTTAGAAGGTCAACCAGAGAAGAAATCCTGAAAGTGCAGAGAGGTAGTCCATTAATCTACCAACAAAACGAGGTTGCTATCTTGAAGCAGATCCCAAGAAAGATTAGAGATGCAAGAAGGAAATTTTCCTTCTTGTCTAAAACATTGTTTGATCACGGGATTTGGTTCAAGTGGGTGACACCCGAAGGGATGCTGGTGTTCTGGGAAGGAGGAAGAGTGAGGATTAAAACAGTTGCTGAGGCAGAAGCCTTTCTTAAAAAACATTCCTCTATCCTGGGGGAAGATCCAGGGGGGGCGGAGGGGGCCACGGCCCCGCCCACTGGGGGCCAGGGAGGAGAAAAAGAAGATACAATTGCCAAGAGACTTAGATCGAAAAAATAACTTTGCCTTGATTTTTCTGATTAATTTTGCATAATATTTGTATTTGGATTTTTTGTAAATGTCTGACAGCATAGAACTGAGAATTTAGGTATATGTACTTGCTTTCACTTTGTAGTGTTATGAAAAATGTTTTTTTTTATTGTTATCAATATATTTTGAGGTCCCGGAAGGGCCGACGACTTTGACGTGAATGCTCTCAAAATTTCTTTGTATCCCTTACCCCACCCTACAGAAAAAATGTAAAACCAATAAAACTTTTTCAATATAAAATAAAATTGATTGAACTGAAACTCATGATGTCATGTTGCTTATCCTTCATCAGCAGTCCAAGAGATTAGGGAGAGCCCTCCATCTCTGGCATTTCAGCCACACTTCTCATTCAATTTGTTGTTCCCGAGATCCATCCGGCGAAGAGGCAAGATTTGCCCCCCCTTCTGCTCACCGGCTCCTGGGGCGAGGCTGGGAGCACCCCACCAGCCGCCGCCAATTTGGGGGGCTCCCAGTGAGCCGCCCTTACGGCAAGAGGTGCCTCCAGAACCTCCTGTGCTCCCGAAGGAGCCCACCGGTGCAGCAAGCGGCGGACGAAGCACGAAGCACGTCTGTCGTCTTCGGAAACCAGAAGCGAAGTTCGAGAGAATCTTGATTTCTTGTTCCATTGTTCTGTTTATACACCGCCCGTAGTTTCCTTGTATTCCTTGTCTCTATTCCTGTTCTGATGTCCTCCCATTCTATTTTCTATCTTCCTTGTTTCCTTTCTTGTTCTCTTTCTCCTTCCTTATCTTCTACTAATTGTTCTTCTTGACTTCTACTCTCTGCTTCCCCCTTATTCTCCTGTTCTTCCTCAGCTGCGAAATGGTGCTTGTAAAACTTGTGTTCCTTATCTATTGTGTCTATTTTGAATCTTTTTTCCTGCCAGGTGATCATAACTCCCTCTTATGTAAGCCATTTGAACATTACATTGTATCTTATTTATTGTGATGTAAGAAACTGGTAATGTCTTCTCTGATCTCTAACTATTTTTGGTATTTACCTCAGGATTTGTATTTCTCTTCCTTTGTATGTTATCTGTTCTTCTCTTACTTTCTTATATACTTCATCCCTTACTGATTTTCTTGCAAAATATATGTATATTTCTTTTGGAAGTCTATGTCTCCTAGCATTAGTGTGAATTTGATACACATCGTCAATGTCCCTTCTTAAATCTTGTTTATTTTTTTGTAGTATGTTTGCCACAATTTCTGTAATCGCTTCCTTTAAGCCTTCCTCCTTCTCTTCTGCCATATTTTGAAAATGTAGAAAGAAAGCAGCCTTTTCCGTTTCCAAGAAAAAAAAATTCTTTTAAATCCCTATTTGCTGTAGATAACCCTCTGATCTATTGTTTCTTTTTTTTCTCCGTTCTATCTTTGTTTCTACTTTTTGAATTTTTTGTTCATTTTTTTCTGATCTGACTTTGTATTTTTCCTATTCTGTCATCTATTTTTCTAATCTAACCTTTCATTTCTCCTATCTCAATTTTAATTTCTTCATGATTTTTCTTCATCTCCTCATGATTTTTTGTAATTGTTTCTTGCATCTTCATCATTGTTTCCTGAATCATGATTGATGTTGCTTGCATGCACTGAAGATTGTCAAGGTCGCTTTTTTAATGCCTAGCATCCTGTGTATTGTATGCTGGTTTGAGGACGATGAGGTCGCTGATGCAGGATTGGATGCTGCCTTCTTGTTCATTTTACTAATAGTTGTTGTACTGGTCATTTTTATCTTAAGTACAATCTTTTCCCAAAATAGCATACAATTCTCCCCTCCCACTTCTTATTTCCGCCCTCTTACCAACCCCCTTGATCCCTACTTATTCCCTCTTTCGTATGTTCCCTTTTTCAAATATCAATTCAATCAATTTTCTCTATTCATATTTCAGAATTTGCTTATGACTCTATCAAAATCAATATCTCTGTGTGTATGTATTTAAAATTGTTATTATGTTATATATATTAAATAAAGACCAGGTACAATACTCAATTAACTTAATCTCTTAAATATTAACTCAGTTACTCAATATACCATGTTTCCCTGAAAATAAGACAGGGTCTTATTTTCTTTTGACCAACAAAATATGGCTTGGGCCTTATTATCAAAGGAGGGCTTATTGTTTTGGGGTTGATAGATGGCTCTCTTGTGAGCGGACTCCCAAAGAGCCGAGCTCATTTGCCCTCAGGGGCAAATGGCTTGACATGGTGCGACCATGCTCACAAGCAGCCACCCAGCAAACCCTCTTTCCAGCCAGGCAGAGTGCCATTCACTGACTTAGGGATATTACCAAGCCGCATGAGTGCCTGTTTGCTGCTGCCCAGCTCCCATGGCTTGGAGTCTCTGAAATGCCAGTAAATGGCACTCTGCATGGCTGGAGAGGGGGGTTCTGTGAGCGGCTGTTCCACTGCTGCTCGCACGCCTCCCAGCCTCACAATACCTTGGCCCAGCTCTCCTTGCAGAGCCAGGGCACCTCCACTGTTGTTGCCATTCGCCACCGCCATCATCCCAGCATGGCTTTTTCAGCGGCTTCCAAACCGAGTCTTGCAACATGGCCACTCTGGGCGTACACTCAATGGTTGTATGCTCTGGGAGTATGTTCTGCCGGCAGCCAGCCCACAACCATAGAAGCTGGGATGCGCGGGAATGGAACAGCCACTCGCACAACCCCCCTCTCCTGGCTTGGTGATATACCTAGGTCAGTGAATGGCGCTCTGCCTGGCTACAAAGGGGGTTCGCTGGGTGGCTGCTTGTGAGCATGGTTGCTTCATGGCTACTGTGTTGCATTGCTGCGACAGTGCAACACAGCCATTTGCCCCTGAGGCTGTGCCCGGCTCTTTGGGAGCCTGCTCACAAGAGAGCAGCTGCTGGGCAACCTCCCTCTCCAGCTGGGCACAGCGCCGCTCACCAACCTAGTGGTATCCCGAAGGTACCAAGCAATGCAAGCACCATTGCGCCCCCTCTGTTGCCGCGGCTTGGCACCTTTGGGATACCGCTAGGTTGGTGAGCAGTGCTCTACCTGGCTAGAGGGGAGGGTTTGTCCAGGGGACTTATTTTCGGGAGAGGGCTTATATTTTTGCTCACCTGAAAAATGTGACGTGGCCTTATTTTCAGGACATATCATATTTTCAGGGAAACACAGTAACAATCTTACAATCATTTATAATTCACTAACCATATATACTAGTAATCAGTTTTAATAATCCTTTCCTATATTCTTTATTTACAATTGCCCTCCCATGTGTGTGCGTGTATTTCCAGACCTGCTTTATATCCTAAAATGTCATATATTCAAAACTCAGTATATTCAATGTATTTAATCTAACAGATTCTCAATTCATATATAATCAAGGAAAAGTTTGTAAGAATTCACTTATATTTCAACTATCATCTATCATCCAATACAGTTCATCAACATTTCACCTAACCATAATTCAATTTACTCTGTACTTCTTCCTTCCTTCTGTATTCTCTTTTAACGTTTTTTCCCTTTTACTTCCACAGTCAGTTTTCAGAGATCTCAAAATTCAAAGTTCTGCACTTTCCACAAGTTCCTTTTTTCCTCTTGTAACTTTTCAGCAAGTTGCATCAGCTATTTATCCCATCTCTTTTAGATTAGTTCCTATTTTCTCTCTTCGCTTGATGACACTGTTGTTTCTTTCTTCTCCATGTCTCTCTTTTTTTTCTCTGACAAATGTCAAATTTTTTCTCCAATAAAATTGGAGAAAACAAAAATTCTCTGCTGTATCTTACATCAAATTTCTTTCCTAGGTCTTTATCTCGCTGTCTTCTGTCACTGTTTTGTCTGGCTCCAATTCCTCTTTATAATTCAAATTTTTCTAACTACCCCCTCCTCCTCTCTTTTCTCCTGCTTCTAAGCCTGTCTGTTGCCAAAGGAAATTGCGTGTTCTTTTACTCCTTGTCACCGCCAATCTTGAGCTGTTTCCCACCTGACTTAGACCCTCAAATTTCTTTACCGAGTTCTTCTCCATTGGTTGCAAGGAGTTTCTCTCATCCGATTGGGATGTTGCCTACCTCCGTGTACACCTTCACCAGAACTTCCCCCTCTCTCACGTCGTACCCTCTGGGTCTGACTTCGTCCTTTTCAGGATCTCCAATGCAAAAAACTGAGCAAAGTAAATGGAGCTGCCATTCCTTCACTCGCTCCTCTATGACGTCACAGGCAGGCAGTCTAAATTCTAGAGATCTTTCTAAAACTGCAGTATTCCTTTTCTTCTGTCCCTGGGTCTTCCTACAATACATAACAGAACAAATTAACCATATCTTCTTTAATCAGCCCCCACTTCTGAATCATTTTAGGGTAAGGAGGGGCTTCTCAATCTTTAAGTATTTTCCCCATTGTTCTATCTCCTTAAGCATTGGATTGTTAACACCCTGTCTGTTCTCTTTCTAGCTTCAATCTCCGAGCAAGCACTGGCTTATTTTAAAGGATCCAAACTCCTCTCTATCTACTTTAAATCTCCCAGCAGACACTGGCCTATTTTAAAAATCAAGATCTATAGAGACCTTTATTCATACATACTGCTTTTAACATGTCCACACAGCCAACGGAGAATATAGCCCTAATCCTTTTGCTAGATCATCTGTGCCCCATTCTTAAAAAGCCTGGCTGGTAGTATTGTTAAAATGTAGCTAAAACAAATTGGTAACCTCTCCAATATATGTACTTTTATAAAAAGTCAGATATGGGTTAGAAATATCTTTTTACTTTTGGAAGAACTCTTTAAAGCTGTTGCTGCCTGTCCACCATCTTGGCTCTCCATCTGATTCACTTTTATAGACTTGTGATCTGTAGAATATAATAAAAAGGGTACAATCCAAAATTTTCCCTTCTATTGCCTGTTGTTTTTCTTCAAAAATTAACTTTTTTGTTTGTTTTGTAATTACCATTCAGATTTTTGCCTTTAATATTTCAGATACTTGTGTTAAGATAATCTCCTCCCCACACACACTTTCCTGCTCTATTTGTCAATGAGACTCTTTTGTTTGAGCTTCTGTTGTCAGTATCCCAGTAGATCATTTGTCAATCTAACAAGCTAAATTCTTGAGCCATGCTTTCCTGATATACTTCACAAGGCTTTGGGGGTGTTTTTTGGCCAGGGATTAATCAAGGTACTTTTGGAAATGCCCTCAACTGCACCTTGTCCTGCTATATAAGTAGTTTCTGAGCTGAAAAATTATTTTCACTACTGCAGCTGTGCTTTTCACAGCCTCTCTTGGTGAATTGTAAACAGAGGTATTGTTTTCAAGTTAATACTATACATCTGATAGCTTGTCTTAAATTCTGAATACTATATAGAAGAGTTCTGTTCTCCTTAACAGAGAAACAATTTGTATTGTGCTAAGTAGGGTTTATATTCTAGAAAAAATAAGTAATGTAGGATTGTAAGCTAAGTTTGGGCTCCAATATAAATTTCGTGGAAATAAACTCTATCAAGTAAAGTAAAGTATATATTTGTTTCTGAGTAAACATACATAATACTGTTCTGGTAGTGTTTTAAAAAGCATGGACTATTGAAATATTTATAAAACTCATATAATTGGAGGTATTCAGATAAACATATGTTTATGCAAACTAATTCTGAAGATTGGATAATATAGCAGACCATTTCCTAAGCAATTCACTTGATTTTTGTTGGCAGCCTGTATGCAAGCCCTGCATTTCTGGAGTCTGTTTATCACCTGTGCAGTTGCAGTAGGAAAAGATCAAGTACCGAAGAAGCAAGGGTGCCTTAAGGTCAACGCACAGGTACCTTCTTTTTTTAAAAATGGAGAAAAATCCGGACAAGCCTCTTATCCTAACATTACTAGATTTCAGCATATTCTTGTGTACATTGCAAATACACAGTTCCAAATCTAGAGAGTTTAGTTACGTTAGTTAATATGCTAAAAAGTGATTTCAAACGTGAGAGTTTTCTTCAGAAAAATCCAAAACACCTATCAAGCATCTTTCTTTTTGGTGTTCATTCAATAATAAGGTCTATAATATAAAATATATCCAGGAGGAGAGGAGAGGAGAGGAGCTGGAAGGGACCTTGGAGGTCTTCTAATCCAGCCCCATACTCAAGCATTTCAGATTAGATTAGATAAATTTAGATTACTTTGCACTCATAGACTTTGCAACTGAATCTGAACTATATTTTTATTCATTGCATCATAACAGCAGCTTAAAAATAATATATATCTTGTATGTGTGTGATTAGCAAATTAATATTTATGCTATTTTAAGGTAATGGAACAGCATTCTGCTCCCCAAAACAATGTAATTTGTTAACAAACATAAAAAATTTAAAGAATAATTCTGAATATAAATTAGTACAACATAAATTTTATGATCAAGACTTATGAAGGCTAAATTAGTGGTTATATTACTTTTTTTTTCTTTATGTTTTGGTGTAAAAATGAAACTATGTTAAAATTATAAATATTTCATAGTATTTTGTAGCTAGAAAGAGATTTTTAAATTAAATATTTATTATATTTTTATATTAAAATGTTATCACTGAAGGAAATTTAATCTTTTAATAGTTTTTGTTATTAGTATAAATAAACATGAAACTTGTATTTCCTGTACATTATGGAGTTTTTGATCAATTTGAAAGCTGAATAGATCTGAGATTTCAATTCTGATCATATTTCCTTAAAGATGGAAATATAATCTGAAAGTTAAATAGGCTTTATTATTTATTTATTTATTTAATTAGATTTCTAGACCGCCCCCTCTCCCCGAAGGGACTCGGGGCGGTGTACAGGTAAAATTAAAATTATCAAAATCATAACAATACATATAAACTAAAATCGAATTAAATAGTCCTCTGTACAAATTTATAAAAATTAAAAATTAACCCATAAAACCGAATAAAATAATTTAAAATTACAGACTGAGGCAGGAAGCATGGAGTTAGGCCAGGCTGGCTAGATGAAACAAGTGGGTTTTGAGTTTCTGGCGGAAGGAGCGGAGGTCCGTGGTCATTCTAATATCAGGGGGAAAGTCATTCCAAAGGGTCGGGCCCATCACAGAGAAGGCCCTTCCCCTGGACGTGGCCCGCTGGCATTGCCTATTGGACGGCACCCAGAGAAGTCCCTCTCTGTGAGAGCGAATTGGCCGAAGGGATGTATGGGGCAGGATACGATCCCGCAAATAACTAGGTCCTGTGCCATGGAGCGCTTTAAATATGATAACCACCACCTTGAAATGCACCCGAATGGCCACAGGAAGCCAGTGCAGCCCGCGCAGGAGCGGTGTTACGTGGGAGTATGTAGTAACTCCCAGAACTGCCCGCGCAGCCGCATTTTGGACCAACTGCAGCCTTCGGGTGCATCTCAAGGGGAGCCCCATGTAGAGAGCGTTACAGTAGTCTAGACGGGACGTCACAAGCACATGAGTGACTGTGCGAAGGGCGTCCCGGTCCAATAGGGGATGCAACTGGCGCACCATGAGAACCTGGTGAAACGCCCCCCTAGCCACGGCTGTCACATGGTCATCCATTGACAGCCGGGCATCTAGGAGGATGCCCAAATTGCATGCCCGATCCACGGGGGCCAGATGTTTGCCCCCAATGGCCAGCGATGGAATCAGCTGATGAACCGGGGCGCCGGTAGCCACAGCCACTCAGTCTTGGACGGGTTGAGCTTGAGTCTGTTACTTCCCATCCAGATCCGTACGGCTTCCAGACACCGGGACAACGGCATCGTTGGGGTGGTTTGGGATAGAAATGTATAGCTGAGTATCATCAGCATACAGGTGGTAATCTACCCCAAAACCACGGATGATCTCTCCCAGCGGCTTCATATATGCATTGAACAGGAGAGGCGAGATGACCGACCCCTGAGGCACCCCACAAGTGAGAGGCCTCGAGGTCGACCTCTGCCCCCCTGCCAATACAAATAGCGCTCGACCGGAGAGGTAGGAGAAGAACCACCGTAAGACGGTGCCCCTCACCCCCAACCCCTCCAGTCAATGCAATAGGATACCATGGTCGATGGTATCAAAAGCCGCCGAGTGGTCTAATAGGACCAGGATGGAGGAGCAACCCCCATCTCTGGCCCTCCAGAGATCATCCACCAACGTGACCAATGCCGTCTCGGTGCTGTGGCCAGGCCGGAAGCCGGACTGGCACGGGTCCAGATAATCAATTTCCTCCAGGTGACGGGGAAACTGCTGTGCCACCACACTCTCTACAGCCTTCGCCAAAAAGTGAAGGTTGGAGACCGGACGATAATTTACTAACAATGCTGGGTCCAGGGAAGGCTTTTTGAGGAGGGGTCTCACCACCGCCTCTTTCAGGATGGTCGGCAAGAACCCCTCACTCAAAGAAGTGTTCACAACTTCCTGGAGTCAGCCTCGTGTAACCTCCCAGGATGCCAGTACAAGCCAGGAGGGACACGGGTCCAATAAACATGTAGTAGCTCTCAGTCGCCTACGCAACCTGTCCATATCATCGGAAGTAACAGAGTCAAACTCCTCCCAGAATGGTGCCTCAAGACCCGCCTCCGACGTCCCCCTCCAGACCACTTCCAGTGGAGACCAACTCGCTCTGAATCTGAGCGATTTTGTCCTGCAGATACTCCCCAAATTCCTCTGCTCTTCCCTGTAGAGGGGCTTCCCACGGCCTCTGTTGAGGAGGGAGCGGGTTACCCCAAACAGGGCGGCAGGGTGGTTATCTGCGGACGCAATAAGAGTGGCACAATACTGATGTTTGGCCACTCTTAACGCCACAAGGTAAGTCCTCAAATGGGCTCTCACCTGTGTTCAGTCAGATTCAGAGTGTGTGGATCTCCACTTCATCTCTAGGCGTCTCTTGTGGCGCTTCATCACCCTCAACTCCTCGGAAAACCAAGTAGCCTGGGTGGTTCGCTGCCGCAAGAGAGGCCGCAAAGGCGCAACCCGGTCCAAGGCCCCAGTGGCCGCACTATTCCCTGCAGCCACTAGGTCCTCCATCCGGGCGTGGGTCAGGGCTACAGGTAGTGGCCCAAGCTCCATCTGGAACCTTTCGGGTTCCATCAGGCGCCTGGGGCGGAACCATCTTGGAAATTCCGGTTCCGCCTCCCCGCAGTGGGGAGTAGCGGTAGGAAAGTCGAGTCGGAGAAGTGAGTGATCTGATCATGACAGGGCATGATGACTAAATCCCCTACTCCCAGATCACTCCTCCACTGGCCAGAGACAAAAATGAGATCCAGTGTGTGTCCTCCCTCGTGTGTGGGGCCCTGAATTACTTGGGTCAGGTCCATGGAGGCCATGAACTCCCGAGCTACCTCGGATGTCTCACCTACCGATGGCAAGTTAAAGTCCCCCATGACCAACAGTCTGGGGGTCTCAACTGCCATCTCAGCGATCACCTCGAGGAGCTCGGGCAGGGCTGCTGATACATAGCGGGGAGCCAGGTATACAATCAGCACGCCCAACTGCCTCCCTGGGCCCCACTTCATACCCAAGGCCTCACAGCCAGCTATCTGTGGCACAGAGGTCTCCCTCGGAGCCAGATCCTCCCTCACAATGGCCGCCACCCCACCCCCCCTGCCTTGGGCTTGAGGCTGATGAAATGCCCGGTAGCCTGGCGGGCATATTTCCACAAGGGGCACCCCCCCCTTCGGGCCCAGCCAGGTTTCTGTAACACCTACCAGGTCCGGCTCCCCCTCTAATACCAAATCATGGATGAGGGGGGCCTTGTTGATAACGGACCTGGCGTTGCACAACATCAGCCTCGAGCCCAGTCCCTGGGAACTCGGACCTCCTGGGTTGCGAGCGGAGCCGTGGAGATCGGAGCGTTCAACCTCTTGTAAACAGCGGGTGTGCACTCCCAAGAACTGATATGGTCTCCGGCGTCCGCCATGCCTACCCCTCCCATACACTGTCCTGATAGAATGGCACTCCGGTTGATTGACCTTCGTACCCCCCTAACAATGGACCCCACATCCTCCCCATCGGGATTATAGGTCGGCCTGTGGCACAGTGGTCTCTCTTGGCTCAAGACCTTCCCTCACGATGACCGCTACCCCTCCATCCCTACCTAGGGCCTGTGACTGATGAAATGCACGGTTACCTGGCGGGCACATTTCCACGAGAGGAAGTCCTCCCTCGTGGCCCAACCAGGTCTCCGTAATTCCTACCAGGTCCAGCTCCCCCTCCGACACCAGGTCATTAATGAGGGGGGCTTTGTTGACAACGGACCTGGCATTGCATAACATCAGTCTCAAGCCCTGGATCTATGAACCCTGACCACCTAGATTGCGGGGGTTGGGACATGTGACCGCCCGTGCCCATCGGCCACGGTCTCCCAACCAGTGATGAGATCTCTGTCTACCCTCGCTTTATTAAAAGTAAATGTCTTTGTGCTTATTACCATGGTTTCCAATATTTCCAATAGGTCTGGAATAATTGAAATTTAAACAAGATACTGGGGCGAGCAGTTGATTATAAGCCATTTATCTTTGTAACGTTTTCTTTTTAAGCCAGTGCAAAATATCTATATGGCAGCTACTAAAAATGGTATCTATTTGAGTATTGAGAGTTCATAGTGAGAAAGATGTGGTAGAAATAAGTAAGGTGGTCCAGCAGTTCTTAGAGGTATGCAAAACAAAGTCTTCATTTATTCCTTATTCTTATTTCCTACTCTGCTCCTAACAATGATAATAAAACTGCTAGTAAAAGCGTCAGGGGCATAGTTGTATTCCATCTTTTTCTCTGCTACCTAACAGCATTCCAGAATTCTGAAATGCTATTGTAAATATAAATAATGTATATTTATATTTATATTAATAAGATGTGGCCTCATTTTTCAGACATTTGTTCTGTTTTATTGTAAATTGTATATGAAGGTATTTTTATTCACATTTTTCATAAATGTGAGGAAAGGTCTTAGTGTATTTCTTTATTGTATTTACTAGATTTAGATTTTTTAAAGATTTTATTCAATTTGTATCCCGCCCTTCTCCAAAAGGACCCAGGGTGGCGCACAGGAATTTAAAATAACATACAAAAGTAATACAAAATACACAAATTTAAAACCTATTAAATAACAAAAACCTGCGCTAAAACCAATTAAAATCCCCATTTTAAAACTATCTAATACTAGTCACAGCGGAGGCTATGTTAGGTCGGCTTGATGAAACAGGTGTGTTTTTAGACACTGGCGGAAGAGGCGGAGGTCGGTGATGGTACGGAGTTCAGGGGGTAGGTCGTTCCACAGGGCAGGGCCCGCCACAGAGAAGGCCCTTCCCCTGGGTGTCGCCAGCCAGCATTGTCCAGCCGACGGCACCCGGAGAAGGCCCTCTCTGTGGGAGCGTATTGGTCTAAGGGATGTATGGGGTAGGAGACGGTCTCGCATGTAACTAGGTTCCGAGCCATGGAGCGCTTTGAAGATGGTCGTCAAGACCTTGAAGCGCACCCGAAAGACCACAGGAAGCCAGTGCAGCTCGCGCAGGATCGGTGTTATGTGGGAGCATCTAGAGGCTTCCGTAATCACCCGCGCGGCTGCATTCTGCACTAACTGTAGCTTTCGAGTGCACATCAAGGGAAGCCCTATGTAGAGAGCATTACAGTAGTCAAGTCGGGATGTCACGAGGGCCCGAGTGACTGTGCGAAGGGCAGCCCGGTCCAGTAAGGGGCGCAATTGGCGCATCAGGCGTACCTGATGAAACGCCCCCCCTGGCCACGGCCGCCACATGGTCTTCCATGGACAGCCGGGAATCCAGGAGGACACCCAAATTGCACGCCCTCTCCACGGGGGCCGGTGTTTCACCCCCAATGGCCAGAGTTGGAGTAATCTGGCTGAACCGGGGTGCCGGAAACCACAGCCACTCAGTCTTGGACGGGTTGAGCTTGAGTTTGTTACTACCCATCCAGATCCGTACGGCTTCCAAACACCGGGACATCACCTCAACGGCATTGTTGGGGTGGTCTGGGGTGGAAATGTACAGCTGAGTATCATCAGCGTACAGATGATATCCCACCCCAAAACCACGGATGATCTCACCCAGCGGCTTCATATATGTGTTGAATAGGAGGGGCGAGAGGACCGACCCCTGAGGAACCCCGCATACGAAGGGCATCGAGGCCGACCTCTGCCCCCCTGCCAACACATATTGCGACCAACCAGAGAGGTAGGACAAAAACCACCACAAAACGGTGCCTCCCAGCCCCAACCCCCCCAGTCGGTGCAATAGGATACCATGCTTGATGGTATCAAAAGCCACTGAGAGGTTCCGGTTCCGGCTCCGGCGGCGACGGGCGAACTTAGGGTTCGCTCGCCGCTTTGATCCTTTTCCTGCCCCCCCACCGGGGCGAGAAGCCCCTTGTTTGGGGCTTCTCCCGTAAAGCCGGCTCGACAGGGAAGCCCCCCCCCACGGCAGTGGGGAGAGCGACCCTGCTCCTCGGCTTAGGTGGAAGAGGACATGCTGCGGGGGGTCTTCCCTTCGCCAAAGGTTGGCGGCACCATTTAACTCCATGAAGAGAGAAGATCGGAAGAGTCGGGAGGCTTTTCGGGACCTCAGCTGCGAGCGGAGAGTGAGCGTTTAAAACTTTTTTTTGTGTACTGTCAGCCGGGCTGAAAGGGACTGGAGGGGGGTGTTTGTTTCAAAAAACCCCCCCTTGGACTAAAAGCGGCACTCGGAAATGCCTCGTTGTGAGGAATCGGAAACTTTTAATCTGGATGGTCTTTAACAAGGGAAAGTACTTTGTGGCTTGTTTGCAATTATGTCTCGAGGTCTGGCTGAAACAGTTTCTTTTTTGCTTTTTAACCGCTTTCTCCCTCGGGCTCTGAGTTTGGGCGGAAAATGGCTTCTCTTTGTCCCCGACTGACTATGACCTATGGAAAATTACCAGTGTCTCTTTGCAACTTGGACTTCCTCTAATTATTGATGAAGAATTTTCTTTTTTTGGATTTGTGTTTTCCTTTCTGGATTGCCTTCGTTATTATACCTATGGAGTTGGAAAAGCGTTTCTCTGTTGGTTTCTGAATTTTGCAACTGTACAACTTTGAGAACTCTGGACTCCTGATCTGCCTTACCAGCCCCACCCTAAAAACGCCATTTTACTGGCACGGATTTTAATAGCTAAACATGGCACAAGAAGCAACGCTCGCAAGCCTTGAACAAAGAATGACTGCCCTTGAAACTGTTATACAAAATTTGGTATCAGAAATTAAGGCCCAGAGGGCAGAAAATGTCAACTTTAAAAAGGAACTATTGGACACTCGAAAACAAGTGCTTGAGAATACACAGAAGAATGAAGAATTGAAAGGGGGGCTGGAGGGGGCTAAGGGAGAGATTAAAAATGTTTCTAATGAGGTTGTGGAAATAAATGCGCATGTGACTAGGATTGATTTGGAAAGGATGACATATTTTTTGAGATTCCAGAATGTTTCTGAGATGGATGGTGAATGTCTTCCTGATCTTATGAGTACAATTATTGCAGACTATTTACATAAACCTAAAGAAGAGATCAGAGGGGACATTGACCTAGTCTACAGAATAAATTCTGCATATGCTAGGATGAATGAAGTACCCAGAGAGATACATGTAAAATTTGTTAGAAGGTCAACCAGAGAGGAAATCTTGAAGGCGCAAAGAGGGAGTCCTATGATTTACCAACAAAAGGAGATTACCATCTTGAAGCAGATTCCAAGAAAAATTAGAGAAGCCAGAAGGACATTTTCCTTCTTGTCTAAAACATTGTTTGATCATGGGATCTGGTTCAAGTGGGTGATACCCGAAGGGATGCTGGTGTTCTGGGAAGGAGGTAGAGTAAAGATTAAAACAGTTGCTGAGGCGGAAGCCTTTCTTAAAAAACATTCCTCTGTCCTGGGAGAAGATCCAGGGGGGGCAGGGGGAGCCATGGCCCCGCCCGCTGGGGGCCCGGGGGAGAAGGGGGAAGATACAATTGCCAAGAGGCTTAGATCTAAAAAATAACTTTGCCCTGGTTTTTCTTTTGAGTAATATTGTATGATATTTGTAATCTGGATTTTTGCAATTGACTGACAGTATATAACTGAAAAATTTAGGAATATGTACTTGCTCCCAGCTTGTAGTGTTATGTGAAATGTTTCTTTTCTTTCTTTTTAATAATGTAATTTGAGGTTCCGGAGGAGCCGACGACTTTGACGTGACCACTCTCAAAATTTCTATGTAACCCTTACCCTACCCCACAAAAAATGTAAACTCAATAAAACTTTTTCAATATAAAAAAAAAGCCACTGAGAGGTCTAACAGGACTAGGATAGAGGAATATCCTTTATCCCACGCCCTCCAGAGATCATCAACCAACGTGACCAATGCCGTCTCGGTGCTGTGACCGGGTCGGAAGCCGGACTGGCGTGGGTCTAGATAATCAACTTCCTCCAGGTGTCGTGGAAACTGTTGGGCCACCACACTCTCAACAACCTTCACTAAAAAATGAAGGTTGGAGACTGGACGGAAGTTGTCTAATAATGCTGGGTCCAGGGACGGCTTCTTGAGGAGGGGCCTTACCACCGCCTCTTTCAAGACGGCAGGCAAGGACCCCTCACTCAAAGATGCGTTGACAATGCCCTGGAGCCAGCCTCGTGTCGTCTCCCAGGATGCCAGTACAAGCCAGGAGGGACACGGGTCCAATAAACATGTGGTAGCCTTAAGTCTCTTTGACAACCTGTCCATATCCTCGGTAGTAACAAAGTCAAACTCCTCCCAGAATGGTGCCTCAAGACCAACCTTGGACAATCCCGCTGGACCACTCTCGATGGAGGGTAACTCATTCCGAATCCGAGTGATTTTCTCCTGCAGATAAATCCCAAATTCCTCTGCTCTTCCCTGCAGAGGGGCTTCCCGCGGCCTCTGGTGAAGGAGGGAGCGGGTCACCCCAAACAGGGCGGCAGGGCAGCTATCTGCGGATGCAATAAGGGTGGCACAATACTCACGTTTGGCCACTCTTATCGCCACTAAGTAAGTCCTAATATGGATTCTCACTAGTGTTCGGTCGGCTTCGGAGCGAGAGGATCTCCATCTGCTCTCTAGGCATCTCTTGTGGCGCTTCATCTCCCTCAGCTCCTCATTAAACCAAGGAGCCTGGGTGACTCGTCGCCGCAAGAGAGGCCGCAAGGGCGCGACTCGGTCCAAGGCCCCCATGGTCGCACTTAACAATGTGGCCACCAGGTCCTCAGTCGAGTCATGGGGCAAGTCCACAGGCATTGGCCCAAGCTCCCTCTGGAACCTTACTGGGTCCATCAGGAGCCTGGGGTGGAACCATATAGGAATATTCGGTTCCGCCTCCCCGCGGTGAGGTGCGGCGATTGGAAAGTCCAGCCGAAGGAGAGCGTGATCTGTCCATGACAGGGGTGTGATGGCTAAATCCCCTATTCCCAGATCACTACTCCACTGTCCCGAGACGAAGATAAGATCCAGGGTGTGTCCACCCTCGTGGGTAGGGCCTAAAACTACCTGGGTCAGGTCCATGGCTGTCATGGAAGCCATGAACTCCCGAGCTACTGCAGAAATCTCGCCTACCGACAGCAGGTTGAAGTCCCCCATGACCAGAAGTCTGGGGGTCTCAACTGCCGCCTCGGCTATCACCTCTAGGAGCTCGGGCAGGGCTGTTGTTGCATAGCGAGGAGCCAGGTATACAACTAACACGCCCATCTGCCTCCCTAGGCCCCATTTCACAAGGAGGGACTCACACCCGGTCGTCTGAGGGATCGTGGTCTCCTTCGGCTCCAGACCTTCCCTAATCATAATCGCCACCCCCCCACCCCTCCCCAGGGCCCTAGGCTGATGGAAGGCTCAGTAGCCTGGCGGGCACATTTCTACGAGGGGTAAACCCCCCTCGAGGCCCAACCAGGTTTCCGTTATACCCACCAGTTCCGGGTCCCCCTCTGACACAAGGTCACGAATGAGGGGGGCTTTGTTCACCACGGACCTGGCATTGCATAACATCAGCCTAGGGCCCCGGCTCTGTGCTCCTTGCCCACCTAGTCTGCGATGGGAGCACAGGGAGTCAGAGCGCGTGACCGCCTGTAATCAGCAACCCCGGTCCTCCGACCCTATCCGTCTCCCACCGCCCCTGCCCCTCCCCAGAACCGAAGTAATGGTCAAAACCTCAGTGGAAACGACCTCCCCCTCCCCTTCCTCCGTTTCTTCTCCTCCGCTGGCCGGCCTAGCTGTGTTCCGCCCCCTAGCTGGACTATCCCTCCCCTCCTCCCTGGAACCCCCTAAAAGCCGAATTAAAAATTTAGTTAAAAACCCCCTAAGACTGCGCCTCGCCCACCTCTCTTGATTACATAATCCCTCATCAAGGTGAGCCCTCGTTAACGCGGAGGGCCAAACCTGCGAGTAGGGGGACTCCCGCAGTAAAATAAGGTCTGCCCTAGAGTACTTCATGGTAGATGTAATATAAATATATATAAAATATAAAAGGTCAGAGGAGTTGTTAGACAGGGCATTAAAATTCCACAGATGTTATTAAAATATTAAAATACTATAAATAGATGTTAAAATATATAAAATTCAAGTAAACCCAGGAAGAAATAAAATATAGTTCAATTTTCATATAAAATACACAAGTATGAAAATGTTTCCTTTCTCATCTACCCTGAGAGCCGAATAAACGTACACTCCCATGGCTATCTCTGGTTTGACATTAAAGTAAGATATTCCACATGGCCATCATAAACATTCCTCCAGAGGTGCAGAGATCTCCAGCCTTCCAGCGACAGGAAACCAGTTGTAAATCTCAAGGCCCAAGGATCTCCTCCCAATTGAATGGCAGTATCACATATAGGGATCTGACATGCTGCCGTTCTTCAGAAAAGAGAGAGATCCACCTGTGAAAAGAAAGAGACAGAAATTCCATCATAGTATTTTAACCTGGTTTGTTAGGGTATTGGGTGTGAAATATTTTCAATAGAGTAGAGGCCCCAACATGGTGTTTCGCTACCCATTCATTTTGGGATGAAGGTAAATGCATGGAGGAATGTCACTCGAAGAACTAGAAGAGCAAGGGATCGCTCTGAGAGTCTGAATTTACAGAATCAACTTGAGGCTCCTTCCCCCATCACACCTGATACGGAATGTACAGATGAACAACTGGTCCCACTTGAGGATCTCTCTTTCATCACACTTGATGAGATACAGGAAGAAGTACAACAGGAACAAACTGAAGACCTATCCCTTAATAAAGTTGATGAGGTGAATGAAGATGAACAGACTGCAGGAGAGAGACTCCTTGTACTAGGTGATTCAATTATTAGAAACACAGAGAGATGGATTTGTGATGTGCATGACAACCGTGTAGTGACTTGCCTACCTGGTGCAAAGGTTACAGACATCACGAGAAATCTAGATAGTTTGTTAGAGAGAACTGGGAAGGAGCCAGTGGTCGTGGTACACGTTAAGAACATAAGAACATAAGAATAGCCTTGCTGGAACAGGCCACAGCCCATCTGGTCCAGCATTCTGTCTCACACAGTGGCTCACCATTTGCTTCAGGGTATTCCCAAGCAGATGTTTCATCTGCTTATGATTCCCTGCAAATGGCATTGAGAAATATCCTGCCTATCTCTCCATCCCAGAGGGTGTCCTTAGGCATCTATAATGATAGCCATGGATACCCTTGTTCTCCATGAACTCGTCTAATCCTTTCTTAAAGGTGTTGAGGCTGAAAGCTGTCACCCCTTCTTCTGGCAGGGAGTTCCATAGACCAGTGATCCTCTGGGTGAAAAAGTACTTCCTCTTATTTACCTGGGACACTTGTCAAGCTGACTGGTCAGTAATTTCCATGATCACCTCTGGATCCTTTTTTGAAGATAGGTGTTATATTCGCTACCTTCCAGTCATCCGGCACAAGGCCTGATTTGAGAGAAAGATTATATATTTTGGCAAGGATATCAGCAATTTCATCTTTAAGTTCCATGAGAACTCATGGATGGATGCCATCTGGTCCTGGTGATTTGTTAGTGCTTAGTTTAAGAAGACATGCAAGGACCTCTTCCCTGGTTATTTCTATCTGGGTTAGTTCCTCAGTTTCCCTCCCTAGAAAGATAGGCTCTGTTTTAGGCATGTGATCTCTGTCTTCTTCAGTGAATACTGAAGCAAATAATTCATTGAGTCTTTCTGCAATCTCTGTTTCCTCCTTAATAATCCCTTGCCTTCCATTGTCATCTAATGGTCCAATGGCCTTCCCAGTTGGGTTCTTACTTCTAATGTACTTAAAGAAGTCCTTGTTATTTCTTTGAGTGTTTTTAGCTAAATGCTCCTCAAAGTCTTGCTTTGCTTTCCTGATTGTTGCCTTGCATTTGTTCTGCCAGAATTTATGTTTCTGCCTGTTGTCCTCATTTGGAGAAGCCTTCCATCTTTTAAATGAGCTTTTCTTGCTTTTGATCACTTCCCGAACAGCTCCTGTAAGCCACATCGGAGTCCTCTTGAACCTGCCGGTGCCCTTTTTCCTTTTAGGTATACATTCCAATTGGGCCTCTGTTATTGTTTTTGTGAGCAGCCTCCGTGCCTCATGGAGTGTTTGGACTTTCTCAATTCTCCCTTTCAGCTTCTTTTTTACTAGTTTCCTCATCTTCGGGAAATTTCCTTTATGAAAATTTAATGTCTCTGTGTTAGATTTTATCGGTGATTTGCAGTCTATGATTAAATTAAAAATAATTGTGTTGTGGTCACTGTTCCCTATTGGATCAGTCACATTAACATTTTGCACCAGATCCTGTATATTGCTCAGAACTAAGTCAAGGATTCTTGTACCTCTAGTTGGGTCTTCAACCATCTGTTCCAGGGAACAATCATTTAGCATATCTAGGAACTTTATCTCTTTGTCATGTGCTGAACAACAGTTCACCCAGTCTATGTGAGGGTAATTGAAATCCCCCATTATAACCAGGCTTCCCTTTTTTGATACGTCCTTTACAACATTCTCCAACTGCCAGTCTCTCTCGGGGGCTTGGGTCAGAGGCCGATAACACATGCCTACTGTTAGACCATTCTTTTGGCCTGATAGTCTTACCCACAGAGTTTCTAGTGGTGACTCTAAATCACCTCGATATGCCAATTCGTATGACTTTATCTCTTCTTTGACATACAAGGCTACACCACCTCCCATTTGTCCCTTCCTGTCCTTCCTGTACAGTTTGTAGCCTGGGATGACTGTATCCCATTGGTTATCATCCGTCCACCAGGTTTCAGTGATACCAATAATATCAATATTTTTGTCAATTGCTAAGTATTCCAGCTCCCCTATTTTGTTCCGGAGGCTTCTGGCATTTGCATACAGGCATTTATATATTTTTTTATTTATTTTTATTTTATCAAATTTGTATACCGCCCTATCTCCCCAAGGGGACTCAGGGAGGTGCACAGAAATATAAAAACATATACAAAACAATACAATATATCACAGTTTAAAATAGAATTAAATTAGGGATTCTGTGATAAAAATTTGAATTAATAAGGTTAAAACCAATTAAAAACTTTACCCATTAAAATTAAGCCAAGCCGGCTTCTTGAAATAGATGTGCCTTTAATGCCCGGCAGAGGAGGCATAGGTCCGTGAGGGTACGAAGATCGGAGGGTAGGTCATTCCAGAGGGCAGGCTCTGCCACAGAGAAGGCTCTCCCCCTGGGGGCCACCCGTCGGCATTGTCTGGCGGATGGCACCCTGAGAAGGCCCACTCTGTGGGAGTGGACAGGTCTAAGGGAGTTATGCGGTAGGAGGCGGTCCCGCAAATAGCCAGGTCCTATGCCATGGAGTGCTTTAAAGATGGTTTTATACAAACAAATTTCCCCCCCTTTTTCTCCCCCCCTAACATATAATATAAATCACATACGAGTACTGTGCCCCCTCCCCTCCCCCCGTCTTAAAATAAGTTTCTCATACAAATATTGTACCCCCTCTCCTCCCAACAATCATAATATAAATTTCTCTTAAAATAACAATATCCCATTAACCCCATCTTCTAGATTAATTAAACATATATAAATCATAATATAAATTTCTTTTAAAGTAACAGTATCCCATTAATCCCATCTTCTAAGTTAATTATACATTATATATTTCCCCATCCTCCACCCTAACCCTCCCCCACCTCCCATTCAAACCCACCCCCCTGACTTCCGCTATACACCACTCTAATAATTTCAAACATCCCATATATTATTTACACTGTTCACCTGTCAATCTAAACATTCTTACCTAAAGGCTACATAATACTTCCTAGTCTGGTATTTATTCTGTATATAATCAATCCATTTTGCCCATTCCTGTGTATAATTCTCCTGCTTCTGATCTTTTAAGAAAGCTGACATTTTTGCCATTTCCGCAAACCCCGCCACTTTCTGAATCCATTGATCAATCGTCGGTAAAAAATCTTTTTTCCAGTCCTGAGCAATCAACAACCTAGCTGCTGTAACCATATACAAAACCAATTTTGTTTCCCCTTTTGTAAAATCCTTAGTTATACCCAATAAAAACATTTGCGGAGTAAATTGTATTCTTTTCTTAAATACATTTTGCATAACCTACCATATTTTTATCCAAAATGCTTTAACCTTATTGCAAGTCCACCATACATGAAAAAAGGTAGCATCTAAACACCCGCACCTCCAGCATTTTGGTTGAACATTTGGGTACATACATGATAATTTCTTAGGGTCTAAGTACCATCTGTAAAACATTTTATAAAAATTCTCCCTTAGATTTTGTGACTGCATAAATTTAACATTCTGAACCCATATTTTTTCCCACGTGTCCAACATAACCAATTCATCAAAGTTCTGAGCCCATTTAATCATGCAATCCTTCACCAATTCACTTTCTGAGTCTCTTTCTAACAATACATTATATATTCTTTTAACATGTTTTGGGCCAGTCTCTTTTATCTGCTTGATCAGTTCCACTTCTTTATCCATGAAGCCAACCCTACGATCTTCTTTCCATCTCTTCTGTAACTGTATATAGTGTAACCAATTTAAAGTAATTCCTTCTTCCAACAGTTGTTCTAAAGTTTTCAACTGCCATCCGTCCCCATCATCAATAAGCACATCTTTATATAAACACCCCCCGAGTGACTTAGTATTTGTAATCCACATGATGTCTGTAAGATCCAACCAAAGCGGTATTTTATAATCCCAATTAGGCCGGTGCTTCTTCCATATTCTCATCAGGGCACTTCGGAGAACATGATTGTTAAACACTTTATCCACCCTATCTTCATAAAAAAGATATGCATGCCATCCCAGAACAAGGTCGTGACCTTCTATATTCAACAGTTCAGTTTTTGTTTTCCCAAACCAATCTGCTACATGCGTCAATACCGCAGCTTCATAATACAGTCGAAGGTTTGGGAGTCTGAGGCCACCTCTTTCACGAGTATCTTGCATAATCTTCATCTTTACTCTCGGTTTTTTCTCCTTCCAAACAAATTTATTTAATGTTGCTTGCCATTCTAACAAAATTTTATCTGACTTGAGCACCGGTATCATCTGGAATAAAAAGATGAATCTAGGTAGAATGTTCATTTTAATTGCTGAAATCCTTCTAAGCGAAGATAGTTGTAACTTTTTCCATGCTTGTAGGTCTTTCTGTATCTTTTGCCATAACACTTCATAATTATTTTGAAAGAGTTTTGTATTTGATTCTGCAATTTGTATACCTAAATATTTGACCTTGGAAACTATTTCAAAACCTGCCAAACTTGCAAGTCTCTTTCTTTGAGTCTCTGTCATGTTTTTAACCATCATTTTCATTTTATTTTGATTTAGTCTAAACCCAGACACCATGCCAAATTCTGCTATAATATTTTTCATCTGGATTATTGAGTTCAAAGGATGTGAAAGGCTAACAACCAGATCATCGGCAAATGCTCTAGTTCTATATTCCTTTTGCCTAATATACCATTTAAGAAGTTTGAGTCCCGAATTGTATTCAACAAGACTTCCAAAGTTAAAATAAATAACAATGGCGATAGTGGGCAACCTTGTCTTGTACCTTTTTGTATCTCGAAAGTTGTAGACAAATTTCCATTAATAATAAGTTGTGCATTTTGTTGCTGGTATATTGCTCCAATCGCCTGTCAAAATCGTGGTCCCATATCCATCTTTTCCAAAGTCTTGATTAGAAAGTTCCAATTCACTCTATCGAAGGCCTTCTCCGCATCCAGGAAAACCAGCAATGCAGAGATCTGCTTATTCTTATCAAGATAGTCAATTAAATCTATGAGTTGCCTTACATTCTCCTTCATATGTCTACCTTCAATAAATCCTGCTTGGTCATAATGAATAACCTCTTGGATAACTGGCATCAATCTGTTGGCTAGTACTTTAGCAAATATTTTGTAATCTGTGTTCAGAAGAGATATCGGTCTGTAATCCTCTGGTTTCTTAGGGCCATCTTTGTCTTTGGGTATCAATGATATAAAAGCCGCTTTCCATGAGAAAGGTATTTTGCCTCCTTGCTGTATATTGCAAAATAGTTCTGTAAGATATTCAATCATTTCCAATTGTAAAGTTTTATAGTACATTGCAGTCAAACCATCAGTCCCTGGAGCCTTGGCTAGTTTAAGTTGGTTTATAGCTAGAGTAATCTCATCAGCAGTTATCAGACGTTCCAAATTTGCCTTTTGAAGCACGGATATCTTGGTAATAATAATAATAATAATAATAGTTTAATTTCTTGACCGCTCCTCTCCCCATAGGGACTCGGAGCGGTGCACAGGGAAACTAAAAACCATAAATATACAATCAAGAACATCTTAAAAACAAATTAAATAGTACCTGTGCTAAAATACCCAATCTAAACTAAAATTCCCACTATACACTAAAACCCCATAGAGAGAGACTATCCCAGACCGGCCAAGCAGAAAAAATATGTTTTTAATTTCAGACGGAAGGAGCGGAGGTCCGTGGTCGTTCTAATGTCGGGGGGAAGGTCATTCCAGAGGGCAGGGCCCGCCACAGAGAGAGCCCTTCTGGAAGGAAAAAGGTAACCCTTTTTCCTTCCAGAAAATCATCTAATGACTTATTCTGTATATTGTTCTGTACATATAACCTAGTGTAATAGTCCACAAATGATTTTTTAATCAAATCTTGTTGATATACCGTTTTCCCTCCATACTCAATTCTATCAATAATTCTATTATTCGTGTTCTTTCTCAAGGTATAAGCCAACCACCTACCAGGTTTGTTAGCATTAGCAAAGGTATTATGTTTGGCAAATTGTAAGTTAGTTGCTGTTTGTTCTGATATAAGCATTTGAAATTGATCTTTCAACAACTTTATTGCCATCTGGAGTGCCCCATCTTTTGGAGTTGGTATAAGTAGCTGCTCCTTCTTTTTTATTTCTTCTTCCAATTCCATTCTCTTTTTCTGTCTGCTTTGTTTATGTTTAGAATTCATTTGTATCAGGACTCCACGCATATAAGCTTTACTTGCATCCCAAACTATTTCAATAGGAGTACCCTTATTCATATTAAAACTAAAAAATTCCTTCACATGTTTTTTAAGTTCATCAACATTTTTTTCATATTTAAATAGATTTTCATTTACTCTCCATGACCTTCTTGACCTTTTCCCTAATTCAATCTCTAACCACACCGGGCTATGATCAGTTAGTGTCCTGGAAAATATCTTTGTTTTCTTAGCTTTAGGAAGTAAATCAGGTGTTAGCAAAAAGAAATCAACCCTTGAGAAAGATTTATGTCTATCTGAATAAAAAGAAAAGTCCATCTTGTAAAACTTTTTCAATTAAAAAAAAAAGGTCACAAGCACCTTGAAGCGCACCCGGAAGGCCACCGGCAGCCAGTGCAGCTCGCGCAGGAAAGGTGTTACATGGGAGTATTGAGTAACTCCCAAAATCCCCCACGCGGCCGCATTCTGGACTTGCTGGAGTCTCCGAGTGCACCTCAACGGAAGCCCCATGTAGAGAGCATTGCAGTAGTCCAGGCGGGAGGTGACGAGCGGTTGAGTGACTGTGTGTAAGGCGTCACGATCTAGATAGGGGCGCAACTGGCGAATCAGGTGAACCTGATAAAAGCCCCCCCTGGTCACGGCTGTCACATGGTCATCCAATGACAGCCGAGAATCCAGGAGGACGCCCAGATTGCGAGCCCTATCCGCAGGGGGCAGTGACTCACCCCCAATAGCCAGAGATGGAGCCAGCTGCCTATATCGTGATTCCGGAAACCACAGCCACTCGGTCTTGGATGGGTTGAGTCGGAGTTTGTTCCTCCCCATCCAGACTCGCACGGCCTCGAGACACTGGTACATCACTTCGATGGCATCGTTGGGGTGGTTAGGGGTAGAGAGGTACAGCTGAGTATCATCAGCGTACTGATGGAACTCTACCCCAAAACCACGGATGATCTCGCCCAGCGGCTTCATGTAGATGTTGAACAGGAGGGGCGAGAGGACCAACCCCTGAAGCACCCCACACGTTAGGGGCCTCGACGTCGACCTCTGCCCTCCTGCCAACACAAATTGCGACCGGTCGGAGAGGAAGGAGGAGAACCACTGTAAAACGGTGCCTCTCACCCCCAACCCCTCCAGCCGGTGCAATAGGATACCATGGTCGATGGTATCGAAAGCTGCTGAGAGATCTAAAAGGACCAGGATAGAGGTATGACCTCTATCCCGAACCCTCCAGAGATCATCCACCAATGCGACCAATGCCGTCTCCGTGCTCTGCCCAGGCTGGAAGCCGGACTGGTGCAGGACTAGATAGACAGTTTCCTCCAGGTGCTGGGGGAACTGTCGTGCCACCACACTCTCAACAACCTTTGCTAGAAAGCGAAGGTTGGAGACCGGACGATAATTAGCCAGCTCTGCTGGGTCCAGGGAAGGCTTCTTGAGGATAGGTCTCCCCACCGCCTCTTTCAAGGTGGCTGGCAAGAACCCCTCACTCAAGGAAGCATTCACTATTCCCAGGAGCCAGCCTCGTGTAACCTCCCGGGAGGCCAGTACA
This sequence comes from Rhabdophis nuchalis, assembly GCA_039707465.1. Taxonomy (NCBI): domain Eukaryota; kingdom Metazoa; phylum Chordata; class Lepidosauria; order Squamata; family Natricidae; genus Rhabdophis; species Rhabdophis nuchalis. Next base: position 86,422,002 of record CM077647.1, on the reverse strand, counting down.
AGCCAGGAGGGACACGGGTCCAATAAACATGTGGTGGCATTCAGCTGCCTCAGCAACCTGTCCATGTCATCGGGAGAAACAAAGTCAAACTCATCCCAGAAAACAGTCTCAAGACCTGCCTCTTCCCGCCCGCCTGTACCAATCTCTTCGGAGGTCAACTCGTCGCAGATCCGAGCAATTTTATCCTGCAGATAACATCCAAACATCCAAACTTGCGAAGCGCAAGTTGAGGGGGTTTCTGGGGAGGTTTTTAATTCGTTTTTTAGGGGGTTCCAGGGAGGAGGGGAAAAATAGTCCAGGGAGGGGACAGCAAATGAGGCCGGCCGGCGGAAGTAGGGTAACAGAGGAAGGGGAGGGGGGGTCATTTCCACGGTGGCTTTGTCCATCGACCCGGTCTTGGGGAGGGGCAGAGGCGGAGGGAGGCGGAATGGTTACCATCGGTTGGAAGACCGTGGCCACTGGATTCAGGCGGTCACGTGCTCCAACTCTCCGCCCTCCCATCGCAGACTAGGTGGGCAGGAATCACAGACTCGGGTCTTTAGGCTGATGTTATGTAATGCCAGGTCCGTGGTTCAGAAAGCCCCCCTCATTGATGACCTTGTGTCAGAGGGGACCCGGACCTGGTGGGTATAACGGAAACCTGGTTGGGCCACGAAGGGGGTTTACCCCTCGTGGAAATGTGCCCACCAGGTTACCGCGCCTTCCATCAGCCTAGGGCCCTAGGGAGGGGTGGGGGAGTGGCGATTATGGTTAAGGAAGGTCTTGAGCCAAAGGAGACCACAGTCCCTCAGATAACCGGGTGTGAATCTCTCTGCGTGAGATGGGGCCTAGGGAGGCAGTTGGGCGTGTTAGTTGTATACCTGGCTCCTCGCTATGCAACAACAGCCCTGCCCGAGCTCCTAGAGCTGATAGCCGAGGCGGCAGTTGACACCCCCAGACTGGTAGTCATGGGGGACTTTAACTTGCCATCGGCGGGCGAAGCCTCTGGGGTAGCTCGGGAGTTCATGGCCTCCATGACGGTCATGGACCTGACCCAGGTAGTTTTAGGCCCTACTCACGAGGGGGTAAATACGCTGGATTTGATCTTTGTCTCGGGACAGTGGAGTTGTGATCTGGGAATAGGGGATTTAGTCATCACTCCCTTGTCATGGACAGATCACACTCTCCTTCAGCTGGACTTTCCAATTGCTTCACCTCACCGCGGGGAGGCGGAACCGGATACTCCTAGATGGTTCCGCCCCAGGCTTCTAATGGACGCGGAAAGGTTCCAGAGGGAGCTTGGGCCAATTCCTGTGATACTGCCTCGCGACTCGACTGAGGACCTAGTGGCCGCATGGTTAAGTGTGGCCGCAGGGGCCTTGGACCGAGTCGTGCCCTTTTGGCCTCTCTTGCGGCGACGAACCACCCAGGCTCCCTGGTTTGCTGAGGAGCTTCGGGAGATGAAGCGCCACAAGAGACGCCTAGAGAGCAGATGGAGATCCTCTCGCTCCGAAGCCGACCAAACACTAATGAGAACCCATATTAGGGCTTACTTAGTGGCAATAAGGTTGGCCAAATGTGAGTATTGTGCCACCCTTATTGCATCCGCAGATAACCGCCCTGCCGCCCTGTTTGGGGTGACCCGCTCCCTCCTTCATCAGAGGCCGCGGTAAGCCCTTCTGCAAGGGCGAGCAGAGGAATTTGGGATTTATCTGTAGGAGAAAATCACTCGGATTCGGAATGAGCTACCCTCCATCGACAGTGGTCCTGTGGGACTGTACGAGACTAGTCTTGAGGTTCCTTCTTCGGAGGAGTTTGACTTTGTTACCATCGAGGATATGGACATGTTGTCAAGGAAATTTAAGGTGACCACATGTTTATTGGACCCGTGTCCCTCCTGGCTTGTACTGGCATCCTGGGAGACGACACGAGGCTGGCTCCAGGGCATTGTCAACGCATCTTTGAGTGAGGGGTCCATACCTGCCGTCTTGAAAGAGACGGTAGTGAGGCCCCTCCTCAAGAAGCCGTCCCTGGACCCAGCATTGTTAGAGAACTATCGTCCGGTCTCCAACCTTCACTTTTTGGTGAAGGTTGTTGAGAGTGTGGTAGCCCAACAGTTCCCACGACACCTGGAGGAAGTTGATTATCTAGACCTGCGCCAGTCCAGCTTCCGAGCCGGTCACAGCACCGAGACGGCATTGGTCGCGTTGGTTGATGATCTCTGGAGGGCGCAGGATAGAAGTTATTCCTCTATCCTAGTCCTATTAGACCTCTCGGCGGCTTTTGATACCATCGACCATGGTATCCTATTGCACCGACTGGGGGGGTTGGGGCTGGGAGGCACCGTTTTGCGGTGGTTCTCGTCCTACCTCTCTGATCGGTCGCAATATGTGTTAGCTGGAGGGCAGAGGTCGACCTCGAGACCCCTCTTATGTGTGGTTCCTCAGGGGTCGGTCCTCTCGCCCCTCCTGTTTAACACATATATGAAGCCGCTGGGTGAGATCATCCGTGGTTTTGTGGTGGAGTACCATCTGTACACTGACGACACCCCAGCTGTACATATCCACCCCAGACCATCCCAACGATGCCACCGAAGTGCTGTCCCGGTGTATGGAGGCCGTACGGATCTGGATGGGTGGTAACAAACTCAAGCTCAACCCTGCCAAGACTGAGTGGCTATGGTTTCCGGCACCCCGGTTCAGCCAGATTACTCTAACTCTGGCCATTGGGGGCAAAACATTGGCCCCCGTGGAGAGGGCGTGCAATTTGGGTGTCCTCCTGGATTCCCGGCTGTCCATGGAGGACCATGTGGCGGCTGTGGCCAAGGGGGCGTTTCATCAGGTACGCCTGATGCGCCAATTGCGCCCCTTACTGGACCGGGCTGCCCTTCGCACAGTCACTCAAGCTCTCGTGACGTCCCGACTCGACTACTGTAATGCTCTCTACATGGGGCTTCCCTTGAGGTGCACTCGAAAGCTACAGTTAGTCCAAAACGAAGGCGCGCGGGTGATTATGGGAGCCACCAGATGCTCCCACATAACACCGATCCTGCGCGAGCTGCATTGGCTTCCTGTGGCCTTTCGGGTGCGCTTCAAGGTCCTGACGACCATCTTTAAAGCGCTCCATGGCTCGGGGCCTAGTTATATGCGAGACCGCCTCTTGCCCCATACATCCCTTAGACCGATATGCTCCCACAGAGAGGGCCTTCTCAGGGTGCCGTCGGCCGGACAATGCCGACTGGCGACACCCAGGAGAAGAGCCTTCTCTGTGGCGGGCCCAGCCCTTTGGAACAACCTATCCCCTGAATTACGCACCATCACCAACCTCCGCCTCTTCCGCCAATGTCTAAAGACATACTTGCTCCAACAAGCCGGCCTAGCCTAACCTCCCACGGGGACTTTTTAGAAAGTTTTAAATTGGGTATTTTAAAATTTGGCTTTTAGCATAGGATAGGATAGTTTAATATATATTTTAAATTATGTATTTATTTTTTGTATTTTGTATGTTTTTAAATTTCCTGTGCGCCGCCCTGGGTCCTCTGTGGAGAAGGGCGGGATATAAATATAAATAAATTCAAATTCAATTCAAATTCCTCTGCCCGGCCCTGTAAAAGAGCTTCCCGCGGCCTCTGTTGAAGGAGGGAGCGGGTTACTCTAAACAGGGCGGCAGGGCGGTTATCTGTGGATGCGATAAAAGCGGAGAGATAATTACGTTTCGCCACTCTTATCGCCACAAGGTAGGTCCGCAAATGCAACCTTACCTGTGTTTGGTCGGATTCGGAACGAGTAGACCTCCAAATGCTCTCTAGGCATCTCTTTTCTGTATACTTTTCTACACTTTTCTTTTCTATACTTTTCTGATGCAGTCTTTTGAGTCCAGTTGCATCCTTAGACTGCTTCTTGCATCCTTCTGCTAGAGTGCTGGTGACTGGCTTCTCGCTCTGCTCAGTAATTATTGCATCCTCCTCACTACTCAAGTAAGCACTTTCCCGAACCAGATGCTGCCCAGCTCCTGTCGGCTTTCCCCCAGTTATCAGTTTGGTACCAGTGATGTTGGGAAGGCAAAGCAATCAGTCCAGGAAGCCAAATTCAGGTTGCTAGGAAGACGATTGAAGTCCCGGACTTCCAAGGTAGCATTTTCAGAAGTGCTGCCTGTTCCTCGTGCAGGACCTACCAGGCAGGCAGAGCTCAGAAGCCTCAATGCGTGGATGAGGTGATGGTGTCGGGAGGAGGGCTTCAGATTTGTCAGGAACTGGAGAACATTTTGGGACAAGCCAAACCTGTTCGGGGGGGATGGGTTGCACTTGAACCATGATGGGACAAGATAGCTGGCACTCAACATCAAAAAGGCTGCAGAACAACTTTTAAACTGATAACTGGGGGAAAACTCATGCCCAAAACAGAGTCTATCTTCGTAGGGAGGGAAACTGAGGAATTAACCCAGATAGAAATAACCAGGGAGGAGGTCCTTGCATGTCTTGTTAAACTAAGCACTAACAAATCACCAGGACCAGATGGCATCCATCCACGAGTTCTCATGGAACTTAAAGATGAAATTGCTGATGTCCTTGCCAAAATATATAATCTTTCCCTCAAATCAGGCCTTGTGCTGGATGACTGGAAGGTAGCAAATATAACACCTATCTTCAAAAAAGGATCCAGAGGTGATCCAGGAAATTACCGATCGGTCAGCTTGACAAGTGTCCCAGATAAAGTGATGGAAACCATCTTAAAGGATAAAATTAATAAGGACATAGAAGAGAAGGCACTGCTGAAGGAGAGCCAACATGGCTTTTGCAAGGGCAAATCATGCCTCGCTAATCTGCTGGAATTTTTTGAGAGTGTCAACAAGCATGTGGACAAGGGAGATCCAGTTGACATTGTTTATCTGGACTTTCAGAAGGCTTTTGACAAGGTCCCGCACCAAAGGCTCTTAAATAAACTTGCTAGTCATGGAATAAAGGGACAGGTCTTGTCCTGGATTAGCAACTGGCTAAGGGACAGGAAACAGAGAGTAGCATTAAATGGACACTTCTCCAGGTGGAGGGAGGTAAAGAGTGGGGTCCCCCAAGGTTCAGTACTGGGACCCCTGCTTTTCAACCTTTTCATAAATGATCTAGAAGTAGGAGTAAACAGCAAGGTAGCCAAATTCGCCGATGACACTGAATTATACAGGGTAGTAAAAACTGAGAGAGAGTGTGAGGAGCTCCAGAGGGATCTCTTGACACTGGGGGAGTGGGCAAACCAGTGGCAAATGAGCTTCAACATTAGTAAGTGCAGAGTGATGCACGTTGGGGCAAAAAACCCCAACTACATCTATAAACTGATGGAGTCTGAACTCCTTGCAACTAACCAGGAAAGGGACCTTGGTGTCCTGGTGGACAGCTCAATGAAGGTGTCAACCCAGTGTGCCGCAGCAGTGAAAAAAGCAAACTCATTGCTAGGGATCATTAGGAAGGGTATAGAAAATAAGTCAGCAAGTGTCATTTTGCCTCTTTATAAATCTATGGTGAGGCCCCATCTGGAGTATTGTGTACAGTTCTGGTCATCATACCTTCAGAAGGATATTATGGAAATGGAAAAGGTGCAGAGGAGAGCAACCAGAATGATTAGAGGGCTGGAACACCTTCCTTACCATCTGAGGCTGCAACGGCTGGGCCTCTTCACTCTAGAACAACGGCGCCTGAGAGGTGACCTGATTGAAGTCTATAAAATCATGCACGGTGTGGACAAAGTAGAAAAGGAAAAACTGTTTTCCCTATCGCACAACACTAAAACTAGGGGGCACTCCATGAAACTTTTGATAACTAGACCTCAAACAAATAAGAGGAAGTACTTTTTCACCCAGAGGATCACTGGTCTATGGAACTCCCTGCCAGAAGAAGTGGTGACAGCTGTCAGCCTCGACACCTTTAAGAAAGGATTAGACGAGTTCATGGAGAATAAGGGTATCCATGGCTGTAATTATGGATGCCTAAGGACACCCTCCGGGATGGAGAGATAGGCAGGATATTTCTCAATGCCATTTGCAGGGAATCATAAGCAGGTGAAGACATCTGCTTGGGAATACCCTGAAGCAAATGGTGAGCCACTGTGTGAGACAGAATGCTGGACTGGATGGGCTGTGGCCTGTTCCAGCAAGGCTATTCTTATGTTCTTGTACTAAGGGATATTCAAAAACCATAGTAATCTTAGGTATTGTTCTAGAACCATGTTCCAATTTTCAGTTTCACCATTAGTCTGGGGGTGGTGACTGGAGCTAAATCCTTGGGTGGTGCCAAGTAAGTTTTAAAATGCCCCCCAAAATTTTGAGGTGAATTTGACCCCTATGTCGGAGGCTCCATGGAGGCAATAAATGTGTATCAGGAATAACCTGACTAGACTTTTGGCAGTTGGGATCATTTGGCATGGTATAAAATGTGCCTGCTTTGACAACAAGTCTGTTACGACCCAAAAGACAGTATTCCCTGCGCTTTCGGGTAGTTCAACAATAAAGTCGGCATTGGTCGCGTTGGTGGATGATCTCTGGAGGGCCAGAGATAGGGGTTGTTCTTCCATCCTGGTCCTATTAGACCTCTCGGCGGCTTTTGATACCATCGACCATGGTATCCTATTGCATCGACTGGAGGGGTTGGGGGTGAGGGGCACCGTTTTGTGGTGGTTCTCCTCCTACCTCTCTGGTCGAGCGCAATTTGTATTGGCAGGGGGGCAGAGGTCGACCTCGAGGCCGCTCACTTGTGGGGTGCCACAAGGGTCGGTCCTCTCGCCTCTCCTGTTCAATGCATATATGAAGCCGCTGGGCGAGATCATACGTGGGTTTGGGGTAGATTACCATCTGTATGCGGATGACACCCAGTTGTACATCTCTACCCCAAACCACCCCAACGATGCCGTCGAAGTGATGTCCCGGTGTCTGGAAGCCGTACGGATCTGGATGGGAAGTAACAGACTCAAGCTCAACCCGTCCAAAACTGAGTGGCTGTGGCTACCGGCGCCCCGGTTCATCAGCTGATTCCATCGCTGGCCATTGGGGGCAAACATCTGGCCCCCGTGGATTGGGTACGCAATTTGGGCGTCCTTCTAGATGCCCGGCTGTCAATGGATGACCATGTGACAGCCGTGGCAAGGGGGGCGTTTCACCAGGTTCGCCTGGTGCACCAATTGCGTCCCCTATTGGACCAGGACGCCCTTCGCACAGTCACTCATGCGCTTGTGACGTCCCGGCTAGATTACTGCAATGCTCTCTACATGGGGCTTCTCTTGAGATGCACCCAAAGGTTGCAGTTGGTTCAGAATGCGGCCGCACGGGCAGTTTCGGGAGTCTCTAGATACTCCCACGTAACACCTCTCCTGAGCGGGCTGCACTGGCTGCCTGTGGCTTTTCGGGTGCGTTTCAAGGTGTTGATTATCACCTTCAAAGCGCTCCATGGCACAGGACCTAGTTATTTGCGGGATCGTATCCTGCCCCACACATCCCTTCGGCCGATTTGCTCACACAGAGAGGGACTTCTCCGGGTGCTGTCCACTAGGCTGTGCCAGCGGGCGACGCCCAGGGGAAGGGCCTTCTCTGTGGCGGGCCCGGCCTTCTGGAATGACCTTCCCCCTGACATTAGAACGACCACGGATCTCCGCTCCTTCCGCCAGAAACTCAAAACCCACTTGTTTCATCTAGCCGGCCTGGACTAATTCCAGCTTTCCCACCTCAGTTTGTATTTTTAAATTTTGTGATTTGGTTTTAAGGTTAAGTTTTTAATTTTTATAAATGTGTACAGGGATTTATTTAATTCGATTTTAGTTATATGTATGTTGATTGTATGGTTTTAATTTGTACCTGTACACCGCCCTGAGTCCCTTCGGGGAGAGGGGGCGGTCTAGAAGTCCAATAAATAATAATAATAAAAAATAATAAAAGTCTATAGCAATCTCCTTCCAGGGTGCTGAAGCCCTGGCTACCTTCTGTAACAGTCCTGGCATTTTGCCTTGGTGACTTTTAGCTGCCGCAGAAATTGGACAGCTGGCTACATAGCTCTCTCTATGTCCTTTTTTAGTGATGGCCACCAAAATTGCCTTTTAATTAAGTGTAAAGTTTTTACAAAACCAAAGTGTCTCGCTAATTTGGAGTCATGGCACCTTTTCATTAAGTACAGTCTTTGGCTAGCTTGAACATACAGCTTCCCTCCCACCCAAGCTATCTTTCATCAGGCATCTGTCTTTGTAGTTCAAAAGCCATTCATCGGTGGTTAAAGCTTGTTTAAAAGTTTGGGTAGTGTCATTGTCCTCCAAAGTGTCTTGTTTTTCCTGGGATCTGGTGTTTACTTTAGCAGCTAGTTGATTTTTTTGTATCATGGGTTTGATTACGTTTGGCTTCACATTATTGTATTTCGGTTTCCTGGATAATGCATCTGCCAGAAAAATTTTTCCCCTGGGAGGTATTTGAGTATAAATTCAAACCATTTAAACCATCGTACTTGTTTTGGGGAGTTTCCTTGGGTTATTTAGGGTTTATACATTTTTATGATCCATCCAGACTTCAAAAGGGATCTTGCTCCCCCCTAGGAAATGCCTCCAGGTTAAAATTGCCTATCGAACTGCATAAGCGTCTTTCTCCCAAATGGCCCACCTTTGCTCAGATTCATTCAATTTTTTAGATGTGTAAACGCATGGTTGTAATTGATCTTGCTCATTTTTCAGAAGTAGGACCGCTCCTATCGCCACATCACTAGAATCTGCTTGTATGATGAATGGTTTCTCTGAGTCTGAGTGCTTTAGAATTGGCTCTGCTGAAAAAAGCCTTTTAAGTTTTTCAAATGCAGCTTGGCATTCCATTGTCCAGTTCAAAGGCTGCTTCAGTTTCGGGTTACCCTCTCCCTTCATTTTTAAGAGCTTGGTGATGGGGAGAGCAATTTGGGCAAACGCTTGGATAAACTTGCAGTAAAAGTTGGGAAATCCCAAGAATAATAATAATAATAATCTTTATTGTCGTTGTAAAAATTACAATGAAATTGGTTTTAACTTCACTGGTGCAAAATTATAACAGAAACAAAAAAGAAAAGAAAAAAGAAAAACTAGCATGTGCATGGATTGCGGTTGAATTTAAAAGTCTCACAGCCAAAGGATAGAAGCCATCTTTAAACCTGTTTGTTCGGCTGGCTATACTTTGATATCTTCTGCCTGATGGTAGAAGGGCAAAGAGATACCAACCAGGGTGTGAATCATCTTTGAGAATCTTCCTTGCTCTGCTAAAGCAGCAAGATCTGGCGATGTTATCCAGTGATGTCAGAGGGCAACCGATGGTTTCTTGTGCCGAATTGATCACTCTCTGTAGTGCCTTCCTCTCAGCAACTGTTAAACCAGCATACCACACTGTGATACAATATGTGCGGACACTTTCTATGATGGACCGATAGAAAGAGGTCATCAGCCGTTGTTCCACCTGATTTTTCCGCAGGACTCTAAGGAAATGAAGTCTCTGTTGAGCTTTTCCAATCACCAGAGACGTGTTCTTTTTCCAGGTCAGATCTTGGCTAATAAGCACTCCTAAGAATTTAAAAGAGGAAACCCTCTCCACACAACCCCCCTCAATATACAGTGGGGCAGGTTCCTCTCTGTGCCTCCGGAAATCTAGCACCATCTCCTTTGTCTTGCTAGTATTTAGACCTAAGTTGTTTCTTGAGCACCATGCGGATACCTTCTGGACTTCTTCCCTGTATGCTGATTCGTCCCCTCCAGTTATGAGACCCACCACCGTTGTGTCATCTGCAAACTTTGTTATGATGTTGGATGGATCACAGGATATGCAGTCATATGTATACAGTGAGTAGAGGTAGGGGCTGAGCACACAGCCCTGAGGGGAGCCTGTGCTGAGCTTCAGTGTGGAAGATGTAAAGGACCCAACCCTTACTGTTTGTGGACGATCGGTCAGGAAGTCTTTGATCCATTCACAAGTAAGGGGAGGGAAATTCAGGTCAGTCAACTTTTCAATCAGAATGCCTGGTAGGATGGTGTTAAAGGCCGAGCTATAATCTATAAAAAGCATTCTGACATAATTCCCAGATTTCTCAAGGTGGCTCAGTGCGATATGGAGAGCAGTGGTGATGGCATCCCCTGTCGACCTGTTGTTTCTATACGCAAACTGGTGTTGATCAAAACTTGGTGGAAGACAGGACCTGAGGTGTTGTAGGACCAGTCTCTCAAAGCACTTCATCACTATAGACGTCAGTGCAATGGGTCTATAGTCATTCAAGCTTTTTATGGCTGCTGTCTTTGGAACTGGGATAATGGTGGCTGCTTTCAAGCATGATGGGACTCTAGCCTGTTACAAAGAAGCTTTGTAACTGTTTAATTGTTCTGGGTGGGTCCCTGTCAAGTACTGCCTGTACCTTCAAAGGATCCATTTCTATGCCCTGGTGTGAAATGTGGTATCCTAAGTAATCAATTTTTTCTTGGTGAAATTCGCATTTGGAGAGTTTAGCATAAAGTTTGGCAAAGTGAAGTTTATTCAGACCCGCCCAGACTAGTTTTACATGTTCTGCCTTGGTCTCAGAATATAGCAAGATGTCATCTATGTAGACTATGCAGCCCTGATATAAGTGCTCCTGCAACACTTCGTTTATATTTGTTTGTTTGTTTGTTTGTTTGTTTATTTATTTATTTATTTATTTATTTATTTATTTAGAATTTATATACCGCCCTATTCTCTGTGGTAGGACTCAGGGTGGTGCACAGAAAAGGTAAAAACCACAATACATACATATAATATAAAACAAAATTAAATAGTAAAATCACTAAAATATTAATTTTAACATTAAACCCTTAATCTATGCCAGGCCAGCCAGATGGAAAAAATGTGTTTTAAGCATCCAACGGAAGAGGCGTAGGTCAGTGATGGTGCTGATTTATTAATTTATTAATTGCGTAAACACTGCAGGGGCCTCTTGTAGCCCAAATGGTAGTACTTTGAATTGATAGCATACAAGAGAGGTGTTAAATTCCACTTTCCATTTATCGCCCTCCTCAATTCTGATACGGTAGTAAGCCTCCCTTAAATCCAGCTTTGAAAAAATTATCCCTTTCATGAGGTGTGCTAGCATATCCTTCATGAGGGGGAGGGGATATATATTCTCCACACTAATTGAATTTAAATTTCAAAAATCTACACAGAGGCATTTAGAGCCATCTTTTTTCTGTCTAAATAACACTGGGGCTGCAATTTTTGGCTGGGCTGGTTCAATGAAACCCCTTGCTAGGTTTTCTCAATGAATGTCCTCAGTTCTTCCATCTCCCTTGGAGACATGTTATACATCTTGGGTTTAGGGAGTTTGACCCTGAGTAGAATTTCTATCGTACAGTCAGTGGAACAGTGGGGATGAGTCAGAAGGATAAATGGCTATATAATTTAGGAATAGGATTCATCATATACCCATATAGTAAAGCTGAGATTTATCTGCTTTGCTTGATTCGCCTGGGTGTGTTAGACTATTGCAAAATGTATTGCTCGCTTATCAATTTCAATCAATCAATTTAATATTTGTAAACCGCTCCCTCTCCCCATAGGGACTCGGGGCGGTGCACAGGAAGAATAAAAAACAATAAATATATACAAACATTTCTTTAAAAAACAAATTAAACCTAAACCTGTGCTAAAATTCCCCATTAAAACTAAGCTATACTAAAAAACTTCCCAATAAAACCCCAGAGACAGAGAGACTATCCTAGGCCGGCAGACAGAAAAGATGTGTTTTTAATTTAAGATGGAAGGAGCGGAGGTCCGTGGTCGTCCTAATGTCGGGGGGAAGGTCGTTCCAGAGAGCCGGGCCCGCCACAGAGAGAGCCCTTCCCCTGGGTGTCGCCCGCTGACAAAGTCTAGTGGACGGCACCCGGAGAAGTCCCTCTCTGTGGGAGCGAATCGGCCGTGAGGATGTATGAGGCAGGATCCGATCCCGCAGATAGCTAGGTCCCGAGCCATGGAGCGCTTTAAAGATGATAATTAACACCTTGAAGCGCACCCGGAAGACGACAGGTAGCCAGTGCAGCTCGCGCAAGAGCGGTGTTACATGGGTAAACCTGGCGGTTCCCATAATTGCTTGTGCGGCTGCGTTCTGGACTAGCTGAAGTCTCCGGGTGCACCTCAAGGGGAGCCCCATGTAGAGAGAGTTACAATAGTCCAGTCGGGATGTCACGAGCGCATGAGTGACTGTGCGAAGGGCGTCCCGATCCAATAGGGGGCGCAATTGGCGAACCAGGCGAACCTGGTAAAACGCCCTCCTGGCCACGGCTGTCACTTGATCTTCCATGGACAGCCGGGCATCCAGGAGGACACCCAAATTGCGCGCCCCATCCACAGGGGCAAGTTATTCGCCCCCTATGGCCAGCGATGGAGTGAGCTGGTTGAATCGGGCAGCCGGAAACCACAGCCACTCGGTCTTGGTCGGGTTGAGCCCGAGTCCGTTACTTCCCATCCAGATCCGCACGGCTTCCAGGCACTGGCACATCACCGCTACGGCATCGTTGGGGTGGTTTGGGGTAGATTGGGGGGGGGGGCGCGTTTCATCAGGTTCGCCTGATGCGCCAATTGCGCCCCTTACTGGACCGGGGTGCCTTACGCACAGTCACTCAAGCACTCGTCACCTCTCGACTCGACTACTGTAATGCTCTCTACATGGGGCTTCCCTTGAGGTGCACCCGAAAGCTGCAGCTAGTCCAGAACGCAGCCGCGCGGGTGATTACGGGAGCGCCTAGACACTCCCACATAACACCTATCCTGCGCGAGCTGCACTGGCTTCCTGTGGTCTTTTGGGTGCGCTTCAAGGTTTTAACGACCATCTTTAAAGCGCTCCATGGCTCGGGGCCTAGTTATATGCGAGACCGCCTTCTGCCCCATACATCCCTCAGACCGATACGCTCCCACAGAGAGGGCCTCCTCAGGGTGCCCTCGGCTGGACAATGCCGACTGGCGACACCCAGGGGGAGAGCCTTCTCTGTGGCGGGCCCAGCCCTCTGGAACGACTTACCCCCTGAACTCCGCACCATCTCCGACCTCCGCCTCTTCCGCAAGTGTCTGAAGACACACCTATTTCATCTAGCCGGCCTAGCGTAACCTCCATACTGACTATTAGATAGTTTTTAAACTTGGGATTTTAATTCGGTTTTTAGCGCAGGGTTTATTTATTAGAATAAGTATTTTAAATTTCATATATTTTATATATTTTGTATGTATTTTAACATCCCTGTGCGCCGCCCTGGGTCCTAACAAGGAGAAGGGCGGGGTATAAATTTAATAAAATAAAATAAAAAAATAAATAAATAGATATATACAGCTGAGTATCATCAGCGTAAAGATGGTACTCTACCCCAAAACCACGGATGATCTCACCCAGCGGCTTCATGTATGTGTTAAACAGGAGAGGCGAGAGGACCCCTGAGGCACCCCACATGTGAGGGGTCTCGAGGTTGACTTCTGCTCTCCTGCCAACACAAATTGCGATCGGCCAGAAAGGTAGGAGGAACTTATAGAAAGAGGAACTTGCTTAAGCTGTAACCTACAACTTCATAACCTGTGACTAAAATGATATTCAATTCCTGTAACCATGGCAAGTGCATAAAGTGAGGAACTGAAAGAAAGCAGATGGTGTAAGATAAAAAACCATATATAGGAAAATACCAAATTCATCAGTTATGGAACTTCTCCTTTTTCTATTTTTCTATATTTCTGTTTTTACTGATAAAAAGCTAGCAAAGCATAAGGCCTAGGCGTAGGAAGGTTTGTGAAATGTATAAATGTGACACCTTGGGCATAGCCCTGGGTTCACAATCTGCCATATGAATGCTGTGAACCTGTGTACACATTAAAGCCTGTTTATCCAACTCTTCATGGTCGAGTGTCTTGAATCGGTAGTGCAATTTTCAGCTACATTTGTGGTGACCGCAGCAGGACATAGGGGTCTTGGTGCCCTCTGGAGTGCCACTCCAAAGCCGGGGCTCTGTTAAGTTAAGGGGAACTTCCCAGATGCCATTGGATCTTTTGCTCCAAGGGACTTCCCAGTGACGCAGGACTCCGGTGATGGCAGGTGGTGTCTCCAAGAACCACCTTTGAAGGGAAAGGAGACCAGGCAATTCTCCAGTTGGCTGGATGTAGGATTTGCCACGACGCAAGTGTTAGGCAAGGAGTAATCCCTCCCTGTAAACAGGGACTGAGGAGAGGACTGATCACCCTCTTTTTTAAGTTAAGGTGGGAGGATTGTTGAGTGTGTTTGAAGTGAAAGACTACTGCGGTTCCCAAAGGTGACCGTGTGTATCTGGCACCCTGGGTCAGTAGTGAATGAGTGGAGTTCGCAGTTCCCATCAGTGACTGTGGTTATCCAGCTTCCTGGGTCGAACGTGAGAGTGTGAACTAAAGCCCTTGGTGTTGTCTTGAGAGAAAGGACTCCTTACCTTCCTCTCAAACCTCTTTTCCCTTACTTGTCTTTTTTTTTTTATATTGAAAAAGTTTTATTGGTTTTTACAATTTTTCAATCGGGTAAGGTAAGGGATACAAAAGAAATTTTGAGAACTTTCGCGTCAGAGTCATTGGCCCTTCCAGGGCTTCATAATAAATCGTTAAAGAAAAACATTTTTCATAAATACTACGAGGTGAAAACAAGTACATACTTCTAAATTCTCAATTCCATGCTGTCATCCGTTTGCAAAAATCCAGATACAGATGTTATACAAAATTAATCAAAAGTCAAAGCAAAGTTATTTTTTTGATCTAAGTCTCTTGGCAATTGTGTCTTCTGTCTCTCCCTCCAGGCCCCCAGCGGGCGGGGCTGTGGCCCCCCCTGCCCCCCCTGGATCTTCCCCCAGGACAGAGGAATGTTTTTTAAGAAAGGCTTCCGCCTCAGCAATTCTTTTAATCCTTTTCTTCCTCCTTCCCAGAACACCAACATTCCTTCAGGCATCACCCACTTGAACCAAATCCCATGGTCATACAATTTTTTGGATAAGAAGGAAAATTTCCTTCTCATCTCTCTAATTTTTTTAGGGATCTGCTTCAAGATAGCGACTACTTTTTGCTGGTAAATTAACGGACCACCTCTCTGCGCCTTCAAAATTCCCTCCCTGGTTGACCTCCTAACAAATGTAATATGTATCTCTCTGGGTACTTCATTTATCCTGGCATATGCAGAATTTATTCTGTAGACTAGGTCAATGTCCCCCCTGATCTCATCTTTGGGTTTATTTAAATAATCTGCTAAAATTGTGCTCATGAGTTCAGGAAGACATTCACCAAGCTCTTCAGAAATGTTCTGAAATCTTAAAAAATATAACATCCTTTCAAAATCCATCCTAGACATATGCCCATTTAATTCTCCAATCTCACTATTAACATTTTTAAGCTCTCCCTTTGCCCCAACCAGCCCCCCTTGCAGCTCTTCAGTCTTCTGTGTGTTTTCCAGCACTTGCTTCCGTGTTTCCTGAATATCCTGTTTTAAGCTGGTACGATCTTCTCTCAAAGCCTTAATTTCTTGCACCAAAACTTGTAACACATTCTCCATAGATGTCATTCTTTGTTCCAAACCTGCCAGTTCTGATTTTTGTGCCATGGTAAGCTATTAAAGTCAGTGTCACTAAGATGGCGTTTTTTGGGTGGGGCTGGTGAAGCAGTTCAGGAGAGAAGAGAAAGTTCAAATCAGGATTGCAAAAAGAAAAAAAAAGTTCAAGACCCAAAGAGAAAACACGTTTCACAATCAATAGTTGTAGCAAAGAAGGCGCTCCAGGGAAGGAATCAATTAGTCCAAGAAGATCTTCATTAATAGCGAGAGGAAGTCCGTATCACAAAGGGATGTTGGTAACTTTCCATAAGTGAAATAGTCATTCAGGAACAACGGGAAGCCATCTTCCACCGCCCAAACTGAGAGCCGGCAGGAGAGAGTAATAAAAGAAAGATTGTTTCCAGCCAGCCGGACTTAGATACATTTTAAAAAGACAAGCCGCAAATCACTTTCCCTTGCTTCAGAACAATCCGGGTTTAGGATATCCACTTCCTCGCAACGAGGAGCCATTTCCAAGTGCCGCTTTGAATCCGAGGGGGGGTTTGACAACAAACACCCCCCTCCAAGTTCTTTTCAGTCCAGGCTGACAGCAAAAATATATTTAAAATCACTCACTCTTCACCTCGCCGCCAAAGTCCCGGAGAGCCTTCCGACCCGAACGTCCAGCTCTCTCCATATTCACCATGCGTTGCCGACCACCATTGGCGAAGGGGAAACCCCCCGCAGCATGTCCTTCTTCACCTAGGCTAAAGACAAGGGCCGTTTCCCCGCTGCCGCGGGGGAGAACCAACCCAGGCAAGCCAGCCCTACGGGAGACCCCCAAAGAGGGGTCTCGCCCCCGTGGGGGGGCAGAAAAAAGAGCAAAGCGGCAGACAAGCCCCAAGACTCGTCCGTCGCCGCTGGAAGGCGGAACCGGAAGTCCTTACTTGTCTTATCTAGTGCCCTGGGAGGAACATGGGAGGAGTGGGGAGCATCCCTCTCACCCCATTGGAGTGTATGTTAAAGAATTTTAAAATAGCCTCAGGACTACGGAATTAGGTGGAGTAGGCAAAAGTTGCGAACTCTATGCGAGATAGAGTGGCCATCCTTTGGAGTAGGCTGGCCTGATAGAGGGACCCTAGATTCCTCCATTGTTATCAGGGTGCATCAGATAGTGTTTGACCCAGAAATAGCACACCCAGACCAAGCTCCCTATATCGATGTGTGGCTCTTTCTAGTTCAGAAACTACCACCATGGCTCCAAAACTGCAAAATAGGACAATGCAGGGTTCTTGTATCCCGTACCCTGCCAAGAGGAAAAAGAAAGAAGGCTAACCCAATTCTGCCTACTTGCCAGAAGAATTACCTCACCCACCACCATATGTACCTCCACTTGGATTGCGGAGAACCTCTCTACTCCCAGGATCAATGGATAAGGGAAGCCCTTCAACCTCCGCAGGTGAAATGTGGTGTTTAGATGTGATCTCTCCCATGCTAAAAAGCTCCAGGGATAGGAAGAGCCGAGGTCCAGCCATAGTTCAACTAGATAGACTGGATCAGCCAGACCAAGAGGGACC
Organism: Rhabdophis nuchalis; assembly: GCA_039707465.1. NCBI lineage: Eukaryota > Metazoa > Chordata > Lepidosauria > Squamata > Natricidae > Rhabdophis > Rhabdophis nuchalis. The sequence goes on along the minus strand of CM077647.1, from coordinate 86,404,938 downwards.
TTCTCTGGGGGTTGCTGACAGAGGAATGGAGTTAGAGGTGGAGAAGGAGGAAGAGCTAACAGGAGCGGTGGGGGGGGGGGATTATCGCTGGAAGAAAGTGAAGCAGAAGACCAATAGCCAACCGAACTAGGGCAAAGGCTGGACAGCCATCCCTGACCGCTCCTCTTAGGCAGATTGACCAACTGGTAGTTGATAAGGATGATCTGACCAGCACAGTTACTGCCCCCCTTTTCCAACATGTGCCTTTACCACATCCTTAATTGGAAGTTCCACTATGGTCCTTTTAGTGAAAAGCCGAATGAAGTGGCAGATCTAGTGAAGACAATTGTGGACACCCGCAACCCTACCTGGATGGATCTCCAGCAATTGATGGGAACTTTGTTTAATCCAGAAGAGAGGGAGAAGATTAAGATTGCGGTGTCGAAGATTGTGAAACCTGATCTACCCCAAGATCTGCAATCTTGGAAACTATGTCGAAGAACGTTTCCCCTCAAAGGACCCCTCATGGAATCCCTATTCCAATTTGTGAGAAATTGAAAACTATCAGCATCTGGTAGTACGGGCTGTACAAGCGGCTGGAAAGCCAGCTGCCAATATTTCTAAACCTTCCCTGGTAACGCAGGAAGCCATTGAAAGCCCAGAAGCCTTTTATACAAGGTTGATAGAGGCATATCAGATGTTCACCCCCATTGATCCAATAGCACTTGAGAATGCTGAAATGCTTGCCATGGCTTTTATCTCACAAAGTTTTCCTGATATCCAGAAGAAATTACCAAGATTAGAAGGAGCTTTAGGAAAGCCGATGAGTGAATTGATGGAAGTGGCTAGGAAAACCTTTGTTAATAGAGACAAAGTGGAGGAGAGAAAGCAAGATCAGAAGATGCAGAAAAGCCTGAGTTATTGGCTGCCACTGTGATGGGAGGTCAGAGAACTTGGGGAGGGGTTAGAGATAGAGGACTTGGGTTTAGGACGTAATCAGTGCGCAATATGTAAAAAGGAAGGACACTGGAAGAGTGAGTGTCCAGAAAGAGACAGGGGAAGGTGACAGGAAGATTGAAGAGGAGGATTTGCAGAAAATTACAGAGGTGACTGAGGACGAAGCCAGGGAGATAGGAGACGAAGAGTAGGATTTTCCAGATCCCCTCCCCCGTAGGTCTGGCCGAAATGGAAGAGTGGGACTGAGGCCGACCATTTTCAGCCCGCCTCACAGAACCTATGGTCAGCCTGACAATTGGAGGCAAGCCCATCCCCTTCCTGGTAGATACTGGGGCCATCCGATTAGTCCTAACCCAGCCCTTGAATCTTGCCTCTCCCCACTTCATTAACATTCAAGGAGCGACAGGGAAGATAATACAGCAACCATTCTTGGAACCTCTGATTTGTAATACAGGAGGAAAAACAATCACTCACCAGTTCGTTTTCATGCCCGATTGCCCCACCCCCTTGTTGGGAAGAGATTTGTTGAGCAAGTTGAGAGCTCAAATCTCGTTTGATGAGAAAGGCATAATTGAATTAAAAAATGGAACAGTAAATATGGAAGTATCCTGTGAGGAAGCATAGAGAATTATGATGGTGATGGACCAGGGAATAAAAGAGGAGGTAAAATGGGAAGAGTTTGGTGTACCGTATCTGTGGGCAGAAAATAACTCCCCGGTTTTGCCAGTCACCATCCTCCAATTGTAATAGAAGAAATTCTGTCAACAACGGCAATAAGGATTAGACAACAGCCCTACCACCGGCCTATTATACAAGCCATCCAAGAGGTAATAGACTTGAACCTAACCCATCACATCCTAGTCCCTATAGAATCCAAATGGAATACCCCCATACTCCCAATTCCTGGTTGAGCAGCGGACGCCGCCGGCAGGTTTTCCAAGCCTGCCAACCCAGTCCTCTGTAGAGGCGGTTTTATACCAACAAAACGCCTCGGGAAAACTCCAAGCTCCTAAGGAGCTTGTGAGAGAGCTGCCGCCTTTGGGTAGAGTCCCTTGCGGGGTGCCCCAGAGGGTTTCCTTTCCTCTGAGGGGCGAGCAAGGTGGGACTCCCCCCCTTTTAGGCGGCCATATGCTCCGGAAGTGGGGGAAACTTCGCGAATAGCGAAGCAAGGCGTAGTGCTCAACCTTCAATTTACATTCCATCCAAGCCAGGAAAATATTCTGCTCTAACTGCCTTAATTACAGGTATGAATTTTTTTTTGAATACAGTAGCGTTAAATCTGAATGACACGGATTTGGAACAAAGGACTTAGAACAAAGAACTTAAGATGGCGTTAATCCTCAGACGAAAGTCGAAAGGAATCGAAAGTTAACTGCCTTGTGTATTCTAGTTTGTATTTAAACCTGGCTGATAGCTCAAGCTTCAGCGAAAAGGACATGTAAGTTAACTGATCTGTGTATTCCAGCTTGTTATAAAGTATTCTACATTGGCGGAAAGTCAAAGGAGCTAGCAAGCAAGAGAGACGACTAATATATAACTTCGTGAAAATCTGGGAAGAAGATGGCAACGAAGCAAGGAGGTATCTCAGCGGGTGTAGCTTTAATGCAACAGCAGATAGAGATAACAAGCCTTCAGGATTTGAAACACTTCATAGATAAAGAATTTAAAGAAATTAAGGAAGAATTTAAAGAAATTAAGGACATGGTCCAGGATAATAGGGATAAATATGAACAGCTTGATAAAAATTTACAAATATTAGCTATGGGTATATCTGATATTATTCTTAAGATTGATAATAAAGTTGAAGAGCTTGCTTTTAACCAGGAAATTAAAATGAAGGAATTTGATTTAAATCTTGTGAACACTGCTGGAGAAATACAAAGGTTGGATAATGAAATAATTATGTTGCAATTTAGGTCTATGGGAACAGCTATCAGACTCAGAGGTATTCGGGAGAATCCTAAAGAAGATATTAAGAGAATCTGTGCGGATGCACTGTCTATATTGTTGAAACTGGATGATTCTGACAAAAAATTTTTTAACATTGATAAAATATACAGAGTAAACTCACATGCAGCACTACAAAGACAACTGCCAAGAGATGTGGTTGTATACTTTATTGATAGAAATCTTAGAAATGATATTTTGCAGAAGTCTTTTCACTCTGCTCTTCAAATAGATGGAAAACAGATTGGTGTCTTCAAGGAGTTACCACCAGCAACGTTGAAGTCTAGAAGGGATTTTGGATTCTTGGTAGCAGAATTGAAGAAAAGAAAGATACAATATAGATGGGATGTGCCAATGGGTATCATACCGAGATATGAAGGTGTGAGTTACCGTTTGAATACTTTAGATAAAGCCAAAGAATTTTATCACACAGTTTTGAAGACAAGCGTTATACCCTCGCGCACATTTACACCAACAGATATTGAGATCGAGCAGAAGCAGTTTGAAAAAGAGACGGAAGAACATATACAGTGTCCTCAGCTGGATTCTCCTGGACCTCCTTTAAGTTCTACTTTGGAGGAATTGTCGAAGACTGCTACAGAGGGAACTGTTCGAATACCAATGTTTAAATTAGATGAGCAATGTGAAACCAGGTCTACCACCAGACGAACTCAGAAACCGCAGAAGCAGAGGAGGTCTCAATCCCAGCGAGTTAAGAAAGATAAAAGGATAAAAGGAAGAAGCAATTAGCCAACAGACTGTGGCCAGTTATTTGATTATCTAGATAAAAATATACAGATATCTGCAATGCTGGTTCTCTTGGATGTGGAAAAGGCCTACGAGTGAACGAACTGGAACCGGAGCATTTGCAGTTGATATGGTTGTTACCCTATCACGTTTTTTTGGAGCTTAATAATTCTGATGGAAAGTCACTCGGGGGTTGTTTATATAAAGGTGTTTTTTTTTTTACTTATGAGGGCAGCTGATAAGAATTTGGAATATTTGTTGGAAGAAGGAGTTATCTTAAACTGGTTGTATTATAAACAGTTACGGAAGAGATGGAAACAGGCCTGAAGAGTTGGACTTATGAACATGGAAGCGGAAAGGATTAATATCATGTTGGTGTTCTGGGGAAAAACTTGGGTTGAACTTTGAAAGTTAAATGCTAAATCTGTATAGATATAGAATTCATGGGAGAATCTTTATAATATATTTATGGTATCTAGACTCGAAGAAATTATTATCATGTATGTAACCTAATGGTTAATTAAAATGTTGGAAGGGAGAATCTAGCAGGTATGGCTGTTTCTTCCAACAGATTGTTGCCAGTTATTTAAGAGGGGATATATGAGGGAGAATGCAAGGCAACTTATAGTTTTATTTGACTATCTAGATAATTATATGAAGATCTTTGCAATGCTGGCTTTCTTGGATGTGGAAAAGGCCTACGAGCGAATGAACCCGAACTCTCTAATCAAGACTTGAGGAAAAAAAATGGATATGTTGTATATTTTAACATTAGAAGTCTTGTTGAATATAACTTGGGACCTGAATTTCTTAAATGGCATAGCTATGGCTTCCTGTTCCGGCTTCTGGCGGCGACGGATGAACCTTGGGGTTCGTCCGCCGTTTTGCTCTTTTTTCTGCCCCTAACGGGGTGGGGTGCCCCCCCCCTTTTTTTCTGGGGGGGACCCTCCGTAGGGCTGGCTTGCCTGGACTGGTTCTGCCGGCGGCAGCTGGGGAACAGTCCTTGTCTTCGGTCCAGGTGGAAGACGACATGCTGCGGGGGGCTTGGTTCCCTTCGCCAACGGAGGACGACAACAAATAATGGATTCGGAGAGAACGGAGCGCTCGAGTCGGATAGCTTTGCCGGGGCTTGAGATGTGAGGCGGAGAGTAAGTGACTTTAAAACTTTTTTTGCTGGCGGCTTGGACTGAGAGAGACGTGGAGGGGGGTGTTTGTTAAACCCCCCCTCGGATTTACAACAGCGGCGTTTAGAAATGGCTCCTCGTTGCGAGGAAGCGGATATTTTTCATCCGGACTTTTGCGGAACAAGTGAAAGTGCTTCGCGGCTTGTTTCTATACAATGTATCTAAGTCCGGCTTTATTGAAACAATTTCTTTTTTCACTCTCTCCTGCTGGCTGCCTGGCTGGGCGGTGGAAGATGGCTCCTCTTTGTTCCTGAATGACTATTTCTTTATGGAAAATCGCCAACATTTCTTTGTAATTTGGACTGTCTCTCTTTATTAATGGAAATTTTTTTTTGAATAATTGGTTCCTTCCCTGGCCAGGCTTATATCTCCAAATCAAATAGGAGTATTATTGACCATTGAAGTTAATGGTTCAGTAAGCAGAAAACTAGGAAAAAGCGGCATCCCCAAGCTTCTGAAAGATGTTAACAAGCAAATAAAGAAGAGATTAGTAACTGTTTAAATTTTATCCAGAGCTAGAATGTTGCAAAAATCCTGAAAAGAAGAGAGGGGGGGAAATTAGCATTCTAACTATACAGGCTGATGTGAGCAAAATATTTGACAGCGTTTACAATCAAAGTACATTTCAGACTGGGATCCTTGATTTATACCATAAATCTTGCTGTATTATATCTGTCTATCTGAGATTTTAAAGAACCCTGATGTGAGAAACAAAGAAAAAAAGGTAGTATAATTTTGATGTAAAGGATGCATATTAATTTTCTTCCCATGCTCTTGCTTTATGTAAGCTCAGACAATAAGAAATCTAAACCTGAAAAGAAGATTTTGGTGCAGTTTCAGTGTGCTTTCCTCCAAGGTATATTTTATGAAAATGTAGTCTACTGATAAAATTGTAACTCTATTAAATCAATAGAGGGAGACAAAGTTTTACAGATTATTTTCATGAGAATAAGTTAAAATAAGTTTCCCCCCCTCTATTTATGTCAGAGGGAAAATGTTTAAGGAAAGATAATTTTGAAAATAGTTATTTGGATCTATTATGAGAATTTTAAAAAAATAGTGTGTATCTGTGTATCCTTCTTAAAACTATATGCTATGTTATTTTTAGAAAGATACCACTGAAATGTTTTGCCTTTTCTGTGCTGGCTTTCATTGAGTTCTGCCAATGCTCTTTTCTCCCATCTCCTCCTAATTTGTTTTTACATTATACTGTTTTTTATAAATGCTACTTAGATTATTCCATAATTGTGGTCCTAAACAACAAATATGTGCTTACCTATCCATTATTTTTGAGAAACAGTAATAAAAAGAAAATGCCAGAATAAGCCTGCATGAATATTCAGGAACAACACTAATATATACGGCCTAGTGTAACCCCCATTGGGACTATTATTAGACAGTTTTAAATTTGGGGATTTTAAATTGATTTTAGCACAGGGGAAATTTAATAGTTTTTTAAATTTTATATTTTGTCTATACTTGTATGTTTTAATTTCCTGTGCGCTGCCCTGGGTCCTTTTTGGAGAAGGGTGGGGTATAAATACGAATAAAATAAATAAATAAATAAATAAATAAAATAAATAAATAAATAATATTGTATTTTTGTGAATATTTTTATAGGATATTAAATCATAACAGATGACAATATAAACCATCATATAAATTTCATTTAGATTTTTTTATAATTTAACCATCATCTGGATAAATTTCTACTGCTTTTACATAATTTTGGTAAAGTTCTTAAGTCTTCTAAAGAGATTTTTCAAGCAATACATGGCCTATCCTATGGAGCTATATGCCTATTTTTCCTATATGCAGCAAAGCAGGAATGACTACAGCTAGCTAGCTACCTAGGTCAATAGAGATTTCTAAAATTACAGTTATAGCTATGCACATGTCTAGGATTACAAATTTAATAAGCCAATTAATTAATTGTTGGGTAAGCAAGAAGCATGTCATCCTCAAACGATATTCCTATCATGCCATTATAGCAGTATGTTCTTATAGCAGTAATATGACTGCTGATGATTTAATTGTTTGTCACTCCTATTTGAAGTAAATAATAGAGATGTGCACTGGAAAATACTTTTCTTGGAAGACATTTTAAAGCATACGATTTTGCATTCTTTCTTTTTGACTTACTGATTTCTTCTCATGTTATTAGGAATATAACATACTGGTAGTATTTATTGTGCATGGTATATTTATAACATGTAAAAAATTATGAATGAAGTCCAGAGAGATGTAAATCTTCAGACTTGTAATATTCATAATAAATCAGAGTTGAATCAAATATCAATAGTAACCTTCTGTAAATATTTTTATATTTAAAATTTTCATGTGAAATTGTACTATTAATATATCTGCATACATTGTATACAGTACCAGCTGTCAGCCTCCACTTTACTGTTTGCTTCGGCTGCCATTGAAACGGGAAGGGAAGGGCTGTAGGTAATGGGCATTGAATATTGCAGGAGGTGTTTGGAGCCAGGAGCTGATATCGCCAGTGACCAAGGCCAACGGTCTTACATTCCAATCTGATGATGCTTCTGAATATGCTACCCACCTGACATCAAAGGGGTTTTAGCATTGGATAATAACTTGGGGGTTGTAGGGTAAGGGGATGGACAATGCTTAATATCTATGCTTTCACGCCTGAATATCTCATTCCTTGCTTGAACCTTATTGCTGTCTTTTTGTAATCAGTAAAAGTAACCTTAAATCTTCCAAAATGGATTTGAGTGTGTTCTTTCCTGGTTATTGTTAGAAGCAGGCCTGACAAGAAGCAAGGAATCCCATTTCACACCCATCTCTGAGTTAACAACTTCAGCAGGGAGTGTAATAAAACCATAAAAGCTTCAAAGAGATGTCGGACCTCGGTGAAGAAGAAACCTTGGGGGCAACATCAGCTGCATCTTGCATCCTGAAACCAGAGCAGGAGGAAGAAATGTCAGTTATGGAAATTTTGGAAAAAATGGATTTGGGGGAGAAGATTGAAGAGCAATCTGTTCGTCACTGCTGGTCTGTGGGAGTGGAGCTTAAGGGTGAATTCGAAGAGCCCCCCCCCCGGGAGTCACAACCACCATACGCAGGCGCCCCCATTCCCCCCCCCCCCTTGGCAACAGATTGAGGAAGAGAATCTCTTGAGGGAGCAAGCCAGAGAACTACTTTGAGAGGCAGATGAGAAACGTCGTGCTAGAGAAAGCAGAGGGGGGAGAGAGCCTAACCCACGGGAGCCGGGAGTGAGAAGGGGGGAGGAAGAAGCCCACCCCAGAGAAAACCTCGAGGCAGCTGGCGGAACTACCCAAGGTGATGAGGCCCCACTGGCCTTAGCAGCTGCTATAGCAGCAGAGCCCAGAGCCGATTTAAGAGGAGATGCAAGGCTCGCTGAACGCAGAATGGCTAAAGCTCCTCCCCTAGGGGTGAAATTCGGGGGGGACCCTAAAAATCTGGGATTCTTTTTACTACAAGTGAGCAACTTTGTAAGGCAGTTTGGCTACGGTCTCCCAAGTGATGAAGCTAAAATAAGAGCCATGTCCTTAACACTGGAGGGGAAGGCTGCAGACTGGATAGTGTCTTTTCACAACGATGACTCCCCCCCTAATGAGGAATTTCAATAGATTTATGGCCGCTTTGAGAAGGCGCTTTGAAGACTCCCTCGATAGAAAAGCTAGACTAGAAATGAAAACCCTTCAACAAGGGTCAAAACCAATTCAAGACTACACCCAGAGATTTCGTGAACTATCAATTTACATGAGAGGGTGGTCAGAAGAAGCCCTGGTCGATTAGTTACAAAGAGGGCTTATCTCGAGAGATATTCCAAGGGTGTGTCAATAGACGAAACCCACGTACCCTTCAGGGCTGGTATGAACTTGCGGCTGACGTTGAAATTGACCTGGCTAGAAATAAAAGCCTTGAAGAAATTGAAAGGGAAAAGAAGCCCTCACCCCCCTTCTGCAGAGATGCCCTGAGAGGAGGAAAGGGAGGGTCTGCTGGAAAGCCTTGCAACACTACTTGTTTCTGGTGTGGGAAGGATGGATATTGGGCTGCTAATTGTAGGATGAAGCCCAAACCCCGACCCCAGACTTCTTCTGGAATGAAGAAAAGTGCCAAAGACCCGGGGCTGCGCACTAAACATGCCATGAGGGGTGTGGAACATTTAGATCTCAGCACCGCCGGTCGAAAGGGAGAGGAGGAGCCAGATGACTGGAAGAAAGAAACCGAAACTGACGATGATGATGACAAACGTTGGGTGAGTTCTCACTAGGGCCCCATGACCATCCCTATAAAGCTTAGAGTGCCCTCTAGCAGTTGACAGTCCGAAGTGCTAGCCCTTTTGGACTCTGGTTGCACACGATGCATTATCAGCCCTGATATAGTGGAACAACTAGGACAAACTAAAAACATTGAAAGTACCCATTGCATTCTGTCAGATGGACGGTTCCATAGCTGGGGGGGGGGGGCTCTAGCCCAATTTGTCACAGAGCCTATTGAAATGTGGATAGGCAGTCACCAAGAGATTTTAAATTTTATAGTTGCACCTGCTGTAGACAACCCTATTATTTTGGTTTTGTCTTGGTTGCGGAAGTGGAACCCAAAAATTAACTGGACTAAGGGTTGGTTATGCATTCGATCTGCCATACCACCAGATGAAAGTGACCATATGGCGATACCCTCACCCCCTATTCAGGGGGTTGAAGTGGGGTTGGGAGCAACCTTTTCAGAAAAAATTGTGGGTGAGGAAAAAATTCCTAAGAAGTACTGGGATTTAAAGGATGTTTTTAGTGAAAAATCTTCTGACAACTTCCCACCCCCACCCCCACCGTATGACAGACTGCACCATTGATTTCCTTCCGGGGGTTCAACTTCCAAAATCCTGTATTTACTCCATGACACCCCGGGAGATGGTTGAACTTCGCAAGTTCATTTACAAAAATTTGGCCAGGGGTTTCATTGAGTCAGCTAGACCTCGGGGGGCAGCACCTGTCATGTTCAGAGAAAAGAAAGATGGCGAACTCTGCCTAGTGGTAGACTACAGGAACTTAAATACCATTTGCACTGAAAATGTCTACCCCCTCCCCCTCATGAAGAACATGTTGGCCCACCTGGTGAAGGGAAAGATTTTTACCAAATTGGACCTCAGGGAGGCTTACTACAAGATCAGAATCAAAGAGGCGGATGAATGGAAGACGGCCTTCAATTGCCCTTTAGGGTGTTTTCAGTTTAATGTGTTACCATTTGGCCTACAGGAGGTGCCAGCGGTTTTCATGCAATTGATCAATGAGGTTTTGCATCAACATCTGTACAAGGGCGTAATCGTCTATCTTGACGACATCCTTATTTACCCGAAAACCCGTGAGAAACATGTAAAGTTAGTCCGTTCAGACCTGAAAAAATTGAGGTCTGCTGAACTTTACGCTAAACTTTCTAAATGTAAATTTCATCAAGACAAAATTGTCTACCTTGGGTACCGCATATCCAGAGAGGGAATTGAAATGGACCCTGCGAAAGTCCGAGCTGTAACTGAATGGGCACCGCCCCGTACCCGCAAACAATTGCAGAGTTTCTTGGGATTTGCAAATTTTTATCGCCAGTTTATCCCATTGTTTGCTAGCATTGCTTTACCTATTACAAATCTTTTGAAGACAAAAGGAGATGGCAAACCGCGACCGAGTAAACCATTGAACTGGACTATGGAGTGTCAAGCGGCTTTTGAAAAACTGAAACGTCTTTTTGCTGCTGAACCTGTGTTGAGGCACCCTGACATAGACGCACCATTCATCGTCCAGGCCAATGCTAGTGATGTAGCAGTTGGAGCGGTTTTGCTGCAATACAACACAGATGGAAACTTACAACCATGCGCCTACACATCTCATAAACTCTCTGACACAGAAAGACGGTGGGCTATATGGGAGAAGGAGGTGTTTGCCATTCACTGGGCACTTATGACCTGGTGCCATTTTTTGGAGGGTGCTACTCACCCGTTTGAAGTCTGGACTGATCATAAGAACTTGGAAGCTTTGAAAACGCCCTGCAAACTCTCTCCGAAACAAGTTCGTTGATCTCAACATTTCAGTCGCTTTAATTATCCTCTCAAGTATATTCCTGGGGGAAAGAATTTTATGGCTGATGCGTTGTCACGTCTCCCCCAATATAATAGTTCAAAGTTCACTGTTGTGCATCCCGTCATTCCTGCACATAGTCTCGCTGCCCCTGTCATGACCAGGAGCCGTGCGCTGTTGGAAACTGAAGTCCCCAATGACTTGATTTCAAAAATCAAGGACGAGCTTCAATCTGACGATTGGTTTACTTCGCACTCTGGGGACTGCACCTTGAGAGATGACTTACCTTGGGTGGGCTCGAAGTTATATGTTCCAGCGACACTTAGACCTCTTGTACTTCTAAGGGCTCATGATTCCAGGATGGCAAGTCATTTTGGATTTGTGAAAACTCTGCATTTAGTTAAACGACAATTTTGGTGGCCGTCGTTGAAAAAAGACGTTGAATCCTACATTGCCAATTGCCCAGTTTGTGCAGCGTCAAAGCGTTCTCCGGGCAAGCCTCATGGACTCCTCCAAGCTGTTGCCCGCCCGGAGGCTCCTTGGAAAGAAATATCTATGGATTTCATTGTCAACCTGCCAAGTAGCCTGGGTTGGGTGGTTACAGATTTGTTATATGGGTGGTTACAGATTTGTTCTCTAAACAAGTTCATATTGTGCCCTGTTCAAAGATCCCGTCAGCTAAAGTGTTGGCTAAGCTGTTTCTTTCTCACATTTATCGATTACACGGGGTCCCTAAACATAATAACTCTGATAGGGGTGTTCAGTTCACTTCTCGATTTTGGAAGGAGTTTCTGAAATTAATTGGCTCCTCCCAGGAGTTAAGCTCCTCCCACCACCCTCAGACTAATGGAGCTTGTGAAAGGGACAATTCTGTTCTGGAACAGTATCTTCGTTGTTTTATAAATTACCAACAAGATGACTGGGCTGACCTGTTGCCTCATGCCGAGGTGGCGTACAATAACTCGGTGCATAGCAGCACTGGCATGACTCCTTTCAAGGTGATTTACGGGCCAGATTTCGTTCCGATTCCTGAACTGCCTCATGAGGCTCCCACCATTTTATCCCTTTCGGACTGGAGTGCTCGACTTTCGAAGTTTTGGCCCGTAAGACTTTGGACGATGCCCATCAGTCTCATAAAAAGTACGCTGATAAGAAAAGAGCCCACCCTCCGCAATATAAAGTTGGTGATCGTGTTTACGTCTCTGCTAGATTTCTAGAGAGCCTGCAAAAATGCAAGAAATTGGGTCCAAAATATGTGGGTCTTTTTCCGATTATTGTCATTAATTCGGTGTCAGTAAAATTGGATTTGCCTAAAAGTCTTCGGCGACTTTACCCTATTTTTCACGTACACCTGTTGAAACCTGTACGTTTGTCCCCTCTTTGGCCGTCACAACCTGCCCTCCCGTGCCAATTTTGGTTGATGGTGAGCAACATTTTGAAGTTAAAGACATTTTGGACTCAAGAAGTCGGAGAAACAGAGTGCAATACCTTGTTGCCTGGAAACACTTTCCCCCATCCCAAACTGAGTGGGTGGATAGAAGTCATGTCAGAGCCCCGAAACTTGCAGAAGTTTTATTCTAAATACCCTGACAAACCTTAATCGTTTTTTTTAATGACTGTTGTCTATTGTTCTGTCTACTTGTTTCGTTTCTGTCTGTTTTGCAGGACTAATTCCGCTTTTCTGGAGGAGGGCCGGATGTCAGCCTCCGCTTTACTGTTTGCTTCGGCTGTTATTGAAACGGGGAGGGAGGGGCTGTGGGTAATGGGCATTAAATATTGCAGGAGGTGTTTGGAGCCAGGAGCTGATATCGCAAGTGACCAAGGCCAACGGTCTTACATTCCAATCTGATAATGCTTCTGAAGATGCTACCCACCTGACATCAAAGGGGTTTTAGCATTGGATAATAACTTGGGGGTTGTAGCGTAAGGGGACGGACAATGCTTAATATCTATGCTTTCGCGCCTGAATATCTCATTCCTTGCTTGAACCTTACTGCTGTCTTTTTGTAATCAGTAAAAGTAACCTTAAATCTTCCAAAATGGATTTGAGTGTGTTCTTTCCTGGTTATTGTTAGAAGCAGGCCTGACACCAGCATTATGGTTGATGTCAGAAAATTTAATATATTTATAACTACCCCATCTGTTCTGTAAAAGTTAAGCTACTTGAATAATTTATGCCCGTATTGAATTAATATGTCTGCCACTTTTCCCAATATACATTTTAAAGTATACCAATTTTTATATTCTTTAGTATGATATAATTTTTCTATATTAGAGTCACTTATTTATCTTGATAAATGTTTATGTGTAAAAATTAATATCCAGCTCTTCACTTTTTTCAGATGCCAGAATTTCAGAAGAAATCTGTCCATATCAAAGATGCAGAAAAGGTAGAAGAAATTATCTGTGGTCTCATCAAAGGAGGAGCTGCCAAACTTCAAGTAAAGAGCAAACATTGTTATAAAAATTAAAAATATGAAATGCTCATTGGTTTCATCATAAACCAAATCAATTGCTTCCTGTTTTATTTGAAGCAAGATTATATTTACTAACTAAACTATCATGCATGAACCAAAAGCATCAGTGAGTGCATTTTATCTAATGACAACCCTCTATTTCCCTCATTCATCTGTGCTTGATCTTGTATGTGTGTATAGATATACATACACATACACAAATGGGTGTGTGTGTGCAGAGAGAGAATAAAACTATGATGTACTGTAATTGACTTTTCAGAGAGATGGTTCCATTTATATTTGAACTTATATCACATGAATCAGTTTATGTCTTTGGTATAATTATAGAATTGCAGTAAAGGATGCATTTTAGTAGCTTGATAAATACCCAAATGAACAAGTAGGTCATTAATTGTGAATGAAACTGAAATGAAAAATATAGGGTGCATCTAGAGTTCTTTTAAGTTAAAAAAAATTGGATACTAACAAATACATCTTTAAATTAAATTAAATATTTTCATTTTATCTTTTAACCATATTTTGAAGTCTTCCTTGGTTTATTTGTAGGAATCTTTGTTATACAGGACATTGTACTTAGAAATTCCTTTCCTTCAATAATCCATAGAGATTACTTCTGTATGCCTCTCTACAAGACTTTCTGTCTAATTTATGGTACTTTTTAAATTAATTTGGAAAATAAAAACATCATTCCTTATTTCTGTTACCAAGGATGAATCTGGGATCCGCATAAGATGAAAAGGCATTTTTGGAAAATAAAGTACCATGTTTCCCCGAAAATACAACAGGGTCTTAATTTCTTTTGACCCCCCAAATGTTGCTTGGGCCTTATTATCAGGGGGGGCTTATTGTTTTGGGGTTGCCGGGCGGCTGCTCCCTTGCAAGCAGGCTCCTGAAGAGCCGGGCACAGCCTCTGGGGCGAAGCAGCCATGAGGTGACCATGCTCACGAGCAGCCACCTGGCAAACCCCCTCTCCAACAGGGCAGAGCACCATTCACTAACCTAGGGAGTATCTCTAAGGTGCCAAGCCATGTGGCACTCTACCCATCCCCCAGCTCCCACGGCTTGACACATTTGGGATTCCCCCTAGATCAGTGCATGGAGCTCTGCCCGGCTGGAGAGTTGTGTGAGCACCTGTTCTGCCCCCAAGCTTGCATGCCTCCCAGATTCACAATGCCCTGAGTCAGCTCTTCTTGCAGGACCAGGCTGCCACTGCTGCTGCCGCCGAGCTCCAACAAAACTTCTTCTCCGGCTTCCAAACTCCGGAACTCGCCTTTCGATTCTTCCAGCAGTGACTGCTCTAAGAGTGTGCGCTATGGTTATGGGCAGGTTGCTCATAGAACACATTCTATGAACATATTCCTAGAGCGGCCGCTGCTGGAAGAATCAGAAGTCGAGTTCTGGAGTTTGGAAGCTGGAGAAATTTTGCTCGGCGGTGGCGGCAGCACCCTGGTTCTGCAAGGAGAGCTGACCCAGGGCATGGTGAGGCTGGGAGGCATGAGAGCTGGGGGCGGAACAGGCTCTCACACAACCCTCCTCTCCAGCCAGGCAGAGCTCCATGCACTGACCTAGGGAGTATCCCGAATGTGCCAAGCCGCGGGAGCTGCGGGACGGACAGAGCACCACATGGCTTTGTGCCTTCGGGATACTGCTAGGTCAGTGAGTGGTGCTGTGCCTGGCCAGAAGGAGGGTTATCCAGGGGGCTTATTTTTCAGGGGGGGCTTATATTTTTGCCCATCCGAAAAATGTGGCAAGGCTTTAGTTTCAGGACAGGTTGTATTTTTGGGGAAACATTGTAGTAAGTGGCTAGAGTCAAATGCTTAAGTGAAAAGTGTGCCTACTTCCAAGAAATAAGATAAAGTGGGAGCCTAATAAGGATTTCAGGTAGCAACTTCACAAACTTGTCTTCTGGAAAATGGTTCTTTTTTACATGCCATGCCTTTTACCATGCCTGGTAAAAAAGATCAAGGATTTCTAAATTCAGCTTTACACCAAGATTTACATATCTTACCGATAGTTGCTGGTTTAATGCACACTAAATAAATCCAGTGAAATATGGAATGGCTTAATATATTGCTTCTGCTTTTAAAATAACTCTTAAAGAACTAACATACTCAAAGACCTTCCCAGTTCAGCTGAGATGGTGAGTGTATAATAAGCATATATATTTTAGTAGTCTGTATGTTGTTCAGAGAGCCAATCTAGTGGTTAAGGCACCGTTGTAGAAACTAAATAACTGTATGTTCTAGTCCCACCTTGGCATAAAGTCAACTGAGTGACTTTGTGCCAGTTATTCCCTCTCAGCCCTAGGAAGAAGGCAGTGTGGAAACCACTTCCAAAATCCTTGTCAAGATAACTGCAGAAACTTGTCCATCCACTTGCAAGAAATCAACAATCACAAAGGCAAAGAGATGTTGTATCTGTCATCTGATCTTAAATCTTCAAAATATTAATATTAAAAATTGAATAAGACAATATAAACATGACAGTGTAACAATATAATCAATAATATCCCAAACACAAGGAGGAAACATAATCCACTCACAATTCAAGACATTAAGATGATAACTTCCCCCAATCACTGAAAGCAGCCTGCTTAATGAATGACTCACAGAGTTGTGTCTTGTCTAGAAACAGGAATACTATAGTATTAAAAGTAACTTTAAAAGGGTTATGATTTCTTACAGACCTTTCAGTTTTGCAATTAAAAGTCCTAACTTTTAATTTGATCACAGACTGGTAGAATCATCTACAGCTAACCATGATGATGCCAAAATAATATAAATTGTGCTATGATCTAACAGTGCAAAGTCTACCCTTTCAAACATGCATTGCAAAGTTTCATGCCAATATTAAGAAGCATAATTTTCATTGTGACATTATAATAGTCATTTGTTCTCCTAAATGCTTCTGGAAGAGTGCAATAATGGGTTGTCTCGTCCATCCTGCTTAGAGATCGAGCTGTCAACTTTGTGGCCACAACCTGTCATTGCCCTCTATGGCCCAGTTTCAGCTTGGTCTATACTTAGACCAGATGAGTCAACTGTATCAGGACTTCTTGCAGTTTCAGGAATAGGTTTGTATAATAATTTTTATCGAATTTAGAGAGCCTTGTAGTACCCTAGCCTTGCTGGAAAAATTTAAAAAGTGATATAGAGCTGCTTGGTTGCCCAGTCATTTTTTAAAAAGCCGTCACTATCCAAAAGCAATTGCAAGAGCCTCTGTAGAGGCGCAAAGTCCCTGTCTAGTCCAGGCTAGGCATACCAGTTATTTTATTTGAGGCACAGAGTCTCTGCCTAGGTTCAGCTAGGCAAACCCGTTTGTTTAGGTGCATCAACTTGCAGCAGTTTCCTCCTGCCTGACGCTTTAGCCTTATCTCCTGCTTGCCTAGAAAGACTTGGAATCCCTGCCTAGTCTCAGCTAGGTATACCCACACAGCAGGCAGACAACACCAACAGCAGCAGCAGCCTTGCTTCTTTAGAAACAAAATGGAGGACAGGACTGCAGAACAAAGAGATGGGGCACTGCTCTCTAAAATATCTTGCTCTTCTGTAGAAACTTCAGATTCCAGGCAGTCAAAGTCGAGGTGTAAGGCTTCTAGCAGGAAAGGGCATTCCAAGGCTTCTGAAAAAGATGCCAGCAGAAGGCAAAAGGCCTTGGAGAAACAATTTCTTAGGGCTGAGAGACAGCTGTCAGAAATTCAAAAAACTTCCCCTCTGACAGAAGCAGCAGATTCCTGCCATTTTCAGGCTGAGCAATTGCCTCACTCAGGATGTAATAGGGAGCAAGTGAGCATTCTTTTCACTTGTCTTCTCAAACCTACAATGCAGCTGAAATAAACCCCTTTTTCTGCCCAGCAACAAGTGAGGGACAGAAAACTCCAGTGTTAGAAGGCCAGTCCAAGAAGCTACCTCTACACCCACTGCAACTGGGCTTCATCAAGAGGACTCTTTAATGTCTTTCTTGCCTGGAGATATAACATTATTGATTTCCCAGGCTACTTCTCAGGGACCTACTGCAGCACAGCAGCAATCTATTACCCAGATAGCCATGCCCCCCAGCCATCTACCAGCCTCCAACAGGATCCCCAGTTAATAGGAGCCCGGTTCCACTGGCATGGGACACAATCTCACAACCTCTCTTCTGACAGTGAGGATTCATTTCTTCCTGATGAGGGCCAGAGGAATTCAGATATATCAAAGGATGAGGGTTTAATCCCAGATATCCAGGCCTTCACCAGGCTGTTTCCCCCTTATGCCTTTAAGTCATTCGAATAAAACAAAGATGACATCTGGCATGGGAGCTAATCCCACTCCAAGAATCTCGGGCCTCAGTTGCCCTATTGAATACCTTTTCTCTGAGCCAGCTATGGAACAGTAGGATATTCCTGCACCACAACTCTTTGTAGATGGAATGCACAAACAGCAGGTACAAGCAGGTTCATTTCTGACCCCAAACCAAAATGACAGACGTTTTTACAATTTGGCTCCCAATCTGGCTGATACTCTGGAAATACCCAAGGTAGATGATCTTGTGACATCCCTTGTCTCTTCCTCCCTTGTGTCAAGGAACATAGCAGAAGGGCTCAAGACTGAGGATAAAAAGGTGGAATTAACATTGCGCAAGAAGCACCAATCTTCAGCCTGAGCAATCAAAGCAGCCTCTACAGTTTCCTTTTTTAATCAGACCTCGCTGCTTTGGCTTCACCAGATGCAACAAAGAATTCTACCACATGAGACCAGGCTCCAATAAGACCTCAACAAATTAATTGCAGCTACTCAATTCTCGACATATGCCACTGTGAATGCGGCAAAGTATGCCTCCAGAGCTTCTTCATCCTCTGTTACATCTAGGAGGATGCTTTGGCTTCGTCATTGGCAGTCTGATTCCAAATCCAAATGGGGGCTAGCCTCTGCCCCCTACATAGGTGGCACAATTTTTGGGAAGGCCCTAGACTCGATCCTTATTGAAAATAAGGACAAAGGGAAGATTCTTCCAGCATTGTTTTGGCGGGCAGACCAACATCCCTCACCATACTACCACAAGCCTTCCTTTTGGCCAACTGAATCCGCATTTCCCTAGCACCAGAGGTTCTTGCCTCAGAGGTCTGAATGCCAGCCAGCCAGAGTGGCATTTCACAACCAGCTCAGACAACAATTCCAAGCCAATTGACCCTTTCATGGAGTAGGAGGCTGCTCCTTTCATAGACCAAGATGATTTCCAAATCAATACTTCCACAGCGGCCAATTAGCTTTATTTGCAGCCCAATGAGAGACGACAACAATAGACAATTGGGTACTCAATACTGTGAGGCTAGGCCTCAGCCTGGAATCCCTTTCTACACCCCCAAATTTCTTTATTTGTTGCTCTGTCTCAAAGAACAATGAAAAGCAAGGTTTCATGGAGACCGCCATCCAATAACTGTTGCATATTCAGGCCATTGAGGCAGTCACAAAGAGCTAAAGATGACACAGAATTTTACTCCATTCTCTTTGTTGTTTCAAAGAATTGCGGGGGGGAGTGCTATTTTATATCTAAAAAGACTGAATGCACATCTGGTCTTCAAAAAGTTCAACGTGCATTCCCTCCAATTAATCCTAGAGGGGATTCGGGAGTATGACTTCCTTGTTTCTATTGATTTGATGAGGACTACTACCATGTGCCGATTCTTCTGGCCCATCACCAGTTCCTACGCTTTTGTTACAAAGGAACTGACTTCCAATACTAGGCTTTGCCTTTTCGCCTTGCATTGGCGCCCAGACTGGAGGCTGGCAGCCTACTTCAGGTCAATACCTGTACATCTCCAATGCTATTTGGACTACATACTTATCCAGGCATCCTCACTCAGGAGAGTGACCTTACAAGAGGACTTACAAACCACCATCAAGGTCTTGCAAGATCACAACTTCTCCGTCAACTTCCAAAACAGTCATCTGCTTCCTACCACATGACATCTGGGAGCGGTGATCGACATCATGTTAGGCAAAGTGTTTCTATCACAGGACCACAAGGACAGCCTAGTATCCCTTTTTCAAAGGATACAAAAGGAGCACACAGTTCCCATAGCCCTCCTGGCTTGGCTATTGGGGAAATAATAATAATAATAATAATAACAACAACAACAACAACAACAACAACAATAATAATAATAATAATAATAATAATAATAATATCTTTATTTATATACCGCCTCCTCTCCCCAAAGGGACTCGGAGCGGTGCACAGGGAAAATTAAAAATACTTATATAAAATAAATAGATAAATAAAATACGAATTAAACCAAATTATCCCTGCGCTAAAATCACCCTATCTTAAAATACACTAAAATCCCCTAAAACCCTATTAAAAGATGGGAGACTAACCTAGGCCGGCCAAGCGAAAAAAGTGTGTTTTTAATTTTTGACGGAAGGAGCGCAGGTCCGTGGTTGTTCTGATCTCGGGGGGAAGGTCGTTCCAGAGGGCTGGGCCCGCCACAGAGAAGGCCCTTCCCCTGGGCGTCGCCCGCTGGCATTGCCTAGTGGTCGGCACCCGGAGAAGTCCCTCTCTGTGGGAGCGAATCGGCCGCAGGGATGTATGAGGCAGGATCCGATCCCGCAGATAACTAGGTCCCGTGCCATGGAGCGCTTTAAAGATGGTAACTAACACCTTGAAGATGGTAACTAGCACCTTGAAATACCCAATGATGTTGTGTATTTCCGCCCCAGGCGCCTGATGGATCCAGAAAGTTTCCAAAGGGAGCTTGGGCCAATTCCTGTGACCCTGACCCACGACTCAACTGAGGACCTAGTGGCTGCATGGAATGGTGCGGCCATGGGGGTCTTGGACCGGATCGTGCCTTTGCGGCCTCTCACGCGGCGCCGATCCACCCTGGCTCCTTGGTTCTCCGAGGAGCTAAGGGCGATGAAGCACTGCAAGAGACGCCTAGAGAGCACTTGGAGGTCTACTCGCTCCGAATCCGATCGAATACGGGTGAGGTCCCATTTAAGGACCTACCTAGTGGTGATAAGAGTAGTGAAACGTAATTATCTCACCACTCTTATCTCAAACGAGACAGGTCTGGGTGGACCGTCCGACGCAGGTATTATGGGAAGAGTTCGACTTTGTTACTCCAGATGACATGGACAGGCTGCCGAGATGGCTGAATGCTACCACATGTTTATTGGACCCGTGTCCCTCCTGGTTGGTACTGGCCTCCTG
Organism: Rhabdophis nuchalis; assembly: GCA_039707465.1. Taxonomy (NCBI): domain Eukaryota; kingdom Metazoa; phylum Chordata; class Lepidosauria; order Squamata; family Natricidae; genus Rhabdophis; species Rhabdophis nuchalis. The sequence continues at coordinate 86,384,391 of CM077647.1, read as the reverse complement.
GGAGGTTACACGAGGCTGGCTCCAGGCAATAGTGAATGCTTCCTTGAGTGAGGGGTCCCTGCCGGCCGCCTTGAAAGAGGCGGTCGTGAGACCCCTCCTCAAGAAGCCTTCCCTGGACCCAGCATTGTTATTAAATTATCGTCCGGTCTTCAACCTTCCCTTTTTGGCAAAGGTTGTTGAGAGTGTGGTGGCACAACAGTTCCCTCGACACCTGGAGGAAACTGTTTATCTGGACCCACTCCAGTCTGGCTTCCGGCCCGGGCACAGCACCGAGACGGCATTGGTCGCGCTGGTGGATGATATCTGGAGGGCCTGGGATAGAGGTTGTTCCTCTATCTTGGTCCTGTTAGACCTCTCAGCGGCTTTCGATACCATCGACTATTGCACTGGCTGGAGGGGTTAGGAGTGGGAGGCACCGTTTTGCAGTGGTTCTCCTCCTTCCTCTCCGCTCGGTTGCAATTTGTGTTGACAGGAGGGCAGAGGTCGACGTCGAGGCCCCTTACGTGTGGGGTGCCTCAGGGATCGGTCCTCTCGCCCCTCCTGTTTAACACCTATATGAAGCCACTGGGCGAGATCATCCGCGGTTGTGGGGTGGAGTACCATCTGCATGCTGATGATACTCAGCTATACATATCCACCCCCAACCACCCCAGCAATGCCATTGAAGTGATGACCCGGTGTTTGGAGGCCATGTGGGTCTTGATGGGGAGTAACAAACTTCGACTCAACCCGTCCAAGACCAAGTGACTGTGGTTTCCAGCGCCCCGGCATAGCCAGCTGACTCCAACGCTGGCCATCGAGGGCGAGTCACTAGCCCCTGTGGAAAGGGTATCGCAACTTAGGCATCCTCCTGGACTCATGGCTTTCCTTGGACCATATGACGGCAGTGACCAGGGGGGCTTTTTACCAGGTTCGCCTGGTATGCCAGTTGCACCCTTTCCTTGACCGGGACGCCCTCCGCACAGTCACTCAAGTGCTCGTTACGTCCTGCCTAGACTATTGCAATGCTCTCTACATGGGGCTCCCGTTGAGGTGCACCCGGAGGCTCCAGTTAGTGCAGAATGTGGCCGTGTGGGGAATCTTGGGAGCCTCATGGTGCTCCCACGTAACACCTCTCCTGTGCGAGCTGCACTGGCTGCCGGTGGCCTTCCGGGTGCGCTTCAAGGTGCTGGTGACCATCTTTAAAATGCTCCATGGCACGGGGCCTAGCTATTTGCAGGACCGTCTCCTACCACATACCTCCCTTTGACCGATCCGCTCCCACCGAGAGGGCCTCCTCAGGGTGCCATCTGCCGGTCAATGATGGCTGGCGGCGCCCAGGGGAAGGGCCTTCTCTGTGGTAGGTCCAGCCCTCTGGAATGACCTACCCCCCGAACTTCGTACCATCACGGACCTTCGCCTTTTCCGCCGATCACTTAAAATGCACTTCTTCCACCTAGGCGGCCTAGCTTAGATTTTAGATTAGATTTTAGATTAGATAAAATTTTAACTGGATTTTATAGGGGATTTTAAGATTTTTAGTTAACATTTTAGCACAAGTTATTTAATTTAATTATATTTTAACATTGTATTGTATTTATTGTTGTCTGTTGTGCCATTTTAATTTCCTGTGCACCGCCCTGAGTCCATTGGGGAGATAGGAGCGGTATATAAATCGAATAAAACCTGAAAACCTGAAACCTATAGTTCCCTGGGCAAGACTACACACCAGGCCCCTTCACTGGTTTCTGCTCCCATTCCAGCAGACCTGCAGCAGCAACTCCAAGACCAGGGTTCAGGTCCACCCAACAGTCCCTTCGATGGTGAACATCCCCAGCCCTACACAAGGGATGTGCCTTCAAAGAACCCAGCCACATCACAATAACATCGGATGGCAGTCTACTCGGCTGGGGCGCCCATCTTCAGTCTCACATGGTCCAGGATCGTTGATCTCAGGAAGACCTGCACAACCTCAATTGGCTGGAGCTTCGGGTGGCCCATTTGGCCCATTGACAATTCAATGACATAATCCAAGGACAACATGTTCTCCTTACCGAAAATATGACCATCAAAGCTCACATCAACCATCAGTGAGGCACCCATTCCAGGGTCCTCATGACCGAAGCAGAACAGCTGGGGGTGTGGGTGGAGGAACACCTCCTCTCTCTCAAAGCAGAGGATTTCGTGGCAGTAGCGAATGTGCAGGCAGACTGCTTCAGCAGGTCCACAATAGACCACTCGGAATGGAGGTTACATCCAGACCTCTTCAGGGATCTGTCCGAGTGCATGAACAGAACAGACAACCCATTCTTGCACTCTCCCGGAGCTACTCCTAGAAAAGGCATCTCAAGTAGGACCAGTGCCCCTTCCCCCTTGATCTCAGCACTGGGTGCTCTTGTAGATTTTCCATTGCTTTGTATTTTATCACACTACTAGCTATACCAGGCCACGTGTTGCTGTGGCCCAGTCTGGTTAAATGGCCAACCAATCTGTGTGTAGATCTACACCTGCACACATGCACACAACCACCATATAACCCCAACCTACCTACCTTACTGTATTTCTCCCTCTCTATCCCTCTACCTACCTACCTACTGTATTTCTCCCTATCTATCTATACACCTACCTACCTATGGTATTTCTCCCTCTCTGTCTATCCCTCTACTTACCTACCTACTGTATTTCTTCCTTTCTCCCTCTACCTACCTACCTACCTACTGTATTTCTCCCTCTCTATCTATTCCTCTACCTACCTACATACTGTATTTCTCCCTCTCTATCTATCCCCCTCTACCTACCTACCTACCTACCTACTGTATTTCTTCCTTTCTCCCTCTACCCACCTACCTACCTACTGTATTTCTTTCTTTCTCCCTCTATCTACCTACCTACCTAGCTACTGTATTTCTACCTCTCTATCTATCTCTCTACCTACCTACCTACCTACTGTATTTCTCCCTATCTATCTATCCCCCTACTTACCTACTGTATTTCTCCCTATCTATCTATCCACCTACCTACCTAACCTACTATATTTCTTCCTTTCTCCCTCTACCTAACTACCTACTGTATTTCTCCCTCTCTATCTATCACCCTACCTACCTACTGTGTTTCTCCCTATCTATCCACCTACCTACCTACCTACCTACCTTATTTCTCCCTCTCTATCTATCCCTCTATCTACCTACCTACTGTAATACAATAATACAATAGCAGAGTTGGAAGGGACCTTGGAGGTCATCTAGTCCAACTCCCTGCCTAGGCAGGAAGCCCTATACCATTTCAGACAAATGGCTATCCAACATCTTCTTAAAGACTTGCAGTGTTGGGGCATTCACAACTTCTGGAGGCAAGCTGTTCCACTGATTAATTGTTCTAACAGTCAGGAAATTCCTCCTCAGTTCTAAGTTGCTTCTCTCCTTGATTAGTTTCCACCCATTGCTTCTTGTTCTGCCCTTGATACTTTGGAGAATAGCTTGACTTCCTCTTCTTTGTGGCAACCCCTGACATATTGGAAGGCTGCTATCATGTCTCCCCTAGTCCCTCTTTTATTAAACTGTATTTCTCTCTCTCTCTCTCTCTCTATGGGCCACCGGAGTTTGCTATCTCAGTGCCTTGGTTTGGCCCTAAGAGGCCTCCATACATTGCTGAGGAAATGACAGTTGTAAAGCAGCCGGATGGGCGGGGCTACAGAGAGGTGAAAACCTGATCAGTGGGTACATTTTACATTTGTGTACCTTGCACATGACACATGTGTGCTAGGCACAAAATGAGTACATATTCTATTATCGGAAGTCCTTGGGAACATTGTGTGAAAATTTGAGGTAAATCGGTCCAGTAGTTTTTGAGATTAGCGCCTTCGTACAAACTATTTTACATTTTTATTTATATGGATTGTTAAAAGTCAGATTTTTAAGAGAGTATATTTTTAAAATAGTTTCTAGAATGGTGCCTTAACCACTAGCTTGGCTCTCGGAACAACATATAAACTACTAAAATATATATGCTTATAAAATTTGATTTATTTCAAATTCTCTTACATTCCAGAGCTGTTCCTGCAACAGGCAGTTCCTCAGTTCTGTCTGCAGAAATGAGGGACGTCATTTCCATAGCCATTCCCCAGGGTATCTCCGAAGGCAGGCGTCAAAGGGCATCTAAGGGTGATGGGCATCTAAGGGTGACAGGCATCCCAAACCTAGCCACCACCCAAGTGACACCAGGGATGGCAGTCATGGTTCTCCCGCTTCCTCAGTCACGACAGAAGTGTTGACTTGGGAGGAGGAGAACACAGATGTATTTGAACTATTGGAGGATGAGGATTTGCCTCCTGAAAAACCGGCCTTTACGGGCCTGTTCAAACCGAATAGGGCTCCTTTCAGAAGCCCTTTCATGGCAGCGCCAATTCTTGCCACTTCAAACAGGGCAAATGACCATCACGGGATCCCTCCAGTCGGGGGCTGGCTGCAGCTGCATGCAGACCGATGGGAGGAGATAACCACGGATACATGGATCTTCAACACCATCAGGAATGGCCTCCTCTTAGAATTCCTATCCTTTCCCCCACGGACCTTCATTCGTTGTCCTCTACCCAAGAACCCCCTAAAAAGAGCCCTCATGCAATCAGAGATAAATCACCTTGTAGACATAAATGCCCTAGAGTCAGTGCCACCGAGCCAGGAGGGGAGGGGATTCTACTCCATTCTCTTTCTGGTCCCCAAGAGCTCAGGTGTGTGGAGAGCCATCTTGGACCCAAAACGCCTAAATTTACATCTGGCCTGCAAGTGGTTCAAGATGCAGTCTCTCCAGTCCATTCTGGACTGCATAAGGCAGGGGGACCTGCTCACCAGCATAGACCTAAAGGAGGCTTACCTCCACGTACCTATTCATCTCGCGCACTGCACGTTTGTGCGCTTTTATTACGATGGGAGGCATTACCAAAACAGAGCCCTCCCCTTCGGACTCTCATCTACGTCCAGGACGTTCACCAAGATCCTAGTGGCCTTAGCGGCTCATCTTCATGCACATCCGATACGCCTGGAATGTTACCTAGACGACATCATCATCCAGTCGTCCAGCCATCACCAGTCAGTAAGAGATGTTTGACTCACCATAAGCACGCTCCAACAACACGGTTTTTCGGTCAACCTGAAGAAAAGCCATCTATCACTCGGATCAACACCTGGGGGTGATTATAGACTCTGCATCCTGCCAGGGGTTCCTGTCTCTGGATCGGCTAAAGAACCTCAAAACCAGACTCCTGCAGTGTCGGCGAGCCAAGTCTATACCGATTGTCCAGCTTTCACAGCTCCTGGGCATCATGATCTCTTGCATAGATAGTTCCCTGGGCAAGACTTCATGCCAGGGAACTATAATGGTTCCTGCTTCCCATGCAGAGGTCCAACACCAGCAGCTCGCAGAGGCGGGTTCGGCTCCCGCAGACAGTGCTTCGCTCCCTCAGGTGGTGGCAGTTGACATCGGTCGAGAGTGGTTCCCAATTCAAGGAACCCAATTGCATAGTGGTCACCTCAGATACCAGCCTCTATGGTGGAGGACGCATTGCCAGGGTCAACTAATGCATGGGTGGTAGTCACATCAGAGGCAGCTCATAACATCAACTGGCTGGAGTTGAGAGCTGCCAGACTAGCCCTTCGACGGTTTTTGACTTACCTGATGGGTCGCCATGTACTGTTCCTCACAGACAACATAGCAACAAAGGCCCACATAAAACAGCAAGGGGGCACCTGCTCCAGGAGACTCGTGGCGGAGGCGGAGTTCCTCGGGCAGTGGGTGGAACGCCACCTTGCGTCCATCAGAGTCAATCACATCTCCGGAAACAGAAACGTGGAAGCGGACTGGCTTAGTTGTCAGACAATCGACAACTCCAAGTGGCAGTAACACCCGGATTTGTTTCAACAGATAATTTGGAGGTTCGGCCAGCCACAGGTCGACCTGTTTGCCACACAGGCCAATGCTCAGCTTCCACTGTTCTATTCCCGTTACCGTTCTCCCCAGGCGGAAGAGACGGATTTGCTGCGGTACAGGTGGACCCCAGGCCTCCTTTATGCCTTTCCCCTTTATACCTTTCCCCGCCTAGCACTCATTCCGCAGGTCATCACCAAGATTCTGGGGGAGACAGTGGAGATCCTCCTTGTGGCCCAGGAGGTCCTGGTATGCGGACCTTGTCAGTCTCTCCATCCCAAAACTGTGGAGAATTCCTCAGGAGCAGATCTCCCTCTGCCAGGGGGCCATCAACCACCCGGACCCCCAGTGGCTCCAATTAGCCATCTGGCACTTGAGGGGGAGCTCCTGAGGAGACAACATCTATCTGACAAGGTCATCAAAACCATACAGGCGTTAAGACAACCATCCATGACGTGCATTTACAACGTGATGTGGCTCACCTTTTCCACCTGGTGTAACGCACGTGGCATAGTTGATGTGTCAGCATCCATACCGCTGCTTCTCAACTTTCCTCCAACTTTCCTCGGGGTTGGACCAGGGGTTGGCACCCAGCATGCTCCATCGCGAGGTTGCTGCCTTATGTATCATCCTGGTGGCAGGCGACCCAAGCTTTTATTGTGGACATTTTCAGAGCAGCGACATGGGCATCCCCCACAGCTTTCATTAGAAATTACAAAATTGACACCTTTGCGTCAGCCGAGGCCTCATTTGGAAGGCATGTTTTGCAACAAGTTGCCTCGGCTCCAGTCGACCTGGACACCAACTCTTCCCTCCCTGGGACAAGATAGCTTGGGTATGTCCCATCCTTGCGAACTGGAGAATGACCATTAGCTTACCTGGACAGTCCTTCTCTGGGCACTGCGGGAGAGTCCAAGACCCGCCCAGGGGTTATATCGGTTTCCAAGTGTTCCATCTTTCTGGTGATCATCAAACAGGCATCCTGTAAGGTGGAAGACATTCGTTTTTAAAACTGACCTCAACGAGACAAAGGAGGCATGGTCAAAGAAATGTCACTCAGTCCTAGGGCAGAAAGGCTGAATTTAACCCATCCTTGGACTCTCCTGCAGCGCCCAGAGAAGGACCGTTCAGGTAAGCCAATGGTCATTCTCATCCAAGAAGCTTCTTCAGCTCTGAAAAAGACCAGTCTCTGTGGCTTTATAATATAATATAATAATAATATAATATATTTATTTTATATACCGCGTCCTCTCCCCAAGGGGACTCGGAGCGGTGCACAGGGAAAACTAAAACACATAAAATATATACATGAATAAATACAATACCTAAAAATAATAATAATAATAATAATAATAATAATAATAATAATAATAATAATAATAATAATAATAATAATAATAATAATAATAATAATCTTTATTGTCGTTGTAAAATTACAATGAAATTGGTTTTCACTTCACTGGTGCAAAATTATAACAGAAACAAAAAAGAGAAAAGAAAAAAGAAAAAACTAGCATGTGCATGGAGTGATTGCGGTTGAATTTAAAAGTCTCACAGCCCAAGGATAGAAGCTATCTTTAAACCTGTTCATTCGGCTGGCTATACTTTGATATCTTCTGCCTGATGGTAGAAGGGCAAAGAGATACCAACCAGGGTGTGAATCATCTTTGAGAATCTTCCTTGCTCTGCTAAAGCAGCGAGATCTGCTTTAGATTAAATAGATTAAACCAATCGTCCCTGCACTAAAATCCCCATTAAAACTAATCATTCCCTAAAAGCCCTAAAGGAAGAGACTACCCTAGGCCGGCCAAGCAGAAAAAGTGTGTTTTTAATTTCTGACGGAAGGAGCGGAGGTCCGTGGTTGTTCTAATGTCGGGGGGAAGGTCGTTCCAGAGGGCTGGGCCCGCCACAGAGAAGACCCTTCCCCTGGGCATCGCCCGCTGACAAAGTCTAGTGGACGGCACCCGGAGAAGTCCCTCTCTGTGGGAGCGAATCGGCCGTAAGGATGTATGGGGCAGGATCCGATCCTGCAGGTAGCTAGGTCCCGAGCCATGGAGCGCTTTAAAGATGATAACTAGCACCTTGAAGCGCACCCGAAAGACGACAGGCAGCCAGTGCAGCTCGCGCAAGAGAGGTGTTATATGGGTATACCTTGCGGCCCCCATTATTGCTCGCGCGGCTGCATTCTGGACCAGCTGAAGTCTTCGGGTGCACCTCAAGGGGAGCCCCATGTAGAGAGAGTTACAATAATCCAGTCGGGATGTCACGAGGGCATGAGTGACTGTGCAAAGGGCATCCCGATCCAATAGGGGGCGCAACTGGCGTACCAGGCGCACCTAGTAAAACGCCCTCCTGGCCACGGCTGTCACTTGGTCTTCCATGAACAGCCGGGTATCCAGGAGGACACCCAAGTTGCGCGCCCCATCCACAGGGGCAAGGTGTTCGCCCCCTATGGCCAGTGATGGAGTCAACTGGTTGAATTGGGCGGCCGGAAACCACAGCCACTCGGTCTTGGCCGGGTTGAGCCTGAGTCTGTTACTTCCCATCCAGATCCGCATGGCTTCCAGGCACTGGCACATCACCGCTACGGCATTGTTGGGGTGGTTTGGGGTAGATATATACAACTGTGTATCATCAGCGTAGAGGTGGTACTCTACCCCAAAACCACGGATGATCTCACCCAGCGGCTTCATATTTGTGTTGAACAGGAGAGGCGAGAGGACCGACCCTGAGGCACCCCACATGTGAGGGGTCTCGAGGTCGACCTCTGCTCTCCTGCCAACACAAATTGCGATCGACCAGAGAGGTAGGAGGAGAACCACCATAAAACGGTGCCTCCCACCCCCAGCCCCCCCAGCCGATGCAATAGGATACCATGGTCGATGGTATCAAAAGCCGCTGAGAGGTCTAATAGGACCAGGATGGAGGAGCAGCCCCCATCTCTGGCCCTCCATAGATCATCTACCAACGCGACCAATGCCGTCTCGGTGCTATGCCCGGGCCGAAAGCCGGACTGGCGCTTTATCCCAAAGGCCCTCTAACATCCAGCCACTCACCCTGGATGAACATCAAGTGAGAGCTGAGCTGAAGGCTGTAAATCCCAACAAAGCTGCAGGTCCAGACGGGGTGTTGGGGAAAGTGGTAAAAACCTGTGCTGACCAATTAGCAGGGGTTCTGACAAGGATTTTTAACCTCTCCCTGAAACAGGCTAGAGTCCCATCATGCTTGAAAGCAGCCACCATTATCCCAGTTCCAAAGACAGCAGCCATAAAAAGCTTGAATGACTATAGACCCATTGCACTGACGTCTATAGTGATGAAGTGCTTTGAGAGACTGGTCCTACAACACCTCAGGTCCTGTCTTCCACCAAGTTTTGATCAACACCAGTTTGCGTATAGAAACAACAGGTCGACAGGGGATGCCATCACCACTGCTCTCCATATCGCACTGAGCCACCTTGAGAAATCTGGGAATTATGTCAGAATGCTTTTTATAGATTATAGCTCGGCCTTTAACACCATCCTACCAGGCATTCTGATTGAAAAGTTGACTGACCTGAATTTCCCTCCCCTTACTTGTGAATGGATCAAAGACTTCCTGACCGATCGTCCACAAACAGTAAGGGTTGGGTCCTTTACATCTTCCACACTGAAGCTCAGCACAGGCTCCCCTCAGGGCTGTGTGCTCAGCCCCTACCTCTACTCACTGTATACATATGACTGCATATCCTGTGATCCATCCAACATCATAACAAAGTTTGCAGATGACACAACGGTGGTGGGTCTCATAACTGGAGGGGACGAATCAGCATACAGGGAAGAAGTCCAGAAGGTATCCGCATGGTGCTCAAGAAACAACTTATGTCTAAATACTAGCAAGACAAAGGAGATGGTGCTAGATTTCCGGAGGCACAGAGAGGAACCTGCCCCACTGTATATTGAGGGGGGTTGTGTGGAGAGGGTTTCCTCTTTTAAATTCTTAGGAGTGCTTATTAGCCAAGATCTGACCTGGAAAAAGAACACGTCTCTGGTGATTGGAAAAGCTCAACAGAGACTTCATTTCCTTAGAGTCCTGCGGAAAAATCAGGTGGAACAACGGCTGATGACCTCTTTCTATCCATTATAGAAAGTGTCCTCACATATTGTATCACAGTGTAGTATGCTGGTTTAACAGTTGCGGAGATGAAGGCACTACAAAGAGTGATCAATTCGGCACAAGAAACCATCGGTTGCCCTCTGACATCACTGGATAACATCGCCAGATCTCGCTGCTTTAGCAGAGCAAGGAAGATTCTCAAAGATGATTCACACCCTTGTTGGTATCTCTTTGCCCTTCTACCATCAGGCAGAAGATATCAAAGTATAGCCAGCCGAACGAAGAGGTTTAAAGGTAGCTTCTTTTTTTTTTTAATTGAAAAAGTTTTACAAAAACATACCTTTCCCCTTTTCCCCCCTTCCCCATACATGTAAAATAAATCAAATACAAGTACTATACCCCCCCTCATCCCAACCCTCCTAATATGAATTACTCACAAAATAGTATTATCCAAATATCCCCATCTTCTAAACTAATTATGCAAATATATTTCCCTCCCCTGACCACCCTAACCCTCCCCCTACCTCCCAATCCAATCCACCCCCCTGACTTCCACTATACACCACTCTGATAATTCCAAACAACCCAGATATTATCTTCTAAGTCATATAACCTAACACATTGTAGAATTTAAACCATATATCCTAACTCAAATTTGCATCCTTCCTGGTTCAAAAGATTTGTTATTTCCCCCACCCCTCTCCATTTGCTTAATTGCCCACTTTAACAACACAAAAGATGTAAAGATTACTCTGGTATTTGAAAAGAGCAAAGTTACGTTCTCCTTACATAAAGGAAACAGAGGTGGTATAGAAGGATTTTAAATCCTATCACAGGAAGGATGCAGTGGATTGCAGACATATATCTCCACAACAATATAAGATGCTAGAACATAACAGATAGCAAGTTTCTAGTTAAATGCAGCAAATATGTGAAATAACTAATTTCTACTTCAATACATACATGATGATAATTTCTTAGGATCTAGATACCATCTATAAAATGTATTATAAACTTCTTCCAACAGATGTTCCAAACCAAAAACATAATAGAATAACAACCAGATCGACTGCGAATGCTCTAGTGCTATATACCCTTTGGCTTATAGCTATGCCATCTAAGAAGTTCAGGTCCCAAATTATATTCAGCAAGACTTCTAAAGATAAAATATATAACATTCGAGATAATAAACCTTGTCCAAATCCCTTATCCATTTTTTCCCCTCAAGTCTTGATTAGAGAGTTCCGGTTCATTCGCTCGTAGGCCTTTTCCACATCCAAAAAAACCCAGCATTGCAGAGATCTACATATTTGTATCTAGATAGTCAAATAAAACTATGAGTTGCCTTACATTCTCCCTCATAAATTACCTCTTAAATAACTGGCATCAATCTGTTGGAGTAAACACCCATACCTGCTAAATTCTCCCTGCCAGCATTTTAATTAACCATTAGATTACATACATGATAATAATTTCTTCAGATCTAGATACCATCTATAAGATATATTATAAAGATTCTCCCATGAATTCTATATCTATACATATTTAACATTTAACTTTCAAAGTTCAACCCAAGTTTTTCCCCAGAACACCAACATGATATTAATCCTTTCTGCTTCAATGTTCATAAGTCCAACTCTTCAGGTCTGTTTCCATCTCTTCCGAAACTGTTTATAATACAACCAATTTAAGATAACTCCACCTTCCAACAGATATTCCAAATTCGTATCAGATGCCCCCATAAGTAAGGAAAAAACACCTTTATATAAACAACCCCCGAGTGACTTTTCATCAGAATTATTAAGTTCCAAAAACGTGATAGGGTAACAACCAGATCAACTGCAAATGCTCCGGATCCAGTTTGTTCACTCGTAAGCCTTTTCCACATCCAAGAGAACCAGCATTGCAGAGATCTGCATAATTTTGTCTAGATAGTCAATTAAAACTATGAATTGCCTCGTATTCTCCTTCATATATCCATCTTCAATAAATCAACTGGCATCAATCTGTTGGTTAGTTGCTTCTTCCTTTTATCCTTTTATCTTTCTTAACTCGCTGGGATTGAGACCTCCTCTGCTTCTGCGGTTTCTGAATTTGTCTGGTGCTGGGCCTGGCTTCACATTGCTCATCTAATTTGAACATTGGTAGCTTCTATCCATGGGCTGTGAGACTTTTATTCAACTGCAATCACTCCATGCACATGCTAGTTTTTTCTTTTTTCTTTTCTCTCTTTTTTGTTTCTGTTATAATTTTGCACCAGTGAAGTTAAAACCAATTTCATTGTAATTTTTACAATGACAATAAAGATTGTTGTTGTTGTTGTTGTTGTTGTTGTTGTTGTTATTATTGGATTCTTCAGAGCTGAAAAAGATTCTTGGATAAGAAGCAAAATGTCTTCAAAGAAAAACTAGAAAGTCCAGTTGCCTTTTGAAAAAGCATCCTTGGGTATAATACATAACACAACTTTTTTTTCAACAAACATCTGAATTCATCCAGCATCTGAATTCTAAACTATTAGTCTTAATTAAGATTTTCTGAAACACCAGCTTCCTTAACAGTTTGCTGTTTTAGGAAACTATAGTTAATGCTGATCCCAGTTCATGATTTTAGGAAACTATAATTAATGTTGAGCTCAGTTCATTATGGCTCAAATACAACTCCAAATGTGACAAGTTAAAAACTGAAACCAAAGCTTCAATACACGTAAAGTTAAATGAGAGTACAGCCTATTAATACCTAGAATACTGATTTTTCTTTTTAATTTTACATTTCAAATATTTCGTTTGATGTTATATTCATGATATATTTCTTTATATACTCCTTACAGATAATTACAGACTTTGATATGACCTTAAGCAGGTTTACCCATAATGGCAAAAGATGCCCCACATGTCATAGTGAGTATTATATATTGCTTGTAAAACATTTCATATCTCTCAGGAACTCAAGAAAACCTCTGACTGAAAATAGAATAGAATAGAATAGAATAGAAAAATTTTGAATTTTCCTTCTAGTGCATTATTTGGTCTAGTTATGATATGTTACATTTTTAACTATTGTTTATCACCATTATAGTCTTCTAGATTCCGTGTAGTGAATTATAATATAAATGATGTCATTTTAATAAGGCCTTTAGGGAAAAGATTGTAGTCAAAGTTAATTTCCTTTCATGAATCTGGGTATGTCATGTAGGCTAACACTTGAATGCCATTATTTTAAAAATAACTTTAACCAATAGTAATGTTAAAGTTGGGGGTTTTGCCTTTTTTTATTAAAGTTTTTTATTTTTTCATTTTTATAATATATAATCACATGTAAACTAATACATAAGCAACATCATATTGTATTATTAAATATTTACATCAATTCATCTTACCAACAACTCCCAAAAACCAATTATTGGCTCTTCTGCTTTCCATATACCATATTTGTACTTTATCCATCCCTTCCTACTCCCTCTCTCCTCCCCTCCCTATCTCCTTTCTTCCCTCTGTCCTCCTTCCTTTCTCTACTTCCTCTTCCTCTCTCCTTCTCCTCTCTCCTCTTTCCACTCCTCCTTTCTCTCCTCCTCTTCCCCTGCCCTTGCCCTCTCCTATCTCTTTTTCTCTTACCTTTCTCCTCTACTTCCCACTCTTCATCTCATTTACTTGGTGTATTTCAGCTTCTGAGTGAGTTCCATTTTATGTTGATGGTATTTATAATTCCTTTTCAATATACATATTTAATTTTTCTCCTTTTTAGTGAAACAAACAATATAACAGAAAAGTATACATATATAGTCATTTTGCTTTTAATCCCCCCCTCCTCAGCCTAATTTTGGTCGAGATGTAGACCTGTTTACAATTCCTCGCTATTCTCATCATTATCTTTATATAATTATACATCCTTACATGCCCCAATTTGTGATTCTGTCTTTTTATCTCAATAGCTTTCCATTGTAGGTATATTTCATGTTCCCTCTCCATTTTTTCCATATCTTGGATTGGATTATCCTTAATTGTCTCTAGATGGCAATCCTCACTATTCAATGTTCGTTACACTTCCCTTAATCTCTTATATAAAATAACGAACGGTAAACATATTTTGACCCATGCTTAGTTGTACTTCTATTGTCATATTCAATCAGTTTGCAACTGAATTTAATTATCATGTTAAAAAGTTGGATCACAAACCTCTGCTTTACCATCGCCATATCAGTTTCATATTTATCCATATTTCATATATTTTAACCTTTATGTAGCTATCTTTCCATTATCATATTCCATCAATTAACAATTCAATTTTATTGTCATAGTTTAGGAATAAAGCCCTTATCTTAACTTTATATTTTCCATATAATAGTTTCTAATTATTTGATATTTTTCCTAATGTCTTTTGTCCCACTTCTCTGTTCCTGACTTCTCCCTTCTCTTTATTTTAACACATTTACTCTCTTCAATTTTCCCCAGGTCAAAATAATATTTTATATTTCTCTTTGTTGGGGCATAATCTCCTACTTCAATTTTCCTTATGCCACTAACAACCTCCAAAACCACTTTTGTCTGTTTTTTATTTCCTTTTGTTGGGACACTTTTCCTTTTCACAATTTCCCCTACACCACTGTCAGGACCAATGGAGTTTTTTGTCTGCTTTTTATTTCCCTCCGTTTCTACCCCTTCATTGTATTGCCCCCCTCCTTCTTTAAATTCTTCTTTAGATATCTGCTTCTCTGGATTCAGAATTCTTTTTAGGCTTGATTTTACTGATTTTACTGATTTATGCATATCTTTTATAATTTCACATAGTTCTTTGAATTCCCAGTTTTCCATGATACCCAGTTCCAAAGTTACAGTTAGTTATACAGTTCTTATTTCAGAGTTCTGGTCCACCTTAAATTTGTCTTCTTCAGTTGCTGTGGGGAGAACAATGGGAGCCATCTTAGTCTTTTGTTCTTCCTTAATGTTCAGTTCCAAAATTGCAGTTAGTTATACAAGACTTATTTTGAGATTCTGGTCCACCTTAAATTTAATTCAAACTGGAAGAGAAGCTGTGGCCATCTTAATCTTTTGCCGAGAGGAAAAAAAGAAGAGGAAAAGAAAAATAAAACAAGAAAAAAAACCCTTTGTGTTTCCCAGTTCTTGATTCTGTTATTATTCTTTCCCTTGCCAGCTTCTGGGTCCAGTCAATTGTAGCTGCTCAGAATATATCACTTAAAACAAACTTGCAAACAGTCAAATTCTATTTCTCTTTGACTCCTACTTTCCCAAATTCTGATTTATGGCAGTTGGTTAATTAAAACTTCCCACACAGTCAAGGATAGATTATCAGTTATCAGTAAGAAGAAGTGCTTTTTTTTGGAGTTAAGATATATTAGCTGGAAAAAGCTCAAACAGAATAATTCTTTCAGAATGTTTAGTTTAAAGTTTATATTTGAGTGGGTTTGTCATTTCTCTGCTTTCTTCTTCTGTCTGAAATTGTTTCAAATAACTTTTGGGAGGGCTGGTGTTTCAACCCTCCATTATCCCTTTCTTTTTTTTGAAAAAATCCCAATCTGACCATCAATATTATTTATGTTCTCAAGATTTCTTTGCCTTTTCCAGGTTTGATTTATAGTTGTGGGTTAGATAAATTTTCTTATCAGTCTTTCATCTCTTCCATACCCTCCTGTACATTTGCTTTGACAAAAAGCCAGCAACTTATTAGCCATATTGCAAACTGCTGCCCCGACTCCGATTCATATGGCAAATCTCTGACCTGCGAGGGACCAGTTACCTCCCTCTGGGTCTAATGAGACGCTGTCCTTCTTCACCCCCACTTACTCATTCTTTCTCAAACCTTTTTGAACATTTTGCAGATATCATTGACAACTGTAATCTCATTACAGAGGAATGTCGCACAAAGGTAATTTAAAACTGATAAGTTTGTTTCCTATATTCATTATCAATTCCTACTGTTATGGAAGCTCGTATTTTGCAAAATTTTGTACTTTGCATAGAATTGTCATGAAGTATATGTAAATTCTCAATTTAGGCCACTTGTTCAGTAGCCATTACTTAATAATAGAAATTCCAATCCCAATAGCCACTGAAAGCCAAGGATTCCCTGTGTAAAGTATACTTCTGTGTTAAGACCATTTGCTAATTTTTGTGTATATGTTCCTTTATATGCTTATACATGTCTTAAGTGAATATTGTATATAAAGTACTTATTTAAGATACTAGGGATATATATCAAAACTAAGGAAACAGAATAGAGGACAACAGAACAGAATAACAGAGATAGAAGGGACCTTGGAGATCTTCTATTCAAACCCCTTGCTCAGGTAGGAAACCCTATAATAATTCAGACAAAGGGTTGTCCAATCTCTTCTTTAAAACTTCCAATGTTGGAGCATTCAGAACTTCTGGATGCAGATTGTTCCATTGATTAGTAATTGTTCTGTCAGGAAATGTCTCCATAGTTCTAGGTTGTTTCTCTTTGATTAGTTTCCATTCATTGCTTCTTATCCTGCCCTCAGGTGCTTTGGAGAATAGCTTGACTCCCTCTTCTTTGTATTTAGTTTATGTAGTTAGAACAAAAATGGGATATTACATAAATAAATTGCAACTAACTGTTTTTCTTTCTAGTTATTCCAACTAAAAGAAATATATTATGCTATTGAAATTGATCCTAGTCTTACTGTGGAAGAGAAGTATCCATATATGGTTGAGTGGTGAGTTTGTGAAAAGTAATTTGTTTACTTTTAAAAGTTAAAAGTTTAGAACTGAATAATTAAGCAGTTGTTGATAAGAGCATCCACTTAGTGTGTCTTGATAAAATATCATGACCTATTTTATCATGATAAATAATAATAATAATAATAATAATTTAATATTTATAAACCGCCCCCTCTCCCCATAGGGACTCGGGGCGGTGCACAGGTAGAATAAAAACAATAAAAATATACAGACATTTCTTAAAAACAAATTAAACCTAACCTGCGCTAAAATTCCCCATTAAAACTAAACTATACTAAAAACTACCCAATAAAGCCCCAGAGACAGAGAGACTATCCCAGGCCGGCCAGACAGAAAAGATGAGTTTTTAATTTAAGACGGAAGGAGCGGAGGTCCGTGGTCGTCCTAATATCGGGGGGAAGGTCGTTCCAGAGGGCCGGGCCCACCACAGAGAGAGCCCTTCCCCTGGGCGTCGCCCGCTGACAAAGTCTAGTGGACGGCACCCGGAGAAGTCCCTCTCTGTGGGAGCGAATCGGCTGTGAGGATGTATGGGGCAGGATCCGATCCCGCAGGTAGCTAGGTCCCGAGCCATGGAGCGCTTTAAAGATGATAATTAACACCTTGAAGCGCACCCGGAAGACGACAGGTAGCCAGTGCATCTCGCGCAAGAGCGGTGTTACATGGGTAGACCTGGCGGTTCCCATAATTGCTCGCGCGCCTGCGTTCCGGACTAGCTGAAGTCTCCGGGTGCACCTCAAGGGAAGCCCCATGTAGAGAGAGTTACAATAGTCCAGTCGGGATGTCACGAGCGCGTGAGTGACTGTGCGAAGGGCGTCCCGATCCAATAGGGGGCGCAATTGGCGAACCAGGCGAACCTGGTAAAACGCCCTCTTGGCCACGGCTGTCACCTGATCTTCCATGGACAGCCGGGCATCCAGGAGGACACCCAAATTGCGCGCCCCATCCACAGGGGCAAGATGTTCGCCCCCTATGGCCAGCGATGGAGTGAGCTGGTTGAATCGGGCAGCCGGAAATCACAGCCACTCGGTCTTGGTCGGGTTGAGCCCGAGTCCGTTACTTCCCATCCAGATCCGCACGGCTTCCAGGCACTGGCACATCACCGCTACGGCATCGTTGGGGTGGTTTGGGGTAGATATATACAACTGAGTGTCATCAGCGTATAGATGGTACTCTACCCCAAAACCACGGATGATCTCACCCAGCGGCTTCATGTATGTGTTAAACAGGAGGGGCGAGAGGACCGACCCCTGAGGCACCCCACATGTGCGGGGTCTCGAGGTCGACCTCTGCCCCCCTGCCAACACAAATTGCGATCGGCCAGAGAGGTAGGAGGAGAACCACCGTAAAACGGTGCCTCCCACCCCCAACCCCCCCAGCCGATGCAATAGGATACCATGGTCGATGGTATTGAAAGCCGCCGAGAGGTCTAATAGGACCAGGATGGAGGAACAACCCCCCATCTCTGGCCCTCCAGAGATCATCAACCAACGCGACCAATGCCGTCTCGGTGCTATGCCCGGGCCGAAAGCCGGACTGGCGCGGATCTAGATAGTCAACTTCCTCCAGGTGACGGGGAAACTGTTGTGCCACCACACTCTCGACAACCTTCGCCAGAAAGGGAAGGTTGGAGACTGGACGGTAGTTGTTTAAAAGAGCTGGATCCAAAGAGGGCTTCTTAATGAGGGGCCTCACCATCGCTTCTTTTAGGGAAGCAGGCAAGGAATCCTCACTTAAGGATGCGTTGACAACCTCTTGGAGCCAGCCTCGTGTCACCTCCCAGGATGCCAGTACAAGCCAGGAGGGACACGGGTCCAATGAACATGTGGTGGCTCGCAGTCGCCCACGTAACCTGTCCATATCTTCGGAAGTAACGGAGTCAAACTCCTCCCAAACAAGATCTGCCTCGTGGCATCCCACTGGGCCATCAATGGGGGCTAGCTCGTTCTGTATCTGAGCGGTTTTCTCCTGCAGAAAAATCACAAATTCCTCTGCTCTACCCTGTAGCGGGGCTTCCCGCACCCTCTGTTGAAGTAGGGAGCGGGTCACCCTAAACAGGGCGGCAGGGCGGTTTTCTGCGGATGCTATGAGAGTAGCACAATGATGGCGTTTGGCCACTCTCAGCGCCAAAATGTAAGTCCGTAAATGGGCTCTTACCTGTGTCCGGTCAGATTCAGATCGGGTATACCTCCATCTTCTCTCTAGGCATCTCTTGCGGCGTTTCATCACCCGCAGCTCCTCGGTAAACCAAGGAGCCAGGGTGGTTCGCCGCCGCAACAGAGGCCGCAAGGGCGCGACCCAATCCAAGGCTCCCACGGCCGCACTATTCCATGCGGCCGTGAGGTCCTCCATCGGGGGACGGGTCAAGGGTACAGGAAATGGCCCAAGCGCCGTCTGGAACCCATCAGGGTCCATCAGGCGCCTGGGGCGGAACCAGATTGGTGACTCCGGTTCCGCCTCCCCGCGGAGGGGAGCAGCGGTCGGAAAGTCGAGCTGGAGAAGTGAGTGATCTGACCATGACAAGGGCGTGATGACTATATCCCCTATACCCAGATCACTCTTCCATTGGCCTGAGACAAAGATGAGGTCCGGCGTATGTCCACCCTCGTGAGTGGGGCCCTGAATTAGTTGGGTCAGGTCCATGGCCGTCATGGAAGCCATGAACTCCCGAGCTGCCTCGAATGATTCGCCCAACGATAGCAGATTAAAGTCCCCCATGACTACAAGTCTGGGGGTCTCCACTGCCACCGTAGCGATCACCTCCAGGAGCTCGGGCAGGGCTGCTGCTACATAGCGGGGAGCCAGGTATACAACCAGCAAGCCCAACTGCCTCCCTAGGCCCCACTTCACGCAAAGGGACTCACAGCCGGTGGTCTGTGGCACAATGGTCTCTCTCGGCTCAAGACCTTCCTTAACAATGACCGCTACCCCACCGCCCCTGCCTAGGGCCCGGGGCTGATGAAAAGCGCGGTAGCCTGGTGGGCACATTTCAACGAGGGGGAGTCCTCCCTCGTGGCCCAACCAGGTCTCCGCAATTCCAGCCAGGTCCGGCTCCCCCTCTGACACAAGGTCACTAATGAGGGGGGCTTTGTTGACAACGGACCTGGCATTGCAGAACATCAGCCGCAGGCCCTGGCTCTGTACTCCCTGACCACCTAGCCTGCAGGGCAGGGGTGGGTTTCAAAATTTTTGGAACAGGTTCTGTGGCTTGCCGGCCATGTGACCGGTTGGGAGTGGCTTGCCGGCCATGTGACCGGGTGGGAGTGGCTTGCCGGCCATGTGACCGGGTGGGAGTGGCTTGCCGGCCATGTGACCGGGTGGGAGTGGCTTGCCGGCCATGTGACCGGGTGGGAATGTTAGCAGCTGCTGGAATTATGTTTGTACAACAGTGGAAAAACAGATATGAAAATGAATAAATACTACAATGTGCACATACATACATACATACACAGACAGACAGACAGACAGACAGACAGACATAGAAATAGATATATTCATGCATCACTATAAATTTGAATGGTACATTAACCACAGCTGCATTAGTATATGGAATGCAAAATGAGTTACCTGTTGCCATGGGAACATCCTAATCATGGTGGAATCCATGATCCCTTCAAAACTAATGAAACACTTATCACTAAATGAACTGGGTAGAAGTTCCACTAAATTGAACAGGGTTGGCTCCCCAAAGCAGCCTGAATTATTTTGTATAGCAACGTTTATTCAGTGTCCTTGCCATCTGTTTATAACAGGTCTACTAGAAATATGAAGAAATAAACAAATAAATAACAAAGATCAAATGATACCTGAGGTTTGTATAAAATAAAAAAACAAATAATGATGAATTCACACATCTACAAGAAAATAGCAGATATTGCTATTTATAACTCAATTTAGTTATTCACCAGTAGGCTTCTACCAAGTTACTTATTTAGAACAACCACAACCAAAAATGTTTTCTTTAACAAGTTCTCTCATGGACATATTGGTATAGTTTTCTTGGAAGTATTTTGCCACTGCCCTCTTCATTTCACCTTTCTAGTAAAGCCTACAATCAAGCAATTTCCTTGGCCACCCCTCCAGATATCAATCAGGACACTCTGCTTTCCATGATTGGCCAAGTGTTTAAAAGTCAACAAACTGAGTAGTCATACAAATAAATATATATATATAAATCCCTTATAAAATCCACATTGAAATTTACAGAGGTGACATAAGGGAAATTGCGTTAGCCATCTACATTCACTCACCCAAACTCTAGCAAGAAACAGGTAATATTCTCTCTTGAATGTGCCTCATAATTTGATTTTTAATGTTTTATAACATTTTTCTAATTACAATAATCAAACTGTCAACTTGCTTTAATGTTTTCATAATTATATGTTCAACTCAACTAATTTAGTCATAATAGTTTAATTAGGAGTACAGTTCCAAAATATAGGTAGGTAAGTAAGTAGAGATAGATGGATAGATAGACATATAGATATAATTTGAACATGTCTTACTCTCCCAATTCTCAAGGATACTTCTTACTGTGTTACTATATGAATTAATTAACTTTGGTCAATAGAGCCAAATATCAACAGTACCACTACTGAAATTTCTTTTGAGAGCCAAAAGGTGTGGCCTTTTTTGTGGGAGTGGCTCAGTTGTCATGTGACCCATGGCCAACTTGGAAAATGTGGTGAAACTCACTTAACAGTCTTGCTTAGCAACCAAAATTTTGGGCTCAATTGTGGTCATAAGTTCTTTCTTTCTTTCTTTCTTTCTTTCTTTCTTTCTTTCTTTCTTTCTTTCTTTCTTTCTTTCTTTCTTCCTTACATTTCTGGCTGGTCTTTGGTCTTCTGAAGATGGTGAAAATGGATTTATGGGCACTCGTTATATATAAAGGCAGCCCATAACTCTTTGGGATGCTGGTTTGAATCCAGGAAATGACTCAGAGGATGTGATTCCTTTGAAATAACCACTGGGAGAAAAATAGATCTTTAACCTGGTTAACCAAACAGGTAGCTTGAGGTGAAAGGAAATAGGAAAATATATTATTTCCTTTCCTTCTTTCCTTCCATTGCCTCCCTCCCTCCCCCTTCCTCCCTTCCTTTCTTCCCTCCCTACTACCCTCCATCCCTTTCCTTCCTTCCTTCCTTCCTTCCCTCCTACCCTCCCTCTCTCTCCTTCCTTCCCTCCCTCTTCCTTTCCTTTCCTTTCCATTCCTTTCCTTCCTTCCATTGCCTCCCTCCCCCTTCCTCCCTTCTTTCCTTCCTTCCCTCCTACCCTCCATCCCTCTTTCTTTTTCTTTCCTTCCTTCCTTCTTTCACTCCTCTCTCCCCTTTCTTTCCTTCACTCCCTCCCTCCCACCCTCCATTCATCTTTTTTCCTATTTTTCTTTCTCTTTCTGTTTTTTTGTCTCTCTCTCTCTTTCTCTCTCTCTCTCTGTATCTGTCTCTCTCCTCCCCCCCCCACCCATCTGTCACTCTGTGTGTGTGTGTGTGTGTCTGTTTCCCTCTTTCTCTCTTTCTGTCTCTCTAAGTCTGCCTCTCTGTGCATCTGCCATTCTCTCCCCCCCCCCCCGGGAAGCAGCAGAGGGGTCAGCATGTCGGTTGCGGAGGTTATCCCGCAGCGAGCGGACAGAGGAGCCGAGCTGCAGGCGAGGAGGAGGAAGCAGCCCCTGGCCAGAGGATGGCCGAGCGCGCCTCCACCACTGCATTTTCCGGGGCTTCCTGGAGAGGCCAGCATTCGACTGGGGAGGTTATCCCGCAGCGGGCGGGCGAAGGACCCAAGCTGCGTGCTGCCGAAGCCGTCCGAGGCTGGGCGTGCGGCGCCCGGATGGCTTTGGCGGCACGCAGCTTGGATCCTTCGCCCGCCCGCTGCGAGATAATCTCCCCAGTCGAATGCTGGCCCCTCCAGGAAGCTCCGGAAAGTGCAAAGCGCTGCGGTGGCCGTCGGAAGGAGGTGTGGAGGCGTGTTCGCCCATTCTCTGGCCAGGGCGCTGCTCCCTCCTCCTCGCCGGCCCGGTTCCTATGAAGCCGCGGACCGGCACCGGTCCGCGGACCCCTGCTTTAAAAGGTTAAAATGGAAGATATGTAGCCATACAAGTCTTTTTTCACGGAGAAGAAAAGGAAGATAGCTGACCTTGTATTTGAGTCATACAACACTACCGGAGAGCTTAATGGAAACGGGCGGATGGGATCGCAGGGAGCTTAGCGCTGGCTAGGCGGGGGAGGGGCGTGGACCTACTTACTTCCGGGTCCACCGGTGGAAAGGGATCGCTGGGGATCGGGAAAATTGACGAAAGGGCTCGCCCGATCCCACCCGAACCCGGAGAAACCCACCTCTGCTGCAGGGGTTGCGGCACCCGACCGCTTGCAACCAACGGCTACGTGCCACCAACCGGGAGGGTGAGATTTGTCTCCCCTCAGCCCTGCCTCTCCCCACGACCCTCTGAATTGGCATGCCCTCCTGCGGAACGACTCGTATGTCCCCCCCTCCTATCGGCTCCTTCCGCTTCCCTCCGTCGGCTGCTGGCCTGGCCCTTCCTACTTGTCTGGTCTTCCGTCTCTATCTGTCTCTGCCCACCCCCCTCCCTGGTACCCCCTAAAAAAGACAATTTACGCAATTTACGCACTAAAAACCCCCTAAGGCCGCGCTTCGCCCATCTCTCCGGGTTAATAAAACCATCATCAAGATGGGCCCTAGATAGATCAAAGGACCAAACCTGCGAGAGCGGGGACTCCCGCAGAGATAGAAGATTCGGTCTAGAGTACATGTGCTTTATAAATAAATAACTAAAACTAATTATCTAAAAATAAGCAATGTAGGTGGAATTCATAAGTGGGTCTTGGAATAAAATACAAAGATGTTAAAAGTCGTTAGCCATGATTAAAATAGTTCATTCAGTTGGTATTAAAATGAAAAAGTGCACAGTGAGGGTAGTTCGTAATAGAATTAAAACATTACCTATTTTAAGACCACCATTTGTGCACTTAAAACAAGTTTGTCAAGAAACTTCACAAATTATTGCTTTAAGTTATTCTCTTAGCTGTTTCTTGCATCCTTTAAGTGACTGTTTCATTGGTGTCTTCCAATATTCAAACGAATTTTGAAAATATATAATGCTATACAACATAATTTTTACACATACAGTATTTGGGAAAAATAAATACATTCAATACAGTTATTGAGAAGTAAAATCACCTTCCAAATGTAATGGGTAGAATAAATTTCCCCTCATATATTTCAACCTTAAATTTCAGACAGCATGCCCAATAACAAGGAATAGTAGAATATCTGCTAGAGATCATATTTTCTTCAGTTATTGTCCTTTCCTTTTGAATTAATGATTAATGCTAATCATTTTGTCTCTATTTTATGATTGTCCATTTGATTGCTTTATCTTAAATTGTCATTGTTGTACCAGATATAAAGATTATCAAACACATTGGCTGATTCAGAAGACTATTTATATTATTTTTCTAATGGTCAGAAAGCCCTAAGGAAGACCCAATTTTATATAGTAGTTAAGGAACTAGATTAGAAATTGGAAGACCATGAGTTATAGCTTCATCTTAAGGCATAAAACCAGCTAAGTGACCTTTCAGCCTTTGAAAGAAAACAATGGCAAGTTGCTTCTGAAAATGATAGAGACTAATCCAGATGGTCACCAGGAGTCAAGACTGATTCAAAGGTGCACATGCATGCACACACACAGAGAAATATTATGCCTATAAGAATAGAAACTTTTTAATATTTTATTTTTAACTGTAGGTACAACAAATCTCATGCTTTGCTTATTGAACAAGGATTACAAAAGGACAAACTTGCTGAAGTTGTGAGAAAGTCTGAGGTTATGCTGAAGTAAGCATCTATTTCTGTAATCATAAAACACATCAGAAATCAAAAATTATGTGAAATATTATATATTTATTTAAGTTCTATTGTGGACTTAACTCTTGCACTTAGTGGTGATGAGAAAAGTGCTTCAATTTGATTGCCTCTCCCCAGAGGTGGTATTCACTTACTGGTTCCCTACCGGTTCGCAAATGTGAGCATGTGCATGTGCTCAACCTTCTGCACATGCACTTTGGCTTGAAAACATGCCTAAGTGAGTGGGCCGCAATTTCCACTACTAGTTCAAGAAAACCGGTCAGAACCAGCAGAATACAATCTCTGCCTCTCCTGTTGTAACTCTTGTATAGTACATATTGAGTTTCTTACTATATCAGTACACTAAAAATGTTACATATCACAGTGGTTGCATTATTAGTTTGTTATGTTGTTATGATAAATGAAAATTTGGCTGCATTTGAAAATATATATTTGTATATATGAGAATCAATTTGTATATATAAGAGTCAATCACTTTCCGCTTGCTATTGACTTTTTATAGTAATGTAATATAGAAAATTCTATTTCTTCAAAGCTTAATTTTAGCTTGTATGCAGTTATGATCTGAAAGTCTAATCATTATTGATCTAATAGTAGTAGTGCCTCTTACAAAAGTGTTTAAAATATTTCTTTTTCCTTCATTGGGGTATATAAGAATTTGATTATCTGCTTTTTAGTCTACTTCAACAAGACTGGGGGGTGGGACCAATGCTGTAGCCATGTTCTTTCTAGGTCCTGCACTTTAATTGCATGAACACAGATCCAAGAAATAGGGAAGCAGATATTGCACGAAAGATTTTTTTTTTTCTGTTCGGCCATATCTCTATAAGCAAGGTGCAGAAGATGCATTCAGGATTCCTGGGATTTCTGTTTTACCCTTTTCAAAGGGAGGGGCTTATTTTTCCTTGGGTCACTTATGTATCAAAATAAATATGGTATGTGTACAAACCGAAGTCAGACAAGAATGATCAAACAAAAACAATTTTTTCAACTAGTTTCCAGAATATTCCATAAAACATTTATTTAAAAATAAAATATTCATAAAATATTGAAGCCTTGCCTTCATGAATAAGTCAGTTACTACAATCTTGTTTAATCTCCGTTGCTGGTGGAGACAGCAGTCATGAATGGGTTAACCCCGTTATCGAGCCCCACTTGAATCTGAAGATTTGAATTCTTCACTGGCCTCACCAGCTTTTTTACACCCATTGTTTCAAGGGATAATGTGCTATTCTAGTTCTCCAGCTATAAAAAAATACAAAAAGATCCTTTCTTCACTGATTTCTCCCCTGGCTTCTTTTAATTTGAAGCAGCAAACGCAGGGGAGCCCTAGAAGCCACAGGAGCCTTGCAGAGGTGAGGGCTTTACTGTGGGGTGGTTTCTGCTCCCCCACCCCCGCTCCGTTTCAGGTGTTTTGGAGTGGGTGAGCTCTGGAGGCGTCAGGAAGGCCCAGGTGAGCTGAGACCGTCGCGTGAGGGGGTGGCCTGTGGCTCAGGCTTCACTCCATGTGGCTGCTAGAGCTGCCAGTGGAGTTTCACCACCATTTTGAATGATTTAAAAGTTGCGGCCGCCATTTTGTTTTGGAGTGAAAATCACCTGACCTCAGAAGAAGACCGGCAGGCCTTTCCTTCATTGTAGGAGTCTGGTGAATTTTGGTGGTCACCCTGTGGATGCAGGTGGTCCTGGGAACCCCCCCCTGAACCTCTGCAGGCCCATTCCCTGAGGCTAGTGGGCAGCTCGAGCTGGATCACATCACAGTAGAGCTGCAGCCTCCTGCCACCACCGCTGGGACTGGGTGAGTCAGCAACTGCTGCATGAGGCCAGAGAACCCAGCACCCTGCAGGACAAATAAGTATGGAGGGTTCCCCAGGGGAGGTGATTTCCCATTCTTCCCCTCTGGAAGAGGCTGTTGCAGGGATACCCCCCCCCCCCACCAGAAAGAGGGCTGCCTCTCCTCCCAAAGCTGAGGCTTCTCAAAAAGCCTCTAAGGCATCACAACTGACAGAAGAGAGGAGGCAAAGAACCCTGATATTTAATTTGCCAGAGTTCAGAAGGAGGCTGAGAAACAGGCCTCCCAAATTGCTATGCAGGCACAAATCCGTTTTCAGCCCTCTAAAGAGGTTTCTGTCTCTCCTGATCCTCTTCTGCCCCAGGAGTTGTCTGCTGATAGCGGGGAGGAAGATTCCCTTTCAGAA